>CM053789.1:259066759-259071759 GCA_028749045.1 Cupressus sempervirens
CATGTATGTATATATATATACATACATGTATTTATTTATATATACATATATGTATGTATATATAATACATATATGTTCATATATGCACATATATCTACATATATATCTACATATATCTACATATGTAGATATATATACATATCTCTGTGTGTGTGTGTGTGTGTGTAGAATGAAAACATTATTATGTCAATACTATTGAGATAATAAGAGGTTTAGTACAATTCTCTTGGTAATTGAAAAGCTGACACATAAGTAGTATTAGAGGGAAAGAGATATGAGAGGATTGAGAGTCTTATAGGGAGATAGAGGTTAAATTTACAAAAATCTAAATAAGATGTGTGCATAGGTGAAAGATATAGATATTTAGAGAGAGGAGAGTGAATAAGAAAAGAGATATAGAAATAGGGAATATGAGTGAAACGTGACAAGAGAGATAACTATGTATAAGGTGTGTGTGTGTGTGTGTGTGTGTGTGTGTGTGTGTGTGTGTGTGTGTGTGTGTGTACACACACATATAACTAAATTCATTGAAATGTAAAATCTCTACATCTATGGAACTCACTTGAATTTGTAGGAGGTGCTACAATGTTGAAAGAGGTATTTTATTTTCAAATAAATATATTGTTAGAAACAATAGTCCACCAAGATAACTAAGGGTTGGGTGGGGGGGTTAAATTAGTTATCCAACAATTAAAATATTTATCTTCTTTAAGAAAACTTAACAAGATGATGTACTAATATAAATATTCCTTGTTAGAGGATGGACCCTGTTAGGAATCTATTACAACATTTAGTACATGGAGTCCCTATTAGGAGACTTTGAATCTTTGTTAGGAGATTCCAACCCTAATAGGAGTTGTAGTAAAATGTATGCAAGATGAGCTCACTACTCAAACATGCAATTTACTATTATGTTCTTCTTTCCTTTGATCTATCAACCAAACCAATCATTGTTAAACCTTGTAGAACAAGTCACGAACCTCGTATCCATATATCAAACTTTGGATCTCTCATCAAAACCTCGATAATGAAGTTTCCTTCACATCTGCTCTGCTCTACTCAACTTCACATTCTGAATTTGTATTGCTTACAAAATTAATTTTTCATGTCATACTTCCATACTTTATGATAAAAGAAAATGTCCTTCCTTTATACCAAGTCCATAATAAAATTCCTTGAGTCAACTGTTAGACCTTCTATATTAATCATTATAGGACCAAGAATATGTTACAATTAGTGATAACATTAATCTTCTACCTTACAACTTGAATAACTTTTTGTACACGTAATATTATGATCTGAACAAACTTAGCGACATCACCACCAACATGTGTCTTCTTCATATCCTCAACCTCAATTCTCAAAATATCAACTCTATTAAAAAATATAACAAGTTTACCAGAACATGCCTTTGTAAACTCTATCTCAGAACAGACATCACCAAAACTTACATAACTTCTTCCAAACTTATCATTTCTTCTTTCAACATTAACTGTATTTACTAGATACTTAGATGAATCTCCTATATCCTCAGATAGTTAGAATACTCAACTATTTGTTTGTACCAACTTAATCTTTTCGATGTTCTTCTGTCACATACCACAAAAAACTGCTATGTTGACATCAATGACAAACTCAGTCATGAATGTAACATATCATCATAGTAACATATCTACAATACTCCCCTATAAGAATTTCATCAGTGTTCATTCTTCCAACAAACTCTCAACAAATATGTCATCCATAAGGTGCCTATACTTACATACATACATATACATATATACATATATACATACATATATATATCTGTGTGTGTGTGTGTGTGTGTGTGTGTGTGTATGTATGTATATGCATGTATGTATATATGTATGTATATATATTTATAAATATGTATGTATGTCTATATATATATATATATATATATATATATATATATATATGAATATGTGTATATATTTTTATATGTAAGATATATATATATAAAAACATCAATATGATTAACTCATCCAAATGTCAATTTTCCCCATTTATTCAACTCACTTGAATTTGTAAGAGGTGTTGTAAAGTCCAAATAGATATTTAATTTTCAAATAAAGTATGTCATCCACAAGGTGCCTAGCAATAGATTTTGAATGGTTGCATGGAAAACTAGATCATATATCCAAGAATATGCAATTACGATCAAATATCCAAGAATATGCAATTACTTTGTCCTTGTACAATTGATTTAATGGATTATGTCCTCCATAATAATTAATGAGAAGATAAAAAATAAAACAAGCACCTCTTGTGACCATCCATGCCAACTCAATGGAAGTGAATTGGTTAATGAATTCACCAAAGAACCCTCTAATGTCCTTCTCCTTAATCACTATGCCCTCTTCCACTATTGACTTGATAGAAGCATGTGGATCTTTGCTTTGGATTCCCTTCTACATTCTTCGAACTGCTTCGGATTTGGATTTCTCCATCTCTTTAAGCTCCTCTTTACCATAGGGAAAAAGGCCAGTTGAAACAAGTTGTGGAGTATAAAACTTTCATTGACATTTTCGAGGTGCTTTGGCATGCAGGAGACAAAACCAAGCTTACATGGGCTATATCTTGCTCATTCATTGTCATGTTATAGCCCACATGAATTACAAAAATGTTGTCACTACTGTCATCATGTTTTCTCAATCTGATCTCTCCTATTTCTTCCCTAGCCATTTGGATTTTAATTACTAACTTCATTCTACACTAAACAACACAATGAGCTACAATTGAGTTTTCCTCACAACAAATATGTCCCCATAAACACATTCATAATTAGTAATCACCAACAAAGAAAAATGCACATAACCGATTCCTTTTATTGCTTTGTAATTAGGTTTGGTGTAAGGTTAAGAAAAGAAAAAAAGAAAGAAAAAACCTTATGAAGGGCCAATGAATCATGAAAAAGTCTATAAAATGAAGTCTGTGTTGCATTTTTGACAAAGCCTGTCATAGATGTCAATATAGTTATCTTTCTGTGAAAATTGGTAGAGTAGTAGTAAGAGATTGACTTTACATTGTACAAGGGCTATGTGTTGGAGTTTGCATTGGTGTCTAAAAATTTAGACATGTGCATAGATACTATAGTTCAATGCACATGTGAAAATATGAAATCAATATGAAGATATGAAAGATTTTTAAAAGACTATTTTTCAGGTTCTTCTTCAGTGTCAACTTTTTTTCCTTTTGAGTTTCCTCCTTTTCTATTAAGACTTGGTTAGGCTATGAATGTAGATTCAAGTTTTCTAGATGTAGGAGCATAGTTATCAAAAATATCCAATTCAAAAGAAGTTAACCTTCCTACTAGAGAATCTAAGGTTAAATCATTTGTAGGATTGTATCTCATTTCATGAATAGTCGAAACTCTAATTGCATAAAAAGGAAGAAGGGTTCTTAGTATCTTGTTGATTACTATCTCATCATTAATTTTACCTCTTGTAGCTCTGTTTGCACTTACACTTTCTTTGATTTTTTCACTAGAATGAGCAATGTTCTTACCTTGTTTCATTTTCAATCAGTCAAACTTACGTCTTAAGCTTTCTTCCTTGTCTCTTTGTACATTTTTTTCACCTCTAAAGAGTCTTCATAGTTTTTCCCACATATCAAATGTAGTAGGACAATCTTTGACCTCATCAAATTTAGAATAGTTCAAAGAGAATGCCATATCAATCACCATTGTGTTGTGATCCTTTTATTTTTTCACCCAATCCACTCTCATAGGCTTAGGTGGTAACACATATTTGTTCTCCAAGTAGAATAGACTGGTATCACTAATTCTTGTTAGATGAAGCTTCATTAATTCCTTCCATGCTAAAAATTTATCTCAATTAAGCTTGGGATTCTCCCTTCTGTAAGACATCTTGATCTTTAGTTTAGGTGCTTAAAACCTTTCCTTCAAGCACAAAATGCTCTAATACCAATTGTTGAAAATGTAATGAGTAACTGAAAGGGAAGGGGTAAATTAGTTACCACAAAAACAATTTGAAGTCCCTTAGATGTCATTACAATATTTTCCAATTCTTGCATTGCTTAGTTAGAACTATATAATTCACCATTGCTCAGTTGAAAAATAAGTCTTTATGATGTTAATGTGAATTAGCCTTTAGTAACATAATTGTAAAAACATAAAGCATAAAGCAAGTAACAAGAACATAGTAGACACCGATATTTAACATGGAAAGCCAATTTTCAAAAACCACCAATATAACTAGTTACAAATTTATACTGTTATGAAGTGAGCCCTGTTAGGAGCCAACCCTATTAAAGGTTACAAAACACACAGTTAAGTGTGACCCTGTTAGAGGCTTTATATCACCCTATTTAGAGGACTTTGGAAACTTTAATATAGAAATGGCACCTTGCTAGAGGATTGCAGAATGACTATCAAGTCAACTTAGTTATGAGATGTTCTTTCACTGCTACAATGGTTAGAGAGTAATAATGATTGAACTAATAGTTAAAGAAACTTACTTTGAAAATTTACATCTCTATTCTAGCTTGACTTCTTGATCCTTGCTTGATAAGAATTTTATTTGCAACTCAAACTTCTTGTTGAGATACTCTTCTCTAATTAGATATCCTTCTCATTTCACTTCTTCAATTCCAATTTGTTTTAAATTGCTTGATTCAATCCACAACTTGACCTTGCATATATATGATGAACATTATCAAGTCTACTTAGATACCCTTCCATACAAATATTTAATCATCCATTTAGTCAATTTTTAATGACCAATTAGTGTAACCTACTAGAAGTTGGCTAACACTATAATGAATTACTTGGTTAATACTAGATTCCTTTGGTGACTAACTATACTTGATTCATACTGGCTTCTGCTCATCTCATACTGGACTCTTCTCTAATGCTTTAATAAGCTTGGCTAACATGTTGATTGTGCTTGGTTAAAGCTTGATCTCTGAAGGAGCCTACAACTGTAGTGGTCCTAAAAAATCTATGGCTTTGGTGAGCT
>CM053789.1:260876759-261214259 GCA_028749045.1 Cupressus sempervirens
ATTCTCTCTTGTTTAGTTTCATTCTAATTCTCATCTAATACAATATTTGTATGCTCCCTTCGACATCAACTATAGTAGCATTATAATATGTTTTGAACTTCTCAATGGTATACTACTCCCTCTGTGGTGATAGCTTATTCTTCTAATTTGTGGATGACAACACCTCTAGAAACATATGGCTCCTTGAACTCATGATATTAACTCATGGTAACTGCATAACTTCTCTCCCTCTTATTCATAGAAATGGTAACTTCACTTCTGTCCCTCTTTGATAACAATGCCAAAGAAATCAACTACTTATATACATCTCATCTCTTATCTATAGCATACATTTTCATTTCACTTTTATGATTTTTCTAGAAATATCATTCCATCATCTTTTTTCATAACTCGTTTCAACTTCATTTGCTCATAGTTTAGTTCTTTTCTTTTCACACCTTTAGGAAAGTCCTAAAGTGTGAACTCCTACATCAATCTATAAGATATTATAATAATAGCAATAGGTAGGGGAATAATCACTAACTTACCTCTTATATACTCAAAGGAATCCTTAGGTAGTGCATTTGTGAATATTTTACCCATCCACTTTTTGCGTTCACATATTCCAATCTCACTTCTTTTTCTTGTACTAGCTCTCACAAGTGATGATACTTGACCTTAATAGGTTTAGTCTTTGTGTGCATCATAGGGTTATTTTATATGTTTATAGCACTTATGTTATCACAATATATAACAATAAGTTCAGCTATTTCTTCCTTCATACCATTCAACAATTACTTGATCCACACAATATTTGAACAATTGACTACTGCAACAACATGTTCAACCTTTGTTATGGATTGTGAAGTATAGTTCTAATTCTTTCTTGTCCATGAAATAAGTCTCTTACTTAGCAAGAAATTTCCTCTACTTGTACTCTTTATATCATCAACATCTCTAGCCCAATCCACATAAGTGAAAACCTTCAAATCAAACTTATCATTTTTCTTGTACTATCCACAGTCTTCTATTCATTTCAAATATCTCGGTATCCTTTTCACTTCTATCATGTGATTTTCTCTAGGGTTAGTAGAGAATCTAGCAATAATTCCATGTACTAATGCAATCTTAATGGTTCTATATACAAGATACTGCATTTTTCCAATCATTAACTTGTATAATTTTTTATTCACCTCAGCTGAATCATTGTTGTTTGACGATTTATGTTCAATAACCATTGACATTCCAATTGGTCTTGAGTATTCCATTCCTAAAGTCTTTAATGTCTCCTTGATATACTTGGATTGAGTAGTGTATATGCCACCTTTCATTTGATAGACTTGCAATCCAACAAAGAATTTTATCTCTCCAAACATTGACATATCTAACTCCTTCTTTGTTTCATTAGAAAATGACTTAAACATTGAATCTTTTCCTCCAAATATGATATCTTTAACAAAAATATCAGCTAGCAATATTTTGCTTTCATATTCACTTTTTAGGTATAGATTGCTATTGTCATTAGTTCTTGCGAAACTAGTTGTCACCAAATAATTGTGTAACCTTTCATACCATGCTCTAGGGGCTTATTATAAACCATATAGTGCTTTGTGTAACTTACATATCATATTCCTCTTTCTTGGATCCACAAAACCTCTAGGTTTTTTAATGTAGAATTCTTCCTCTAAGATTCTATTAAAAAATATAGGTTTTACATCCATTTGATATAACTTGAATTCTTTGTAACTAGCGCATGCAAGAAATGTTCTCACTCTCTCCAATCTTTCAATTGGAGAAAAAAATCTCACCATAGTCAACTTGTTCTTGTGCATATCCCTTACAAACAAGTTTTTTCTTGTTCATTATGGCTTCAACTTTCCCATTCAATTTTTTTTTAAAACCCACTTAGTTCCAATCATATTCTTATCCTTTGGACTTGGTACTAATGTTTGTGTCTTTATCTTCTCTATTTTCTCAATTTCTTCATTCATTACTCTCATCCAATCTTCATTCTCAAAAGCATGTTTAACTAAATTGGATTCAAAGTCACACAATAGACATGTATCATTATTCAATCTTCTTCTTGTCATGACTATTGAACCTTTGTATCAAATGATTTGATATGGCACATGATGTCTTCTCACATACATTTTCAAAATAGATAAAGGTCTTCTTTCTTCTTCTTGTGGTTCACTGGGTTTTTCTTGTTCATTTGTATTTGGCGTATTCTCCTATAACTTAGCTTCCTAAGTTTGGTAGTTGGTAGTCTTTGTCTATAACTTGACTCCTATATCCTAATACTCAATAGTCTACGGATGCTCAACAGAATTCTTCTAAAAAACCTCGATAGTTCCTGGATGCTGATGCTTGACAACCTCCTTTGGTTTAGGTAGGGTTCTAGGTTGACCTTCATACACATAGAAAAAATTCATGTAGCCTTCTCATTATTTCTTACATTCTTCTTCATTCCTTTCTACAAATTCATCAACTCTAACATTTTGTACTTTCCACAATTATTTTATTGTTAGAGTTCAAACACTTGTAAGATTTTCATTTAGTGGAATATCCTAGGAAAATGCCTTCATTACTTTTTGCATTAAGTTTTTCTTTTCTTACATCTTTCAACATGCAATACTTGATTCAAAAAAAGTTGAAACAATTCACATTAGATGCATAGCCATAAAAAAGTTCAAAAGTGTTTTATTTGTACCTTTCTTTACTTGAACATGGTTCAACATATAGACTACAGTACTAGTTGTTAGAGTAAATAATTATTATTTACACTTTATCTTAAGTTTACTTAGGTTTAATGCAATTATTTAATATTTGTAGTCTAGGAGTTGTTGACAGCACAAGAGTTTGTTCCTATCTAAGTCATACTTATCTTCTCATCTTGATTGAGGACATTCCACCTTTTGTGGACATATGCTTAGTTGTTATTCTTATCTCTTAGCATCTTCTAGCTTGTTCTAAAGGTCTCCTTGAGGCCTTTATATTCAAGCTCTCTCATTTTATTTCTCATCATATTTCATCTCATATTGTACAACAATACATTTTTCATTGTTGCAATATTTTCTCTCTCACTCCGTTTAGTTTCTCCAAGCTCCACCCTTCCTTCTTTGGTTTCCCTTTATGAAGTTATTTGCATGCAGGTGATCTTGGAAAGCTATGAAATTGACTTTCATCAACTTCTACATGGTATCAGAGCCTCCCTACTGCTTCTTGGTTGAAGGATTTTTGAAGCCATGATTCGAAGAAACAAACTCTATTTTTTTTGTAATTTTTTCTTTAATTGGGAGGATGAGCATTTTTTTGGAGCACTTTGGGCCTAAACAAACATTTCCATTGAGTTCAAAAGACCTATTATAGTCAGGATCTATATAAAATTTGTCTATTTTGGACATAGTTGATCTGGGAGGCAATTTTTTTTTGTTTGAGAGGCTGTATGAACCTGTATGGATGAATTTTTGTCAATTTAATTTAAAATTTTTTGTAGTGTTGCCACCGTGCAACCATGGGGCCTCCGTCGTGCCACCAGTGTTTAGCTTAGATGCTACCATCATCAGAAACATTTCTGTGGGGTAGCTGTAGTGCAGCCATAGCTTTGTGGCCCCCCCACCAATCACACTACGTCTGTAGTAACAACTCTACCAGGTTTCGTTGGCTCTGTGCCACCCCTAATAGCTACTCAACCACCTACAACCAGCCATGCTCCACCCATCTACAACCTTGTAGAGTAGTGACACTTGGTGCAATCTAGGAGTGCCACATGGCCCCTGCCACATCAGCACAAAGGAAAGCTCACCTACCACATGGATGACACGTTGCACTACCACATGGCATTTTTTGTTGCGACGGCCCCTTGGCCATAAATTTTAAGCTATTGGAATGCTGACATCAAAATGACATCAGTATTGCATCAACATCTTCCTACCTCTCCTTCAGGTCCCTTTTTGACCTACTCATGGTTTTTTGGCCATAACTTGAGCATAGAAAGAAGTGCTAAAAAGCTAGTCCTAAGATAGAGACATTGGTGTAGGTATTTTATGGTTTTGATTTAGTTTTGTTACCTATTTTTTCAATTGAAGTCCAAAGTTTTGTTTTTCACTCTGGTGGGCTTTTCTTGTGTATCCCATCTCTACTCTTTGAAAATGTTATACTTTTGGAAAGCTAGTTCTATCATATTTTCAGAAATACTATCATTTCCTTCAGATTCTGCCCTATGCTCTTTCTATCATATTTTTGGCATTTTTTTCTCTATGATTGATATTTTGGATGTTCCAAGTCTAAGGATCATTTTCATGGCATGGGATCTTTTGTTTTGAGCTATACTATCTCTTGTATCATCTTTTTTTTCCCTTTCTAATAATTGTTGATATTATTTGTAAGCCTCTTTAGACAAACACAATAAGACAAAGTGCCACTCTTGCATTTTGGGTTCATGAACATTATTTTGAGATAGTTGTACTAGCACTATTTTATAAAGCACCATGGTGTGGATAGTTATTTGTTTCTTTTGTTCCCTCTTCCTTTTTTTCCTCATGTAGTGTTGATGACCATGCCTTTATAGGTGTTTGTATCTCTTCAACTCTCTCATCATTCTTGGTTCTTTGTGCAGAGGATTTTGGCCCACTTTTTTAGTTGCCAGTCATCTTACACTGTCTGTATTAAGGGGGGGTTATTCTATTGTTCTAATTCTTCCTTCATTTGATGGTTTGATAGTGTGAGCTATGTATTTAGTATTTGATCCTATATTCTAGGCAATTTTAGTGGTTGACTACCTATGCATTTTGGTGAAATGGATCATCTACCATATAGACACGCTTGATCTGTGCCTTCTTCTTTCATGGAGGTTCTTCAGATCAATAGTTTCTTTCTAATGATAGAATTTGTGGCTTCTTCATGCTTCAATGATGCTCTTTATGATCTTCTTTGTTCCTATTCTTATGGGACATTCCACTAGTTGGAGGCTTCTTCAATCCTTCACTAGGTTTTCTCTTACCTCTTTTTGGGAGAGGGTTTTTCCCATGAGGTTTTCTCTCTTTCGTTTTTTTTAGAGGTTTTATTTTTTTGCATTGTACATGGGTACTTAACATGGCCTCATTGTCAGGATCCATTCTGCATTTCATCTTAGTTTTTGTGAGCTTAAGGCATTCCCCTAAGTTGCACTTAAGGGGGGGTGTTAGAGTAAATAATTATTTATTAATTATTTATTCTTTTACTTAAGTTTACTTAGGTTAATGCATTTATTTATTAGTTATAGTCTAGGAGTTGTTGACAATATGGGAATTTGTTCCTATCTAAGTCATACTTATCTCCTCACCTTGATTGAGGATATTTTGTCTTTTGTATACGTATGCTTAGTTGTCAACCTTATCTTCTAACACTTTTCAGCTTGTTCTACAAGCTTCCTTGAGGCCTTTATATTTAGGCTCTCTCATTGTAACTCAACTCATTTTCAAGGCATATTGTATTGCAATACATTCTCTTTGTTTGCAATATTTTCTCTCTTAGTCCATTTAGTTTTTTTGAGCTCCACATCTTCCTTCTTTGGTTTCCCTTTAGTGGTTATTTGCATGCAGATGATCTTGGTGAACTGTGAAGTTGGCTTTCATCAACTTTTATAAATCGTAGTTTGGGAAACTTGCTGAGATTTTTAGTTGGAGACAAGCCAAAAGGATGGGCTATGATTTTACTGCAGGCATAATTTGCATATAATAATTCTATCAACAAGAGTACTAGATAATCACCATTGTAGATTGTATATGGGAGTAGTCCTATAAATGCTTATGAATTGTGATAGTTGGATAAAGGAGAGATAAGTAGTACTATAGTAGAAGATTTTGTCAAACATGAAGAAAATCCATGAAGAGGTGAGGAAGCACATCATAAAAATAAATACATAGCGTAAGGCTAAAGAAGATGAGAAAAGGAGGTACAAGGAATTTCAGATGTGACATGAAGTTATGGCTCATTTGAGAAAGAAGCATTTCCCAATGGGTACATATAATAAGCTGAAGATAAAGAAGTTTGGACCATGCAAGATAGTGAAAAAACATGATTCGAGAAATTCTTATGAAGTGGAATTGCCCATGTAAATTGAATATTTTACCAGTATTTAACATTTCAAATTTGACAAAGTATTATGAAGGAGGTGATGGAGATGAAGTTGCACCAGAGCAGTGGAGTATTCCAATAGCTAGTTTGACTACAAAGGAGATTAAGGAGATACTAGATAGTCATGTTGGAAAAAGTGCAAGAAATAGAACTTATGAAGAATATTGGTCCAATGAAAAGGTGGGCCAGTAGAGGATTCATCATGGCTAGCAAGAAAGGAGGTTAACGATCTTGGTTTTTCTCTAAACACCTAAGATGTGGTGGAGTCACTTCTCAAATTACCCCGAGTACCTAATGCTAGAGCATTCTGGGTGTAAGAGGAATCTTGCATCACCAAAAAATATATTATTTTTAGTCTTTTATATTTTAATAAGGACTAGTAAATAGGGTGGTTACTATTTATGGGAACTTGCTATTTTAGGTAAGTTTATCATATGAGCTCAGAATGTTCTCATTTTCTATATGAAGGTTTCTTATAGAGTTATAAGACTACCATAAAAGTTTAATTGCTCTAGCTTAAGTATCAGAGAAGTTATTGCAGATTTTTGGTGGAAACATTTGTATAAAAATCCCCAGGCTCACCGTTGGAGGCCTTAGAGTGCCCATATGAGCTCCAAAAACTTGACAAAATTACTTTAACACCACTTCAAGCATGTAGATCAAAGTTGTCATTTTTGAATAGTGGTTATAATAGCCAATCAAAGAAATGCTTTGAGAGTTAAGGCCTTCTGAAGTTGGGCTACTCAAAAATATCTAAAATAATTGTCAAAGATGTATTTGGCTAACTCTATATGTTTTATTAGGGTCTGTCAGCCCAAGGTATTAAGTTTCAATGTCTAGAACCTTCCCAGGTGGCATAAAATTTTCCATCTAAAAAAGGCTCGAACATTGTCTAGAACAGCTCTAGGTAGTAGTTCACAGCTTAGTCTTCTAGGTTCCTATAATGAAGGTACCCATGTGGGTTAACACATTGTACTTGTGAATAAATGTAATTCTGCATTTATGGTGCAAATAAGAAGTCCATATTTTGATCTCACATTTGCTATTGTTTCTTTGTTTCTATTATGAATTTATGGTTTTAAGTGGGGCACCCTTCATCGTAATGACATTATCTCAATGATTTAGTCTATTATATTCCAACTTTCACAAAGGAGGTATCATTCTTTGTAGCCTTGATGTTGTCTCTTATTTCCCATTAAAAAGATACTTTTTAGTAATTTGATACTTATGATTATTGTAGAAAAAGTGCCTAAACTCATTGAACACCTCTTTTAGTAAACTTCTTTTAGAATGATGAGATTTCATCTTTAAACCACAAATTGGACTTGTGAATTTTCCATTTGTTTGAAGAGCTAAAAGATCATGTACATTTATCATGCACAACTTAAAAATACAACAATAATGTTTAAGCACTATAACATACCAAAAATATGTGACCTTAACAACAAAACATACCACAAAAATGAATTAGCCTATGGGCATCATCTGTTGTCCATATAAAAATTGCATGAAATTGAAATTGTCTTTTTCCTATTGGTCTAGAGATGTCATACATAGTGAGCTTATTCTATAACTTCAACAACTCATATATAAGGGGCTCAATACTCTGACGAATTTTTTTTCACCATAATTTGATGAAATTAAAAGCGTTTCTTAAGAATGACCTTATTTTTCATAAATGTAAGGTTTGTCAAATTATGAGTTTAGTAAGTAATTATTACTTATTTTCTAATGGAGTTATGTAAAGTGCTAATTGACACACTACTTGAAAAAAACTATAACTTTCAAATGGTATAATATTTTTTAAATCCAAAAGATGCATCACATTCTATGGTTCTTCTACTATAAGGAAAAAAAATGAAAAATTGAATTTCGCAGAGTTTTGAATTAGTTAAGGTGGTCTGACATGAGAGCTTTTTTATTCCAAAAATAGTAAAGTCAAAAATTAATTATTAATTATTAATTTAGAATTACAATACCCAAAAATATGTGTCACATCTAGGCATGAGTCTACTACTTATATGTAGAATATTATTAAGAAATATTATCATTTGATTTTGATTAACGTGATCAGACATACATCTACTTTTTATTTTTGTTCCAAATTTTTTGTAATATTGCATTAAAATTTAAAATTTTGACAAATCAATTTCTACTTTTTTAGATAAGTTCTAGTATTTTAGAAACTAGATTCAATTTGCTAGAGATTCTTTTCTCTCAACTTTCTAATATAAAGTTAATAACAAGTAGAAAATTGTGCATCAAGTTGACATAACCTTGATTTTCTGATTTTTTATTGCTACTTAAGAGCATAGTTTGGTTGACCATGATCCTGCACATACCCTATACACATTCAATATCTTTAATTTGGTATTTACCTAGTTGAATGAACACAAACATTACATAATTATTATGACTATTTTGATGTTGTATTTATAAATAAATTTAAATAACTATTAAATGAAAAAATACCTAGTAAAATCATTGACAACATTATGTGCTCCCTCTTTATGGACATCCAAGGAGGAATGTTATTGTTAATAACTAAAACATGCCACATTGAATAAACATATCTCATATCTCCAGATGGATCGACACTGTCTACTGCTAATGAAAGCTTTGGATTATGAGGTTCTTATTTAAATATTGATGACCTATCTTCTATTTCCTTAAATATAGAACTGTTCATAGGCATTTGCATAATGTCATCTTGAGTTATATTATGTGCATGGTAATCCATAAATTGTGCTAAGCTAGTGCACTTGAATAATCGTTCAAGACATGAAATAATGGAAATGTATGCAAGAGCCTTGTGAGGAACCTTTTTTCAAATTTGATTTGACCAATATCTACTAATATGACAATTAGGGCATTCTATTGCAAATTCATGTTGTTTATGATATACAATGTGATCACTAGGACGTACATGTATTGTTTGATACTTCATTCCGATTTAATTTATAATAGTAGATAATTCTTGATATGCACAAGGTAGAATACCCAATGGTGGTAATAAAAACTCACCTATCAACCTACAACAACAAATATGTTTGTTAATATAATGAATAGTAATGGTATGCTAACATTGAAGATGACAAAAATGGCATATCTTAGCATATGTGACATTGCTACATTAGATAAACCATTCATAACATTCATGTTCACCAATAACACTATAGTAGAGAGGAGTCTTTTGGGAGTCTTAGTATACGGGATAATATGCCTTCTCAAGCATAGGTATATCAAGCCCATCTTCATCATTATTGTCAGACGTGCTAGTAGCATTTTCTTGATTAGCTGTGCCAATACCATCTTCTTTCTATCATGTCCTCTGGCACATTATTAGCTACAGTAATACCATTGTCTTCAATTGTGTTCTCTATTTTAGAATCATCTTCTTCCAAGGGAGCATTATCCTTAGCTTGGATATTCACACCTGCGTGTTCCTCTAGTTGGAAATCCACATTGACCAATTGATAAAAATCATGGCCCCCTTCAATGTGACCATGTTTTCTACAATGACTCTAGGTTTTGTGACTAGAATTCTTCAATTCTTTAAGAACTTACACTTTTCTTGGGAACTAAGACCATGATCCAGCAATTGTCTCATTATTTTGTATAGGGTTCATATTGTTAGGCTTGGTCTTTCATCATTGGAAAATATTCAGGAGATAAATATACAAGATGTAAACATAAAAGCATTAGTAGTATCTTGTATATAAAAATTAATAAAATATTACAAGATTTACAAATACACACACAAATCATGCTCACAAGATTAGGCTAACTAATTTGTACATTTCTTCCCAAATCATCTTCATTTCCCCTTTAGTTTAGAAAATGCCTTTTCCACAGTTTTCAAAGCTGACACATTTGTGCATCGATTTTCAACAAACTCCTTATAGTGATCTATTCTAGTACTTATGCATTCTTTTGAGCTCTAGTCCTCTTTTAAACCCCATTGATCATCAATGTGACTACATGTATCCCTTAGAGTGACTACTCTAGATAGTTCTACATGCAAAATAATTATTATTAAAATTACGATGCCAATGCTACCATCTAGTGCATAGTTTTTATCTTCTAAGCACATGGAACCCCTTGACTCATTTACTCCCACACATTAACCTAGGGCTAGCTCTAGCAATGGGAAAAGTTTGCTAATATTGCCCTTTACTCTTAACACCTGCCATCTTAGCCCACACTTAGTTGCTCTACTTTTACTCTATTGGCCTTTCATTCTAAAGGTGTAAATGTTGGATACAATTGTTCAATTGTCTGTTGTCTTTGATGTTACACAAATTTCATAATAGTCATCAGACAGAGTCTACTAAGCTCAGAAGGTTAGCAAAGAAGGTTTACAGTGTCTACCGAGCGTTCTCAAGCTTTACCTTGTGCATTCAGTTGTTGCTGAGCTTTCAACGTTAGCAAAGGAAATTTAGTTGCTATCGAGCTCACTCGGTCATCAAGAGAAAATAGTGTAGGAAATAGTTCTAATCGAGTTTTCATGGATAGTGAAGGAAATCTAGTTTTTACTGAGTTAACTCAGTAGCCAAAGGATTTTGTAGCTTTTTTCGTATTAATTGAGTTAAGATAGTTAACTCAAGAAATTAATTTTGGAAGCAGTATTTACCAAGTAGGGTTGGCCAGTGAAGGATTTCATTGTTTTGTGAAATAAAGTTTATTTGTTTAAAGTAATATTTGTAGTTGACTGCTGTATAGTTTATTGGTAAATGTAACTTATGAATGAGCTGAATTGATAATTTGAATGGTATATATACGAGGTCAAGTTGTGAATTCCAAGTGTAAGTGATGGATTTGATGTAATGAGAATAAGAAGGAAGACTAATTATTGTGAAAGAAAATTTTGAAGGATGATTAGAGATCATTGAGGAGCAGTCAAGCTTTATTTGATCAAAAGGATCTAACAGTGCAGAATAGAGATCTGTAATTAGAAAATTCAGTTGCATCTTATTCAGGTCAATTCATTGTTACTTTCTAACCATTGTAGTAGTGATTTCAAAATCTCTTAACAAAGTTGGTTTAATAGCCATTTTTGTAAATCCTCTAACAAGGTGACAGTTCAATTGAATTGTTCTAAAGACCTCTAGCAAGGCCACTCCTAACAAGGTGATTAAATCCTCTTACAAAGTCACACCTAATAGTGTGTATTGTAACCTTTAATAGGGTTGGCTCCCAATAGGGCTCACTTTAGAAGAGTGAAAATTGGTAACTAATTACTTGATAGTTTTTTCCATATTGGGTTTCCACATTGAATTTGGTGTCTCTCATGTTCATTTTATTTAATTTTGCATGCATGTTAATAATTATGAATGTTAGATGATCAATAACAAATTAATCTACCGAGTTACAACATTTTTACAGTGTTTACCAAGTATTAGCAGTAACTAGTTATTTAAGACATCTAAGGGATCTATGGATTTGGTTTTGTTGTAACTGATTCACCCCCACTCTTAGTTACTCCATCTATAATTTCAACAATTGGTATCAGAGCTCTTGGTGCTTGCAAGAAAAGATTTTAAGGATCTAAGTTAAAGATCAGGATGTCTTACAAGAGTGAAATTCCAAGACTTACTAGGGACAACTTCTTAGCATGGCAAGGATTGATGAGACTTCATTTGGCTTCTATTGGTGATTCAGGATTGAAGTACCTTGATGAAAAATATGCAGAACCTGCTGGTACATTATCTGTCAATGATATTTCTAAAAAGAAGACTCACAACAATGTGATGATAGATATAGCATCTGCTCTAAGTTATGAAGAATTTGATGACATCAAGGATTGCAAAACTGCCTTTGAAATGTGGAACAAGCTAAAAAAAATCTATGGAAGAGATGATAATGTGAGAAGAGCCAAAGTAGAAAGTTTGAGAGGACTATTTGATCAAATGAGGATGAGAGAGGATGAAAATATTGCAAAATATGTTGAAAGAGTTAAATCATGTGTTAGTGCAATCAAAGCATTTGGAGGAGATATCAAGGAGGAGACAGTTATAAGTAAAGTTCTTAGAAATCTACTTCCTATTTATTCAATCAGAGTCTCTGCAATTCAAGAAAGAAGATGTGAAGCAAATCATAAGATAAATTTTGAGGCCATAGTTGGAAGATTGACTACATTTGAGCTAGAAAATTATGATAATTATGATCTAGTTGCCAAGAACATTGAATCAGCATTCGAAGCCAAGATTTCACTCAAAGAAAAAGGAAAGAAGATACAGGATCCTCAGTCAGATAGTAATGAAGAATTAGAATAGAGTTTAGACAATGATCTTGAGGTGGTTGAAGCTCTACTAGCAAGAAAATATTCAAGAGACAAAGGGAAATACAAAGGTAAGGTTCCTCCAATCTATTTTTCGTGTGAAAAAATAAGACATATTGCTACTAGGTGCCAAAATAAGTAGAACAAGGATGAGAAGAAAGGTCACAAGTGCAATGGCAAGAAAGACTTCAAATCATTCAAGGATAAAGGTAAGAAAACATGTTTCATGGCTAAAGATTCTAATGATTCTGATGATGAAGAAGAAGATGAAATTGTCTACATAGCTATAAAGGATGAATCTAATAATGATGAAGAAATGGCACTCATTTCTAATGTGAGTAGAAATGATACATGGATTATAGATAGTGGTTGTTCTCATCACATGACTAGTGATAAAATTAAGTTTGAACATTTTGAAGACTATGATGGTGGTAGTGTAAGATTTGGTAACAATGATCCTTGCTGTATAAAAGGAAAAGGAAGAATCTCACTAACCAAAGAAATTGTATGTGATAATGCATATTGGGTAGAAGGACTAAAGAACAATATGTTGAGTGTGGCACAACTGCTCAATAATGGATTCAAAGTAGAATTCATGAATGGAAAAGTAATATTGTTGGATGGCAAAGGAAAACTGATTGGAATAGGCACTCAAACAAAAGGTAACTTGTTTTATCTTGAACTTGGTGAATGTTCATGTTTTATTGCTCAAGTTGAAGAAAGTTGGTCATGGCATAGGAGGTTATGTCATGTAAACTTTGACAACTTGGTAAAAAAAAGTAAATTTAGAAAAGTAAGAGGCATTCCTAACATAAAGAAACCTGAAGTTGGTCTATGCAAGAATTGTCAAATTGGCAAGATGGGAAAGACTAGCTTTAAAAGTAAAAACTATTAGTCTGAAGAAGTTTTATAAATTGTGCATACTAATTTATTTGGACCTATTGGAATTGAAAGTTATACTGGTGAAAATTTCTTCATTCTTTTTGTTGATGATTACTCAAGAATGATGGCTGTCATGTACCTAAGAGAGAAATCAAATGCATTTGAAAAGTTCAAATGGTATTTGGCCAGATTAGAAAAGGAAACAGGCAAAAGACCAAAATTTTTAAGGTCTGACAGAGGGGGTGAATTCATTTCACATGAGTTCAATAACTTTTGCATTGAAAGGGGAATCAAAAGACAGGTTTTAACACCTAGAACTCCTGAACAAAATGGAATAGCTGAAAGAAGGAACAGATCTATCATAGACTGTGTAAGAACCTTAATGATTGAGAAGAGCATTGCTATCAAATACTAGAAGGAAGCTATTAGCATTGTAGTTCATACCTTGAACTGAGTATATATGAAAAAGGACTCATTCAAAACCCTTTATGAGTTACGGTATGGCTAAAAGCCCAATGTAAGTTACCTAAAAGTATTTGGAAGAAAATATTACATTTTGAAAGTATCTAGAAAAGGTAAATTTGATGTAAAGGGTGAATGAATATTTCTAGGATATTCTTGCAAATGTAAAGCATATAGATGTTTGAATTTGTCTACTCACAAAGTCATAGAAAGTACACATGTGAAAGTTGATGAGTTTGTAGAAAGAACTGAAGAAGAAAGAAAAAGGGAACCTAAAGACTATAGGAGATTTGTTTACATTGAACCTGATACAATGCCAAATATACTTGTCAATCAAGAATCTTCAACTCTCGAGTCTTTAGTAACTGAGTCATAGGAAGTTCAATCTAAGCTAATACCTACTGAGTCACAAGAACCCGAGTTGCAAATAGAAGCTACCAAATCAACACGTACCGAGCCTGAGCAACTAGAACTAGAACTAGAAGTTGAAGCACAAAAGGATAAGAATGCAAGTCATTGAAAAGGCAAGGAGCTTGTGTTAGCGAAATATGTCAGGAAACATCATGCACCAGATTAGATCATTGGAGATAAATTATAAGGAACAATGACAAGAAGTAAGTTGAAAGGCACTTGTTTACTTGCTGATTTTGAACCTAGAAATGTCAAAGATGCATTAGAAAATGAAAGTTGGACTGAAGCTATGAATGAAGAGATAGAATACATAGAGAAAAATAAAACATGGACTCTTGTACCTAGACCTAAAGAAAAAAATTTGATTGGAACTAAGTGGGTATTCAGAAACAAGTTAAATGAAGAAGGTAAGGTGTCAAGGAAAAAAGCTAGACTGGTATGCAAAGGATACTCTCAAGAAGAAGGTGTAGACTATGAAGAGACTTTTGCTCCTATTGCAAGATTGGAAGGTGTCAGAACCTTACTTGCATATGCTACATACAAAGGATTCAATGTTTATCAAATGGATGTCAAGTTAGCATTTTTCAATAACATATTGGATGAAGAGGTTTACATTGAAAAACCTAAAGGTTTTGTTGATCCAGATAAGAAGGACATGGTCTGCAAATTGCATAAAGCATTGTATGGTCTGAAACAAGCACCTAGAGCATGGTATGAAAGACTGCATAACTATCTTATTCAGATTGGTTTTCAAAGAACTAATGATAATAGTAGTTTGTACATAAAGGAAGGGTCAGATAATAAGATTGTTTTGGTAGAGATATTTGTAGATGATACTTTGTTCACAAGAAATGATGATCTTTGCAAAGAATTCTTAGAACAAATGAACAAGAAATTTGAAATGTCAATGTTTGGAGAAATCAAATTCTTTGTTGGTCTTTAAATTCATTAGAGTAAGAATAGTATCTACATCACTCAATCTAAATACATCAAGGAGATACTAAAAATTTTTGGTATGGAAGACTACAAACTAGTTGGAACTCCTATGTGTACTGGATTGAAACTTACCAAGGATGATGAATCAAAGGAAGTGGATCAGACATTGTATAGATCTATGATTGGAAAGTTGTAGCATGTAGTGCACACTAGACTAGACATTGTTGTAGGAATAGTAGCAAGATTCTTAGCAAAACCAAAAGAAAATCACATGATGGAAATCAAAAGGATCATGAGATATTTAAAAGATATTGAAGATTTTGGATTATGGTAAAAACTTGGAGGATATCTCAATTTAAAAGTGTTCACTGATGTAGATTGGGCAGGGAATGTTGATGAAAGAAAGAGTACAAGTGGAGGAGCTTTCTTTCTTGGAAAGAGGTTGGTTTCTTGGACAAGTAAAAAGCAAAATTTTACATCCCAGTCCACAGCAGAGGCTGAATATGTTGCAGCAACAGTAAATTGCTCAAAAATTGTGTGGTTTAAACAATTATTGGAAGGTATGAAGCAAGAAATAAAAGAACTTATTGTTATGTTTTGTGAAAAAAACAAGTGCAATTAACATATCCAAGAATCCAGTGATGCATTAAAAAACCAAGCATATTGCTATAAAATATCACTTTGTTAGAGAATTGCTATAAGAAAAGGAAATCAGATTGGAATATGTCCATACAAAAGAATAAATTGTTGACATATTCACAAACCCTTTACCTAAAGATGCATTCTTGTATCTAAGAGGTAAGTTAGGGGTCATTCCTGTATCTGAAGCTCACTAAGATATAGTTTTAGTGATGTATCAACAAGAACAGAATTGAAGATCTATTAGTTGATGTAGCAAAGCAATGAAGACATTGCATATGAATCAGTACATCAGGTACAATGCTATTCATTTGATTTGTGTTGTCTTTGGCATGTGTTGTCAAAGAGGGAGAGTATACTATCATATCTTTCTCAAATTTTCAAGAAAAAGAAAATTAATGTAAGAGGGAGAGATTACTATGAAAGAGGGAGATTACTATATGAAATATAAAAAGGTGAAGCATTTTGTTAGTAAAGACTTGTTTTCAAATTTCATTCTGCTATGACATGTTGTGTTGCCATCAATGCCAAAGAGGGAGATTGGTTGATATAATTATTCAATTGTGTGTTGTCTTTGATGTTACACAAATTTCATATTAGTCATCAGACAGAGTCTACCAAGCTCAGAAGGTTAGCAAAGAAGGTTTACAGTGTCTAATGAGCATTCTTAGGCTTTACCTTGTGCATTTAGTCATTATCGAGCTTTCAAGGTTAGCAAAGGAAATTTATTTGCTACCGAGCTCACTCGGTCATCAAGAGAAAATAGTGCAAGAAATAGTTCTAACCGAGCTTTCATGGATAGTGAAGGAAATTTAGTTCTTACTGAGTTAACTCGGTAGCCAAAGGATTTTGTAGCTTTTGCAGTATTAACTGAGTTAAGATGGTTAACTCAAGAAATTATTTCTAGAAGCAATATTTATCGAGCAGGGTTAGTCAGTGAAGGATTTCATTATTTTGTGAAATAAAGTTTATTTGTTTAAAGTAATATTTGTAGCCGACTGATGTATGGTTTATTAGTAAATGTAACTTATGAATGAGCCAACTTGATAATTTGAATGGTATATATAAGAGGTCAAGTTGTGAATTCCAAGTGTAAGTGATGGATTTGATGTAATGAGAATAAGAAAGAAGATCGATTATCGTGAAAGCAAATTTTGAAGGATGATTAGAGATCATTGAGGAGTAGCAAAGCTATATTTGATCAAAAGGATCTAATAGTGCAAAATAGAGATCTCTAATTAGAAAATTCAATTGCATCTTATTCAGGTCAATTCATTGTTACTTTCTAACCATTATAGTAGTGATTTCAAAATCTCTTAATAGAATTGGTTTAACAACCAATTTTGTAAATCCTCTAATAAGGTGACAGTTCAGTTGAATTGTTCTAAAGACCTCTAGCAAGGTCACTCCTAATAGGGTGATTAAATCCTCTAACAAGGCCACACCTAATAGTTTTCATTGTAACCTTTAACATGGTTGGCTCCTAACAGGGCTCACTTCAGAAGAGTGAAAATTGGTAGCTAGTTACTTGGTGTTTTTTCCCATATTGGGTTTTCACGTTAAATTTGGTGTTTCTCGTGTTCATTTTATTTACTTTTGTATGCATGTTAATAATTATGAATGCTAGATGGTCAATAACAAGTTAATCTACCAAGTTACAACATTTTTATAGTGTTTATCAAGGATCAGAAGTAACTAGTTACTTAAGACATCTAAGGGATCTATGGATTTGTTTTTGTGGTAACTGATTCACCCCCCTCTCATTTACTCCATCTATAATTGCAACAGTAAAATACCATGCAAGGCCATAGATGGCTTAAAATGTAATGTTAAAATGCTCATTGTAAGCCTTTTGACCTATTTGAGGTTCCAAGTAAGCATGTGGTAGCATAAAATGTCAAAAATGGAAAATGTAAATATTGCAAATTTGTAAAAAATATTGCTGATGACTTTTTCTTGCAAAACGACAATTGTGGAATGTGAAGTGTCATCAAGCTTGTACACTTGGATAGGAGACTTTAGGAAGTTGAAAAGCCATTTTCTATGGCATATATTATGCAATCCATAATGAAGAGGGTAGAAGAATATGGTTTGGTTTTATAATAAGTTAATCAATTTTCAGTTATGGTGTTCAATTAGATTGGGTACATATATTTGACTGCAACTTTAGCACTTTCTCCCTTACCTCATGGATGTGACGGTTCTTGAGATTTTGATAGATTTTAATGAATTTTATAACTAATTTTAATGTTAAAGGTGTACCTAGCACCATTGGTTTATTGTCAAGATCTCATTGCTCATTGGTTAGAAAACAAATTGTGTATATTTTCAAAGTGAACTACCCTAGTGACTGTATGACCTCACTGTGTTGAGTTAAGGAAGGTTTAAATGTATTCCATTTTGTTTGAGATTTCTCTCTCATAGATTCACACTAGAACCCTGATCATGATAAAGGAATTGGCTAAGAACCTATAAGATATTTGTTGTTGCATGAAATGTGAGAATTTGTAAAGTTGGCTGATTGCAAAGTTACTTTCACCATTTGCATATCCAACCTTGAGGTTAAATTTATGTTCTTATAGTAAAGGGTTGTTTAAATTAATTAATTTTTAGAGTAGTTCATGTGGTCATGCATTTTGTACAAGCTCTTGAGAATTTAACATTGGCAGCTCCAAGTGTTAGCACTAGATCCAAGGTTAGAATTTTTTTTGAAGAATTTTTGTAGCTTCTATCAAATACATCTAACAATCTCTAGAATTGATCATGCATGGAAGGATACATGCTACCAGTATAGATATTATTTTTAGTGGCTCTTCATTGTTCATGTTTTTCTTGGATATTAGAGTGAGGGAAGTAATGATGTGCGACCCTTGGTAGATAAACTTGGGGAAATTGATCATGATTAATGTATTCATGGATGTAGACCAAGTTAGGGACCTAACAAAGTATTACTACCCTCTAGCCAAAGTGATAAGGAAAAGGGACAAGTCCAACCTAGTGAAGATTGGTAGAGTGGGTTTCATGGAAGCTTTTAGAATAAGTGGTGCACCCTATATTGATATCAATTTGGAGGAAGAAATAAGGAAATATAAGCTCCACAAGACTATGCTAAAGAGAAATTCTATACCTAGGTACATGCCTAGACTTGGTAGAAGGATAGCCCTAATAACAAATGATGTCAAACCACCATTTGAGTTGGACACTTTCCACAATCATATGAGATGCATTTGTATATGGACTAGATAAAGCCATTGGAATAGATTGTGATAAGAGTGTGACTTAAGATTTTCTAATGATGGAAATGAATATTAAATAAGATTCCACTAAGGTAGACTTCATGCATTATTCTATCCTTATGCATCTATTTTTTTTATTGTTTTAGTATCATATATGATGAGATAATTTTGATGTAAGTAAAAATGTGCACACCTATGCTAGTTAAATAATGGACCACTATTTGGGGGAATGGTGCTCATGTGTCTTCTTTCCTTAATTTTAATAAAAGGATAATTATTCCTATCATAATTGTGTTATGGTATCTCCTATTTCCATAGCACTGTACAATAGCTTAGTGAAGTGCTATATGAAGGGGAAAAATGGTACAAAGTCAATTATAAATATTTTAATTGCACACATGTTGTTTGCAAATTTTATTTTATCAAAGTCTAGAGAAACTTTAGCCATACATTGGATGTGATTCTAATTTTGATATACTTGTTTTGACATTTAGAGATATTGATGTCTTCTCATTTTTTATGCTCATTTCAAAAGGAATAAGTTATATCCTACCTACAACCATGTTAACAACTAATTCTTTTGAGTGTCAAATTTTTGATATTGAAGTTCTTTTTGTCCTATGATATACTATTAATAGATACAAACACATGTTAGCAAAGATTACTATGAAAGCAGTTCTTACTATTGTAGATTTAGAAAGAAAATATGTGAACTTGGATTTGATTAAATTTGAAGGAAAATTTGGTGGAAGGCAAGAGGATACAGTTCTAGTTGAAGGCATTATTATTGACAAAGATACGAGTCATCCACAAATGCCTAAAAAAATTGAAGATGCAAAGACTTGGAAATGGTTGGCAATGTTGTTGCTTCTACAAGTTTTCTTAGATATATATTATATATGAGTACTAGGGAAGAGAGTATTCCTATAAGGCTAAAGAGAATAATCAAACTATTGCATAGAGAGAATAATCCATGAGTCTAGTGAGTATTTTAAATATATAAGAAGAATATTGAGGGAAGCTCAAGTACCTCCACCATATGATACTATCATTGGCTTGACTGATCAGGAACTATACAAAATAATGCTCCATAGCTCTCCAGCCAATATTCAACTCCAATGATCTAGATTCGGGTTAACAAATGATACTCCACAAAATGTATTGTGCCCAATGACCTAGATTTGGGTTAACAATTGGTGCTCCATATAGCTCTCCAACCACTATTCTGATGGGTGCCTACATTTGTTGGGTTAACAAATGTTCATGTCCAATATAATCGACCTAAATGCATGGAATCACTAGGTCGATCTAATTTGTTTATATTACTATACTATTGCACTTAACCTTTTCTCCCACCCATGCATAGCCACTAGAATGAATTAAAATGAGAATAAATTTTCTTTTTTTGTTTATATCCTATGTTGGTCTAAATTTCAACCTTCTTGAGACATATAAAAAAAAAAATAATGAGCCAAAATGGCCTTTGGTCAAAAATTTTGGTTGAAAATCAATGGAAAATGTACTAGTTGTATCATTCTCACAATTTCTCCATTTTAAATCATTTTTCAAAGGAATGATGTTTTATGTTTCCCATTTTGGATTTACTATTCTCTTTTGTTGTTTGTGGAAAACTATAAAGTGAAAGGCTCTTTGGCCAAACAACAAAGTCTTTTATTTAGACTCTATTTATTCCACTAGAATTTGACCTTTCAGTCCTCTCCTTACCTTGCACCTGAGTTGAATAAGAAGTTTTTAAAGGCTATTTCTCTCTCCTTTAGCCAAGCTTGCACCTCAGCCACTCCTAAGACATCCTCTAGTTTGGGTGTTAAGACTATCTCCCCCCCTACAAAGCCATAAATAAAAGAGATGATCTCCTTGATAAACAAGACAAAAGCTATGGCTATCTCAGATGACTCTGAGAAGGGTTCTTCCTTAGCTATAGAGATAAATTAGACCTTAGAAAACTCTTCTCAAATTTTAACTCCCTATCCCTATGATCCACCATGTACCCTCCCTTCCCCACTGTGGATTTAAGCTACCAAGGAGATCCTCCCTTACCTAGGCCCATCCTTAAAGAAAAGAAGATGATAGCATTTGTTTGGATTATGATACCTTGCATTCGATAGAGATGGCCTCTTGTCACAACAGGTTGAAATTGGTGGCTACTTGGCTCCTTTTCTAGATGCACATTGAATGTAGGAAGATCAATAGGTTGGAACTCATTGCAAAGGTAGAGAAAAAGTTAGTGGATTGGACATTGAGTTGTATCGGTGAAGTGTGGTGGAATATCGGCAAGGAGTTGGGTGATAGCTTTTAGAGCTAGAAACAACTGGAGGAGTAGGTGGAGGACATCGAGAATAACATTCTTTTGTAGGAAGAGACAAATGAAATGGTGAAGGCTATGGTGTCCATAAAGGAAAGTTAGGATCAACTTTGGTAACAAAAAAACTAACAATTTCGTTACCTAGAAAAATTTGGTTAAGGCCAAATTTGAGGACATTGGTAGTCTAAAGGCATAGTTTGAGGAAAAATCTGTGAAGAGGAATGGGAAGGAGGAAGGTATTCATGACACCTCCCAAGCAATGAGTGAGACCGTGCCTTTCTATTCCCCCAAGTTCTCCTTACTAGATCAAATCAAACATATGTAAAGGTGATGGGTTGTAGTGTGTTTTTTTTTTTTCCTCTGGGTGGTGGGTGTTGGGTTGCTATTATGTGTTGGTTCATGATGGTCATAGCTTTTAGTTCAGTTCAATGCAATTGTTTCAGTTAATAGGGTCGGTACAACATGTGGATGTTATATTTTGGTTTTTAATTTTGTTGGTTCCGGCTTGGTCTAATGGTTGGGAATTTTTGGTTGGTGGCTGGTTTTTTCTTTGGTTCTAGCCTGGTTAGTTTGTTTTAAGTATTAGTTTTTAGCTTGGTTGTAGCTATTTGTTTTGGTTTGAATTCTGTCTAGTAGGTGTCACTTCTCATGACCTTATTTATATTGTCTAAGGACTTGATGTTATTTTGATGCAATAGGTTTGGGGCCTTCTTTCTTTACCCAATTAGAACTATTAAATGATATATATATATATATATATATATAAAATTAAAATAAGTAGATTTAAATTAGTTATAAGTTCACATGCATTAATATGTCATAAATATTATCTAAAAAGCTTAAAGTATAAATTTAAAATATTTATTATATTAAAAATTAAATTATAATGAGATAACAGTTCAGTTCTTTTATTATAGAGTTGTAAATTTGTCAATTAAGCAAAACACATTATTAGATATGGATAAATTTTTTAAGTGAAATATGATAGAGGTAGACATCGTTAGAAGAAGGCAAAGATTTATATCAATGTCATATATATACAAAACATTTTATTATAAAAATTAAAGTAATGTACTATCAATAAAAATAAAATAAAATACTCCTTAACCTCTTTATGTCATATATTTCTCTTTTGTTCAATAAAAAATTTAATATACTAGCTTTTAGTAAGGCTAAGTATTATTGTCACGATTTTTAGATTTTGTGTTTAAAACTAATGTATGAACTTTATCATATGCAACTTTGCATTTATATATTATATATGAAAGAAATTTGAAATAATATCACAATTATTTAATATTATATTATTGGTCGAATAGAGTTGAGTCTTATTAGCCATATATAGAAGTTAGCACATTTTAAATTATGATTAATATGATTTTTTTTACAAATTTTCTTTATAAAAAGTGTTAAAAATTTACATCATACAATAAAAAATGTAAAATTGTACGATACATGTAAAAGACCATTATCTTGACTCAATGTGTAACATTTAGATGCAAGCCTTGGTTGCAGACAAAAAAAATTTGGTTTTTTTTTTACACTATCAGCCTTAGCTTTGATACTATGTAAAATTGTACAGCATGTATATTGCTGAAAAATGAAACACAAAAGAAACACAGTTCAGAGAAATGAAATAGTGGAAAATGGAGCTGCTGAAGAACAAAAATTTATGATCAAACTGATTACAATGTTTGATTTATGTAAAAAAATCAATGCATGAATGACAAAAGTCGAAACTATCGCATGAATATAATAAACTGGAATTATTCATAAATTGCAGAGCAAAACAAAGCGATAGATTAGAATTGACTGACATAGGAAAAATTAAAATTCACTTTAATAAAATTGTACACTAATATTTTCAAGATTAAATTAATTGACAAAGAACCATTCTAATAGTCTCCTACACAACTGAACTTGAATTTAACTGTTTCATGTGATGGCATACCACCACATCCATAGTTTATCCTCCCTCTATTTGAGCGGCCTCACAATCTTCTGCCTGACCACTTTTCTCATGCCCCCACTGCTTTTCTCAGGCACCAGAAATAGAAATGGAGCCTCGAATAAAAAGGTATCAATTAGAAATAAAAATTCCACCTGTAAAATGAAAGTGGTCAGAATTTAACCTAGTACACATACCAAAACAAATACATAAAGCAAAAATATCATACAAGTTTGATTCATAAGGAATAATATTTATATGTCCAAATTAATATTTTTCTTCATATAATTATATGTATGGTGGGAATGGGGTTGGATATTGGCCTGACTTTAACACTTTCAGAGTGACAGAATCATTATTGGTATTAAATATTATGTTTTACATGATATTATTCATTTTTTATTGATTGAATCTTATTTTTTATTAAAAATTAAAATAATAAATAAATACATTGCAGATTATTTCTATTCAAACAAGTCTAGTACAAATGCAATATTGAAAACATTTAATATTATTTAAAATTTTAAACAAACATTGTCTTTAGAAACTTTCTAAAATATCTTTATTTGTACATATAAATCAACCTTTGGCATTCTCTGAATTGAACAGCTCTTGTTTATTCTTCTATTAATATATTAACTCATTCTATATTAATGTACTTTCTCTCTGAAAACTTCTAAAACAACTCTATTATACACGGTAAATCATCAAAATTTCTACACAAATTAAATAGATTATATGTATTTGTACTCAAACTCTAGCAGTAGACAGTTTACTTAACACAATTGACAACAAGAATACGAATAGAATAGGCATATGTAAATTCTTAAAATTTCAAATTCTCTGTTTTGGTACACAATTGGGAATAGGAATACATATTTCAATATTGACCAAAAAAATATATTTTCAGATCCATACTTAAATTTTCATGTGTCTTTGGTCATTGTCATTTTCTTTTGGCAGAATTACTCTGTTAAAAATTTTCATTTTTGTCTAACCAAACAGAGAATAGGAATATGTATTCTCATTTTTTAGTTAGAATAACAATTCTAGAATACATATTTCTATTCCCATCTTCTTATTCCAACCACCAAAAACCATAATAACAAAGTCAGTATTGGTATTGTAAGAATTAGCTTCATCTTACTGATCATAGGATGCTTCCCCTTAATTTATCTCAGATATTGGATCAACTTGTGAACCAGAATAAATCTCTGTAGTTCTCTTTGTTTCTTAAAATCCTAGAACCTTTAAATCAATAAAATTTTCACTCAATAATCTTTGAATGATTACCCACGGAATATAATATATTGTTCAATTCAACAAATAATTCCATCATATATACAGAAAATAAATAAACATAAGTGTTCACAACTTAACGAACTTTGGGAATAAGTTATTAGATTTGACAGCCAATAAAATAAACTCTTGTACAAAATTTTATGTAAGCAGAAAAACTAAATAAACTCTTGTACAAAATTTTATGTAAGCAGAAAAACTAAGTTAAAATAATCACAAAGTGCAATTAGACATGTATTTCATTGATGCTTATAATCTGTCTCTTACCCATTTTCCAATTCCATCTATTCTAGGAGAGTTATAAAAGCAATTTTCCATCGAGCTCTGTGAAACAAGTTTACCGCAGCCTCCCCCACTGCCATTTCAGAACACAATAAAATAAATTGGTCATACGACGAGAATAAGAAGGAGGTGAATGTAGAGAATTTTTTAGGTTAATCACACCGAAAGCGTTGGCAGAGGATTGGAGAATTTTCTCCATTCATCCTCCTTAACCGTTTTTGTCTTCGGCAGGTTTGTCACGCTGAATAAATGAGCTGCCTTTTTTTTAACGTCTTTCATTGTCCTGCGTTTTGCTTCTGTTCTGATCCAAAATAAATTGTACACATGAACAAAAGTATGTTAGTACATTTGACTAAAAATGTTTGCATGCGAAGCATTCAAATATATATTTTCTTAGTTTAAATAAAAAGAAAACAGTCACAATTAGGTATAATTGTATGGGAAGAGGAAGGATACGAAGGTTATAAAACAAGTGTCATATAATGGTTTAGTAAAATTTACTTTGTTTTTAATAGTTTTTAGTATAAATCTGGTGTTAAAATAATAAATTTATCATATTATACAAAATATTTCAATCAACACAAATCTTATATAAATTCATATATATCATATATATTATTATAAATAAATTACAATATAAAAATAAAAATATTTTAATAATAATATATATAATAGCATTTCTTAGAATATTATATAATATAAGTATAGATAATATTTTTTTAATATTTTAGTCAAATGAAAAAAATTAATTCTTCAAAACTGAATATTGAAAGTATAAACATCTAAAAATAAAAATATATAACTTCAATCCTTGCATATAAGATTCAAAATGATTCACCCAATCAATTCATAATAAAATATTTAATAGAAATTATGTAGTTAAAAATTATAAATTTAAAAAAAAAAAAAAATAGTTTGTGGTCGATCTTTGTAGATTTTAGTTACAAAATACAGGAATTTAATTGGAAGCTACATTGTATTTGATGAAAGGAAATATGAAAAATTCTATTTGAAATGTATATACAATGGCCAAATGAAATTTCCTTTATAATTAAAGAGGAAAAATCTATGACAATCTTAAAGACATAAAAAATGGTTTTCCAATACAATAAAAAATTATGTGATATCTAAGCTAAAGGAGATACTCTTAAAGATATAACTAAAAACTCAATTGCTATTTGTATTACTAAGAAGATTTATCATGGACAATAAACTAATGTTAGATCACCTATTTACTCTTGAAAAGTTAGATTTCATCATAAGGATATGATTGATCCTAGAAGTTATGGAATAGATGGTCTCCCAAAAAAATTCTATAAGATGATGTGCTTTTTTACAATAGGGGAATTATATTACAAGAGAGGAATTATATTAAGTGTACAAAGAAACACATACTAGATCTTTTTTATGCCCTAATAATAGTGGACATATGAATCTTATCTTGAAATAGAAGAGCACTAGACTTGTCTTTGGTTTGAGGCTTATAACCTTTGTAAATGAAACATGTAAGATAATTGTTAATGCCAAGATAAATAGATGAAACAAATAGCACAACAGATGCGAGGTTAGAGAAAATTGACTTTCTTTGAGTAGATTCATATTGGATAACATTTTTCTTCTCTAAACTCTTCTTTAAATAAATATTATTAGTGTAACACAAAAAGAATGAAAGGGTGCTAATGTAAGATACATGTTCAAGGTTGGTTTGAGATTCCTTTTGTTGTTGATATGATATGAAGTATTAAATATGAACAGTAAATTTGAATTTATGATAAAGGAAATGGTGTATGCTAAGAAATGATACATGATCTAATCTACAAAGATAAGAGTGGAATGAAAATAGAGATAAAAATGACCTTCAAGTAAGAGGACCTAGAGGTTAACTTTTGAATCTTTTTTTGACTATTGTCATAATGCCAAAATCTAGCTTAATTCCATATTTGAGACCTTGAGATCTATATCTATGTACCATGCAATTTTCAGCCAAAAAGTGTAGAGACAAGTCAAATTTCAAAGGATAAGTCAACTACTCAATTGGTTCTCAATAGTTCCAAATTTGATGATTATTTTTAGGATTTGTGACTATGCCCTTCTAGATCTAGATCTAAAAGTCTATAACTTGTTCCTACACATAGGAAAAAAGGGGAAAGGGTATGGAAATAGAGTTTACCATAGTAAACCCCTATTTAGGAACTTACTTTGAAAAGAAATTGAAATTAACTAAAGGAAGGTAATGTAAACAAGATAAATATTGGATTGATTGTGCATAAAAAACCCTATTCCTTTGTCAAGTGAGTGTCCCTTCCATGACATTAGCCCCATGATGTGTCAGTGACATGTGCCTTTATAGATGTTTGTACCTCTTCCTCTCTCTCATTATTCTTGGCTCTTTCTACAGAGAATTTTGGCCCACTTTTTTAGTTGCCTATCACCTTACCTCATCTACATTAAGGGGGGGTTATTTTGTTGTTCTAATGTTTCTTTGGTTTGATTGTTCAATAGTGTGAGCTATGTATTTAGTATTTGATCATATATACTAGGCAATTGCAGTGGTTGGCTACCTATGCATTTCAGTGAGATGGATCATCTACCATATAGACACACTCTGTTCATGCCTTCTATTTTTCATGGAGATTCTTTAGATTAACAGTTTCTTTTTGATGATAGAGTCTTCTATGATTCTCTTCATGATCTTCTCTTTGTTCCTATTTTCTCAGACTTTCCACTAGTTAGAGGCTTCTTTATTCCTTCACTAGGTTTTCTTACCTTTTTTTGAGGGAGGGTTTGTCTCATGTGGTTTTCTTTCTTTCCCTATTCTTAGAGGTTACATTTCTTTGCATTGTACATGGGTACCTAACATGGCCTTGTTGTTGGGACACATTCTATGTTTCATCTTAGTTGTTGTAAGCTTAAATGGATTCCCCTAAGTTGTACTTAAGGGGGGGTGTTAGAGTAAATAATTATTATTTATGATTTTACTTAAGTTTACTTAGGTTTAATGCATTTATTTAATAGTTTTAGTCTAGGAGTTGTTAACAACACGAGAGTTTGTTCCTATCTAAGTCATACTTATCTCTTCACCTTCATCGAGGACATTTCGCCTTTTGTAGGCGTATGCTTAGTTGTCATTCTTATCTCCTAGCATCTTCTAGCTTGTTCTAGAAGTCTCCTTGAGGCCTTGATATTTGGGCTCTCTCATTGTATTTCTCATCATCTTTCATCTCATATTGTACAACAATACATTTTTCATTGTTGCAATATTTTCTCTCTTAGTCCGTTTAGTTTCTCCAAGCTCCACTCTTCCTTCTTTGGCTTCCCTTCAATAGGTTATTTGCATGTAGGTGATCTTGGTGAGCTGTGAAGTTGGCTTTCATCAACTTCTACACTAATAGATTCTCTCCAATACTTTTGTGAAACTTTCTTCTCCATTACCAATGTTATTGCACAGTCCATGATTGATTTATTCCTTCTTTCAATAATATCATCTTGTGGTGGAGTCCTAGCTGCTCTCATTTATCTCTTGATTCATTTGACATTGTAGAATATATTGAACTCATCTGATATAAATTCACCTCCCCTATCTAATCTCAAGCACTTCAAACTATTCCCTCTTTCCTTTTCAACTCTAGCCAAATACCTCTTAAACATTTGAAATACATTAGATTTTTCCTTAAGAAAAATCACAATCATTATTCTAGAGAAGTCATCAACAAGTAGAATGAAATATTTTAACCATAATAGCATTGCACTCTAATAGGGCCACATAAATCATTATGAACCAATTCCAAATTATCATCAGTATTATAGGTCTTTCTCTTGAAACTAGACTTTGTCATTTTACCCATTTGACATTGTTTACACATCACCTTATCAGGTTTTCTTAATCTTGGTAACCCTCTTACTCATTTTATCTCACTAATGCTTACCAAATTATCAAAATTCACATTACATTACCTCTTATGCCATAACCAAACATCCTAGACTTGTACAAATAAACATGTATCTTTAGATAGGTCTAGATAGAACAATTTACCTCTGGTTTTCTCCCCACTTCCAATTAGCTCACCAATAGCATCATAAACCTTTGCCTTCTTGTTTTAGAATTCAACTCAATAGCATGAACTAATCAACTATGCCACACTCAGCAAATTGCATTTTAGTCCATCAACTCAATATGTACTATCACATTTAATCTTATCATTCAATATAATTGATCCTTTACCTTTCACATAACATGGTCCATCATTTCCAAACTTAACACTAACTTGATTATAATGTTCTAACTTCTTAGACATACTTGTATCACTAGTAATATGATGTGAGAAAATGCTATCAATTATCCATTTATCATTCTTACTCACATGTGAAATTAGTGCAAGTTTCTCATCTTCATTATAATAATCTTTCATTACAACATAAATAACCCTTTTATTATGATCATTAAAATTACTATCAAAACCATCTTCTTCAACAATGTAGCAAGAGTTCTTACCTTTATCTTTGTAGTCTTTGTTACCTCGACTGTCTCTATTGTCTCTTCTTCCTTGGTTCTTGAAGTCTTCCTTTTCATCCTTCTCATCTCTGTTAGGACACCTTGGAGTAATATGACCAACTTTGTTACATGTAAACTAGATAATAGGGATTTTACCTTTGTACTTTCTTTTTCCTCTTGGTAATCTTCTAGCCAATAATGCTTTAAGTTCAACAAGATTATCATCAGATTCCCTATCACTTTCTACATACATTCTCTTCTTCTTCCTTTTAGATCCATTAAGGGTTGATTGAACCTTAAAATAAAATTCAACACTACTAGGGGAATAATTATAAAAATTTAGCAATTCAAATGTAGTGAGTCTACTAGTTAGACTATCTAAGGTTAGATCGTTTCCAGGTGTACATCTCAGTTCTTGAATTATAGGTACTCTAATTATATATAGAGGAAGTAAAATCATCAATACCTTACTTATCACAGTTTCATTAGATATAATGCCTCCAACTCCTTTGATAGAATTCACCACCTCTTTGATTTAGCCATAGTATTGTGAAATGATCTTACCTTCATTCATTCTCACATCATTGAACTTGCCTCTCAAGATTTCTACCTTAGCCCTTAATAGATTTTTTTCTCATCAATGGATTTAATCTAGCTTGACCCACATTTCCCTTATAGTAGTATAATCCTTTACATCATCAAATTTAACATAACTTAGAGCTACTCTAAGTTCACTCAACATTTAGTTGTGCTCCTGCTTGTCTTTCATTTGTTCAACTATCATTGATATTGGTATCTAAATGTACTCATTGTCCAAATAGTATTATGTAAAATCTATAATACCATATATGTACAATCTCATCAAGCATTTCCATGTTGGGAAGTTCTGCTTGTTCAACTTGGGTATCTCTCTCTTGTACATGTTGATATTTAGCTATAAGTCCCTTCAAACTTTCCTTGCAAGGACCATAGATCTAATACTAATTGTTAGAGTGATTTAGAATAATTAAGGAAGGGGGTAGTGAATCAATTATCCCTAGGTCCAAATGTACCAATTCAACTTTTAACAATTTGAAAAAAATTAATGAATCTCATAAAACAACTTGAGCCATATAGAAATATATAATAAATTTAACATTCTTTAACTCCACACATTTCCTGCTCTCTCATCCTGATGATGGATCACGTAGTGTGATTCGAAATGTTGGTGACAAAAATCTCCACACAATCTAATCCAGAAAACTGATCAACATAACTAAGATGGATTGTGGAAATCTGATCGCATTAATTCTTTAACTCTTTGTATTGTGTATGTGTCTTGACTAGTAGTAAAATAAAAAAACTATAAAAATAGCATATATAAAGTAACATTCACACAAGTAAATAACACTTTGAAATTGGGATTTAACATGGAAACCCAATTCGGGAAAATCCACCATGTAACATTACACCACTTTCTAGTGCAGGAGCATCCAGAGGTATAAGGGCAATTCTGTGTCACCCAAAAAAAATGTACTTATACTTAGTTTCTATTTCATGTGTTTTCATTTCTAGATACCCATTTGGGTCAAATAAAGGTACTTTGAGTATGAGGATATCAGGGATCCAGATAGGGTTAAGTTTGCAAAGGCCAAACTAAAGGCCATGCCAAAATTTGGTGGCAAGAGGTTCAATTGGAACAAAATAGAAGAGGAAAGGATAAGATCACAAGGTGGGATCGCATGGTGGACCAATTGAAGAAGCAGTTCATTCCTGTGAACTATGAGCTTGATTTGTTTAAGAAGATGCATGGGTTAAAGAAAGCAGGAAGATCAGTCCAAGAATATACAGAGGAGTTTTACCAACTCTTGATTAGAGTAGGGCATGCAAAAGCAAATAAGGAGAAGGTTTCTCATTATATCAGTGGATTACGACCTAGCATCCAGGAGGAATTAAGTCTTGTAAGAATGACTAGCTTTGAAGAGGCATACCAGTTTGCCCTACGAGTTGAAGAGAAGCTAAATAAGAGGTTTGGAGGGAGACAAAGAGGGCATGGTCAAGGAGGAAGGGGTAGTGGTAGGTCATCTGGAGGCCACAATGAAACCCAAAAGAAGAATGAAGATGTGGTACTAGCAGGAACCAGAGGAATGAGGGTTTCAACCGCTCCCATCATCAAGACTTTGGAAATCAGAGAGGAAGAGGTAGAGGACGTGGACAAGGAAGAGGAGGCTTTCGTGGTACTTGTTTCCATTGCAATGAAGAAGGTCATCATGCCTTTGAATGCCCTCAACGACAAGGAAGGGCAGATAGGAGAGCTGAGAGTCAAGCTAGGGTGGCTCATGTGGATGAGGATGCACAATCATCACATTCAAAAAATGTAGAAAGAGGAGAGACTTTAGTAAATGAAAGGGTCTTACTAAGTGGCTAGATTGAACTAGGACAAAGGAGGAGTTTATTCTGTACCAAGTGCAAATGTGAGGAAAAATGTTGTGATGTGATCATTGATGGTAGTAGCACTGATAACTTGGTATCAAAGGAGATGGTCTCTAAGCTGAAGCTCAAGAGGGAGAAACATCCCCAGCCCTTTCAGATTTCTTGTGTAAAAGATGATCATAAGGTCCTGGTAAGTGAACAATGTTTAGTGAAATTCAAAATTGGGAGTTACCATGATTAAGTTCTCTGTGATGTTATTCCAATGAATTTTTGTAATCTATTGTTGGGTAGACTATGGCAGTTTGATATGCATGCAGTACATGATGGTCATGCAAACACATACTCTCTAACAAAGGATGGAGTTCACCACAAATTGAAGCCCATGAAAAAGGAAGGCGAAAAGGTATGTAGCAGTGCTAGGATTTGTCTTGTTGATGGAAGGAAGTTTTTAGATGGAATGAAACATCAACGTATGTGCTATGCTTTGATTCCTAGGATAGTTAAAGAAGGTAGTAGTGAAATACCACTTGAAGTTTTAGATTTACTAGGTGAATTTGGAGATATTATCTTTGATAATGTTCCAGAAGAATTGCCACCAGTAAGGCAAATCAGTCATCAGATAGATTTAATCCCAGGAGCTAGTTCGCCTAACAAGGCTACTCACAAGATGAGTTCTACGAAAACTGAGGAGCTAAACAAACAGGTCCAGGAGCTATTGAGGAAGGGCTTGATTCGGGAGAGCCTGAGTCCATGTGCAGTACCTACAGTACTAGTACCAAAGAAGGATGGAGAGTGGAGGATGTGTATAGACTCTTGAGCTATAAATAGGATAACCATCAAGTATGAGTTTCCTTTGCCAAGAATGGATGATCTTATGGACTGCTTGAGTGGAGCTCAGTACTTCACAAAGATAGATCTCAAGAGTGGTTATCACCAGATACAGATTTGAGAAGGAGATGAGTGGAAAATAGCCTTCAAGACCAAGGAGGATCTTTATGAGTGGTTAGTTGTTAGAAATGATTGAATTGATAATAAGAGTTGTTGGAATGATAAAGAATGTTCTCAATCATTGTTTTGTCATTGATGTCAAACTTGCTACTTGCAGGAATGACAATTGCTTTAGTGATCCAAATACTATCAATTAGTTGGTTGACAAGGTGGTGGCAATCAATAAGATGTAACTAGAACACCTAGAGAAAGGTTGAAGTTATGATGTTGTAATGAAGTACTAGGATCAGCTAAGCCATTGATGAAAAAGTGTATTTGATAACATACTATAAGATATAGAAAAAAGGGCACACTGAAACATATTAAAGAGGTTAGGTGTTGGCTAAGTCTTTTACAAAGCTCAACTAAGAGAAGGTGCTGAGTATATCATATAAGCCTAGTGATCTTCAGGTGCCGAGTATATCATATAAGCCGAGTGATCTTCAGGTGCCAAGTAGTTTTCTGTAGGTGCTGAGTAACACAGTTTTCTGTAGGTGCCGAGTAACACAGTTTTCTGTAAGTGCCGAGTAACACAGTTTTGTGTAGATGCCGAGTAACACTGAGATGCCAAGCATCAGTAAAACAAATAATGCCGAGTTGCTGCATTATTTCAAAGATTGAAGATTCGGCAGAACTAAGCCGACAAGGTTATTACTTAGAAGTTTGTAAATTAAATAGAAGATAAGAATAATGAGCTGGTGGCACAAAACACCATGTAAAACATTTTTGAGGATATAGCTAGCAAAGTTTCTAGAAGAGAACAAGATATGGGGTAGATACATTGTATTTTACCTAATCCATATTGAAACCCTAAAAGTGAAGAGGGAGAATTGAGCGGCAAAGGCATATCAGATCTCTATATAAGGAGTCATTAGTTAATGAAAAAAATGAGAGAGGGGTGGTCAAGCATGAAAGTGTAAAGTGCTGAAGAAGGTGGAAAAGAGGAAAGAGAGCATAGTTACTCTGTTTCAGTAAGAAGACCCCTGATATGGATGCATTAGTACAGTGAGTTAGAAGACTCAAGGAGACGAAGCTTGAATAGATGACAAGCAGTCAGAGTTGAAGAGATAAAAGCCAAGCATAAGGACTAAACTGAAAGTGTGATATGAAATCTGCAAAGTATGTTGTAAGTTATATCAGATCAAAAGTTCATTGTTGTTACTTTCTAGCAATTGTAACAATTAGTTTAAATCCTATGGACTTAGGTTGGTTTGATAGCCATGAGATAAATCCTTTAACAGGGTGACATTCCCAGTGAATGTTCTAAAGTCCTGTAACCAGGCCCATTCCTAACAGTTTGGTGAAATCCTCTAACAAGGTCACATTTAACAGTGTTTTGTAAGCCTTTAACAGGGCATCACTTCAGAAGAGCGAGAATCAAGTAGCATGTTACTGGTGGTTTTTCCCAAATTGGGTTTCCATGTAAATCATTGTGTCATGTGTTGATTTTGCATGTTTTACCTTTGCATGTTGATTTAATGTAACTTGCTAATATGATTGATTTAAGCTTGGATGGTTAAAAGGTTTATGAGTTCACTACATTTGGTGAAAAAAAAAAAGTTTTATTAGGGCATTTGGGACCTTGAATAACTAATTCACCCCCCCTCTCAGTTATTCTAAAAGATTCTAACAATTGGTATCAGAGCAGACTGTTGATCCAGTTTAAAAGGACTAGAAGCAGAAAAGATCAAAATGCCTAAGAGAGAAGTTCCCAAGCTCAACAAAGACAACTTTTTTGCATGGAAAATTTTGATGAAACTACATCTTGGATCCATAGGATATTATGCCCAAAAATCAATTATTACTGAACATGTCGATCCAACAAGTGCTCCTACTGCAGAAGCTATGAAAAACAAGCAAGAACATAACCAGACAATGTTGGAGATTGCCTCTGCACTTAGCTATGCTGAATTTGATGATATCAAAGGATGTGACACCGCATTCAAAATGTGGAAAGCCCTATCAGACATCTATGGAGGAGATCAGAATGTACAAAGAGCAAAAAGAGAAAGTCTCAGAGGAAAATTTGATGATATGAGAATGGAAGAAAATGAGAATGTTGTTCAGTACGGTGCAAGAATAACAGAAGTGGTAAGTGCGATAAGATGTTTGGGTGGTCAATTGGATGAAGATACTATTAATAGTAAGTATTTGAGAACCTTGCTCCCTAGCTATGCTATTAGAGTATCAGCAATACAGGAACTAAGATGTGTGCCAGGAAACAATCTAAGTTTTGAAGGTATCATAGGAAGACTCACTGCATTTGAGTTATCTAACTTTGACAACTATAGACCTGATAATGTTGAATCTACTTTCAAGGCCAAGTTATCACTGAAAGATGCTGAATAGGTGAAATCTAAGAAGGGAAGAAAGATGAAATATGTATCCAATGACAGCAGCATAGATGAGGAAGATGTGGATCAATTAGAAGCTTTACTGGCTAGAAGATTTCACAGAGGTAAAGGAAAATTCAAAGGTAAGATGCCTATCATTTGTTTCAATTGCAATGAAGTAGGTCATATTGCTGCAAGATGTCCACAGAAAAAGGATTACAAGGAAAGAAACAAATACAAGAACATAAGAGATGATGACAAGAAAGATTACATAGAAAAAGGTAAGAAGTGTTATATTGTTGAAGAAAATTCTGATGACAATGGTGATGAAGTTATTTATGTAGCCATGAAGGACCAATCCAATGAAGAAGAAGCCACAACACTGATGACTTGTATAAACAAAAATGATAGATGGATCATAGATAGTGGATGCTCACATCACATGACAGGAGACAAAAGTAAGTTTGTTAACTTTACTCAATATGATGGAAATAGTGTTAGATTTGGTAATGATGCCCCTTGTCAAATCAAAGGAAAAGGTTCCATCAAGCTCACAGAACAAATCTCATGTGACAATGCATACTATGTTGAAGGATTAAACTACAATTTACTGAGTGTCTCACAGTTAGGCAATATAGGATGCAAAGTGGAATTTGGAAACAAAACTACAAAAATCTATGATACTGATGGTAAACTAATAGGAAAAAGAGATCAAACAAAGAGTAATCTGTTTTACCTTGATATGGATGATGTTTCTTGTTTTATTGCAAAATTTGATGATGAATGGTTATGGCATAGAAGATTATGTCATGTCAATTTTGATAATCTGGTCAACATTAGTAAAATGAAGAAAGTCAGAGGTTTACCAAAATTGAAGAAGCCTGATAATATTATGTGCAAAAAATGTCAACTAGGAAAGATGACAAAGTCAAGTTTCAAAAGAAAAAACTATACATCTAAGGAGATACTTGAGTTAATTCACACTGACTTATGTGGTCCAATGGAAGTACAAAGCTATAGAGGAGATAAATACATCATGTTATTTGTTGATGATTATTCTAGGATGATGACTGTCATGTTCTTAAAACAAAAATTTGATGCTTTCCAAATGTTTAAATGGTATGTGGCTAGAGTTGAAAAGGAAACAGGAAAAAGCTTGAAATGTCTAAGATCAGATAGAGGTGGTGAATTCACATCAAATGAATTCGAGATATTCTGTAATGACAAAGGAATCAAAAGACAAATGTCAGCTCCTAGAACTCCCCCATAGAATGGAATTGCTGAAAGAAGAAATAGATCTGTAATTGATTGTGCTAGAACATTAATGATGGAAAAGTCTGTTGCTCTAAAATACTGGAGAGAAGCTGTAAGTGTAGCTTTTCATACACTAAACCGAGTACAAATCAAGAAAGGTACAAATGCAACACCTTTTGAATTATGGTATGGTCACTCACCCGATGTAAAACATTTCAAAGTGTTTGGTTGTAAATGTTTTATTCTTAAAGATGTTAGAAATGGAAAATTTGATGGAAAAAGTGATGAAGGTATATTTCTTGGTTACTCCACAAGAAGTAAGGCATATAATTGTTTGAATGTTAACACTAACAAAATTGTGGAAAGTACAAATGTAAATTTTGATGAGCACACAGAAGTTCAAGCTAAAGAACCAAAGAAAATGGAAGAATACAGAACCTTTGTGTACTCTTATGAAGGAATGACTGCTGAGGAGGATGATGTCAATCCAATTGAAACTCAACAACAAGTATTAGTCTCAGCTGAGTCTCAACCAGTGAATGCCGAGCTACATTTAGAAGCCGAGTTGCAGAATGAAGGAAATGAACAATCTAATTCTAAAGACAGAATACATGATGAAGAACAACCAGACAACAAAGTGAAAAGTGATCCAGAATCTGAAAGATCAAACATGGAAACAAGGACAGAGCCAAGATTATCCAAATATGTAAAAAGAAATCACCCTGCTAAACAAATAATTAGTGACAAAGATGCAAGACCAATGACAAGGAATAGACTAAGACATGAATCATGTCTAATCAACACATCTGAACTGAAGACAGTGTATGGTGCATTACAAGATGATGACTGGTATAAAGCTATGGAAGAAGAAATTGATCAAATAAAGAAAAACAAAACCTGGAGTTTGGTTCCCAAACCAACTGACAAAAATGTGATTGGCACCAAGTGGGTATTTAGGAACAAGCTAGATGAGAATGGTGAGATTACCAAAAACAAAGCTAGACTAGTATGCAAGGGTTATGCTCAAGAAGAAGGAATAGACTATGGAGAAACATTTGCTCCTATTGCTAGGATGGAAGGAGTAAGAACCTTGCTTGCATATGCTGCCTACAAAATTTTTGAAGTCTATCAGATGGATGTAAAATCTGCTTTCTTGAATGGTATACTAGAAGAAGAAGTCTACATTGAACAACCAGAAGGTTTTGTTGATAAAAACAACAAGGATATGGTGTGTAAACTACACAAAGCACTTTATGGTTTTAAACAAGCACCAAGAGCATGGTATGAGAGACTTCACAAGTATCTAGTGCAAATTGGATTTGAAAGAACTGATGATAATAGCAACATGTACATCAAAGCAGAAGAAGGTAAAGACATTATTGTATCTAAAATTTTTGTGGATGACATAGTATTTGGTGGAAAGGAAGTACTTTGCAAAGGCTTTGCTGACAAAATGAGACATGAATTTGAGATGTCTATGTTTGGAGAAATCAAATTTTTTGTCGGCTTACAAGTACATCAACTCAAAAATGGAATATTTATTACACAATCAAAGTACATCAAAGAGATTCTTAAAACGTTTGGACTGGAGGAATCCAAACCAGTCAGCACACCAGTGGCCATAGGAAATAAGCTATCCAAAAATGATGAGTTAGCTGAAGTCAATCAAACAATGTACAGATCCATGATTGGAAAATTACAGTATGTAGTACACAACAGACCAGACATAGCATTAGCAGTTGGAATAGTGGCTAGGTTCTCTGCTAATCCTAAAGAAAACCATCATATAGCAGTAAAAAGAATAATGAGATATCTCAAAGGAACTGATAACTTTGGTCTATACTACAAAAAGAGTGAGAAATTTGAACTCAATGTATACACTGATGCAGATTGGGGAGGAAACATTGATGACAGAAAAATCACAAGTAGAGGTGCATTATTTTTAGGAAAAAGGCTAGTTACCTAGACTAGTAAGAAACAAACATGCACATCCCAGTCCACTGCAGAGTCAGAATATGTGGCAGCTGCAGTCAATTGCACAAACATTGTATGGCTCACACATCTATTGAATGGAATGAAAGAAGTGGTAACCAAACCTGTGATATTGTATTGTGACAATACAAGTGCTATAAACATATCCAAAAATCCAGTAATGCATGCAAAAACCAAGCACATTGCAATCAAGTATCATTATGTCAGAAAATTGGCAGAAGACAAACAAGTGAAGCTGGAGTACATTCACACAAAGGAACAAATTGCAGATATTTTCACCAAACCATTGCCCAAGGATGCTTATGAATATCTTAGAGGCAAGTTGGGGGTAATACCCCTAACTCAAGAAGTTTAAGGCAACAAGGAAGATGCCTTGCATCAACAGAAATCAAACATTGGAACAGTAACAGGTTGATGCAAAGGATGACAGCAGGAACAGAAACTCCAAATCAGTCACAAGCATGGTGACAGAGGGAGAAAGACAAAGAAAAGGCCAAAGCTTATATTTTGCATGATAAAGATGCTTCATCTTTGGCATTTATGTCAAAGAGGGAGAAATATGACGAAACTGATCTATGCAAAGAAAGAGGGAGATATATATGAAAGAGGGAGATATATGCGATCAGTATTAAAGATGCAGCAGCACAGAAAAGAAGTAGATAATATATACAATCAGTTTTGGTGGTAACTAAGTTGATCCATTGATCAGTTTGGTTTGCCATCAATGCCAAAGAGGGAGATTGTTAGAAATGATTGAATTGATAATAAGAGTTGTTGGAATGATAAAGAATGTTCTCAATCATTGTTTTGTCATTGATGTCAAACTTGCTACTTGCAGGAATGACAATTTCTTTAGTGATCCAAATACTATCAATTAGTTGGTTGACAAGGTGGTGGCAATCAATAAGATGTAACTAGAAAACCTAGAGAAAGGTTGAAGTTATGATGTTGTAATGAAGTACTAGGATCAGCTAAGCCATTGATGAAAAAGTGTATTTGATAACATACTATAAGATATAGAAAAAAGGGCACACTGAAACATATTAAAGAGGTTAGGTGTTAGCTAAGTCTTTTACAAAGCTCAACTAAGAGAAGGTGTCGAGTATATCATATAAGCCTAGTGATTTTCAGGTGCCGAGTATATCATATAAGCCGAGTGATCTTCAGGTATCGAGTATATCATATAAGCTGAGTGATCTTCAGGTACCGAGTAAAGAGTAGGTGCCGAGTAACACAGTTTTCTGTAGGTGCCGAGTAACACAGTTTTCTGTAGGTGCCGAGTAACACAGTTTTCTGTAAGTGCCGAGTAACACAGTTTTGTGTAGATGCTGAGTAACACTGAGATGCCAAGCATCAGTAAAACAAATAATGCCGAGTTGCTGCATTATTTCGAAGATCAAAGATTCGCTAGAACTAAGCCGACAAGGTTATTACGTAGAAGTTTGTAAATTAAATAGAAGATAAGAATGATGAGCTGGTGGCACAAAAAACCATGTAAAACATTTTTGAGGATACAACTAGCGAAGTTTCTAGAAGAGAACAAGATATGGGGTAGATACATTGTATTTTACCTAATCCATATTGAAACCCTAAAAGTGAAGAGGGAGAATTGAGCGGCAAAGGCATATCAGATCTCTATATAAGGAGTCATTAGTTAATGAAAAAAATGAGAGAGGGGTGGTCAAGCATGAAAGTGTAAAGTGCTGAAGAAGGTGGAAAAGAGGAAAGAGAGCATAGTTACTCTGTTTCAGTAAGAAGACCCCTGATATGGATGCATTAGTACAGTGAGTTAGAAGACTCAAGGAGACAAAGCTTGAATAGATGACAAGCAGTCAGAGCTGAAGAGATAAAAGCCAAGCATAAGGACTAAACTAAAAGTGTGATCTGAAATCTGCAAAGTATGTTGTAAGTTATATCAGATCAAAAGTTCATTGTTGTTACTTTCTAGCAATTGTAACAATTAGTTTAAATCCTATGGACTTAGGTTGGTTTGATAGCCATGAGATAAATCCTTTAATAGGGTGACATTCCTAGTGAATGTTCTAAAGTCCTTTAACCAGGCCCATTCCTAACAGTTTGGTGAAATCCTCTAACAAGGTCACATTTAACAGTGTGTTGTAAGCCTTTAACAGGGCATCACTTCAGAAGATTGAGAATCAAGTAGCATGTTACTGGTGGTTTTTCCCAAATTAGGTTTCCACGTAAATCAGTGTCATGTGTTGATCTTGCATGTTTTACCTTTGCATGTTGATTTACTGTAACTTGCTAATATGATTGATTTAAGCTTGGATGGTTAAAAGGTTTATGAGTTCACTACATTTGGTGAAAAAAAAAAAGTTTTATTAGGGCATTTGGGACCTTGAATAACTGATTCACCCCCCCTCTTAGTTATTCTAAAAGATTCTAACATTAGTCATGCCCTTTGAATTGACGAACGCCCCGAGCACCTTCATGCAACTTATGAATGAGGTACTTAAGAAGTTCTTGGGAAAATTTGTTATTGTCTATTTGGATGATATTTTAATTTTCAGAAAGACTTTGGAAGAACATTTATTGCATATTCATAGTGTCCTTGAAAGGTTAAGGGAAGAGAAACTATTAATTAATTTGAAGAAGTGTATCTTTGCAAAAAGGGAGTTAGTCTATTTGGGGTTTGTTATATCACCTAAAGGTCTTAAAATGGATCCAGAGAAGGTAAAAGCCATCTTGGAATGGCCTACTCCAAGGTTTGCTACTGAGGTAAGATCATTTCATGGTTTGGTTAGTTTTTACAGGAAGTTTATTAAGAATTTCAGTGGCATATGTGTACCCCTAACTGATACAATAAGAGGGGATAGAAAAGAGTTCAAATGGACTGCAGCAGCTGCGAGAAGTTTTGAATTGCTGAAGAAGACCTTGATGGGGACACAACCCAAGCACAAAATGGACACAACAGAAAAAAGGGAAATTGTATTAACTGTAAAAATAAGCTAGTACATTTAGGAAAGAGAAAATAGACTTCAAAACATGCCCTATGGGCTTACAATAGCATAAATCTGGAGATAATTTCTCCTTTTAGTACCTCCTATCAAACTCCACTCCGAACTGCCTTTTACAATGCCAAAAATGTCCTTAAATAGACCTCAAAGGGTTAAGGACTAGGAATACATTCTAGAAAGTGCTAGTTGGCATCCACCGACCAAATAGAAGGCTCTAGAAGCTGCGTTAGAAGTCGACACAAATCTAGAAGAATCAAAAAATGGTAATTAAACTTCCAGGAGACATAACTTTTGAACCGTAGCTCCGATTGATGAACTGTTTACATTTTTGAAAAGCTTTCGAAGCGCTCTATAGCCCTATGGACAACTTTGCTTGTCTCCCATTTTTTTCCCTTTTTGAAGTCATTTAATGCCCCTATCCTGACTTTGAAGCATTCTTAGGAGGTCTCCAAAACCTGAAAAACTATGATAACTTTCAAACCATGGGGCCTTTTGACCTGATTCTTTTTCTGGAATGCTCTAAATTACAATTACATTCATCTGGCCAATTTACACCTCCTAGTTCACCAAAATGATGTATCAATTACATACTCCTATTTTTTTTGACATTTACACGTATCCCAAGGTGTTCAAATACTCTATCCTAGAATACTGATAGTGGAACTGTAAGAGTTGGAACCTTTATTTGACCCAAATGGGTATCCAGAAATGAAAACACATGTAACAAAAACTAAGTCTAAGTACATTTTTTTTGGGTGACACAGGATTGCCCTTATACCTCTAGATACTCCTGCATCACTTTCTCGCTCTTATGAAACGAGATCAATTAAGAGGCAATTTTGTTAAAGGTTACAAAACATAGTATTAAATGTGACACTATTAAAGGATTAATCATCTTATTAGGAGTGGCCTAGTTAAAGGACACATATCATTCTATTAGAATGTCACCTTGACTAAAGGATTTACAAAATGACTGCCAGGTCAGCCTTGAATAAAGGATTTTTATTTTTATTATAATGTAAGAATAGGTTTGATCTATAAAATACAATGCACTTTGAAAATTCAGATCTCCATTCACTCATCTTCTTATTCATTGAGTGGGATCCATTATCATTTCTATTGCTAATCTACTTGGTAACTCTTCAAGAAATCACACTTCATTAATCTCTTATCACTTCTCCTCTGGTACTCTACTCCTCCTAGATTCACCTTAAGATCACTAATCAACAACAAACCAACCTTAGAAAACATCTCTCATGCCTTAAACAAGTTATTTCAATCTTTTTTTGCTTAAACATCACCATAAATCTTAGGGTTAGGTAAGATTCATCAAATCCTTCCATCATTTTTTTCTCCTCCTCTCTTGTTACTTCTATAAATGTTTAGTTAAATCCTTTCCTTTTACTGCATATCATACTCTCTTTGTGCATATAAGTATGCCATCATAATCCTTTTTATCCACACATTTTGACTAATCGAAAAACTCAACTATGTCGGCCTCAAACTCAATTATTTCACAAACTATAACTTTTGCTATCATTCAAAAATTACTTAGTTATTTTGTTTGAAACTAATATGTAGTTCAACATAAAATATTTTATCTCTCTTGAAATTCACTATCGTGCTTAGTCATTACTAACTCTCAACTAATACTAACATTTCCTTGATCATCTTTCTTAGTAATAGCTATCACTTGGCTTAAACTATTTGTTTAATTTCTACTTAAGTTCCTTAATATTTTGTTTAGCTCCTACATTGACTAACCAACATTGATACTCCGTCAAGCTTAGTTTTTTACTTTTTAAATTTCACCTATACATTAATTCACTTGTCATCTTTACTTCATATAATTATTAAAAAATACATTATCTTGTCAATGACCAACTTATCAAGTGCCCATTGTAATTCCATGATACTTTAGTTCTTTCTTCTCAACAACATCACTAGCTAATCTTGCTAAATCTTCTTTTGAAATCTTCTTCATCAATCAAATGATATGACACTCTTTAAACTATTGGTAAATGTGTGTTTTCAGTAAGTTTGATAGTGGCTCACTAGTGGGTTTGACATCAATGACACCATAATAATTGTCCCAATTATAGTTTCTAACATGTGCAACAATGAGAGGAAAAGAACACAAAAATGTATCACACAAAGAGAGGTGCAAGAAAACATGAGCTCAAATAAAGTACAAACTCTTGTGCAAGGAATAATTATCAAAATTTGATAATTCAAATGATATGAGTCTACCAGTTAGGCTATCCAAGGTCATATCATTACCAAGTGTAAATCTCAGTTCTTGAATTATTTTGGTGTTTTAAAACTACTAGGAAACAAAATACCTAACAACAAAGTTTAGAAGACAAATGTAAGCCTTATGGTTAGCTACTTCCTATATTTGGCATGAATTTCTTTAGATCTAGACCAACTTTGACAAAATCTCAGAGATTCTCTACTCTTTTGGTTTTGCAGGACCAAGGCGGGTGCACCTTAGGAATGAAATGGATTGACATTTAATATTTTTTTCACACTTCATTCATTCACCGATATTCTTGCTTCTTATTTATCCCCTATAGTAGATAATGCTCACAATTCTTCTTAGATTTATAAATAATTCTTGGTTACAATAGCTAACTATAAAACATAGAGACCTATTGCAAATAAGTACTGACCAACAATTAAAGTCTTCATACAACAAAGTAAAGATTGATTTGATTTTAAATTTATGCCTTGTGAAACCACATGAATTCTTCAATATGCATTTGATCTAGTGATCAGTGCCTTATCCATTGCTACATAGAGTCTACCCAGTAAAACTTTTGACCTAATTAATTTCCTTATAATTTAATTCTTATTGATAGTTAACCCTAAATCCCATTCTTATGAATATCCCTCTTATATGACTAGAAATCCTATCATGTTATTGAAGCACTTACTAAATTCGTTGAATTAAAAGCAACAACAAATTTATATACAACCTATCCTAGTTGCATTAAATTGTATGAACCTTGTTCATTCAATCCCAGTATAACCAACATATAAAATTTGGAGACAAATTTTAGAGACATAGATATGGCATAACTTTCCTTTGTATTAGTCTTCCTTGAAAATAATACATATACTGGTATAACTCAGAATAAATTAGAACTAGACAATTGAATCCTTTAATGCTCAATGCTTTCTCATATTTGCAAGAATGAATACATAACAAAAATTGACACAAAACTACTAGACTGAATGCAACAATAGCATAATAGTAAAATTACATAAAATTTGGACCTCAACTCCACATCTTGGAAATCCTTTTATAGGAAGGACTGCAACAAGATTAAGATGGGAGGACACTTGTTAAAAAACTATTGGAAACAAAATAAAAAGATAAATTGATCAAAATTTTGGGATGTAGTTACAAAATTGGTAGGTGACATTTTCAGCAAGTTCCTTTAGCATAATTCATTTTGTCTTCAACATCCTATATTCGTCTGTTCCTTTTGCTTGTCCTTTTGTCCTTTCTGCCTCTAACTACATAACTAATTTTCCTAGTCACTATCTATAGATGGTATTTCTTTTGTATCAAAAATGACTTTCCAGATGGCAACATTAGTGTCTATATTAGGCTAGATGGCATTTCTAATTACATCCAACTCATCAAGTTGTTTGTTCCATTTAGCATCTATTATTGCTCTGACCTCTCTAGTTACTTTTGACATCTCTAATTCTAACTTGTAGAGTACATATCAATCAAATCATAAACCACTGTCACACCTGCCTCATTATTGTAGTAAGCTAAGAATCTAGGGTGGTTTTCTATGTTGTCAAAGGCTAATGACCATTCTACCTAGTCTTTTACTCCTCCATCCTCATTCAAAATTGTAGGCACAAAATTTGGTGTTCTTGTATCAATTGCATTCATCTTGTTCTAAATTTGCTACAACTTAACATTGAAGAAACCACTTAGATCCCTTACTTTATGAATCATCTTGTTCGTACCTATAATCTTTACTTTAGGTAGATCTTTCTTTTGAGCCTAAAAGGGTACAAGGTTCTCAAAAAATTGAAGGTAAGGGCCCCATAAGGTAAAAAGAGGAGACAATAATGCAACTACATCTAAACACCTAGATTTGCTCCGTACAATACAAGGTAGTTACTATGCACATTTTGGGATACTTGTTCTAGTGCATTCATTTTATGGATCAACAAGTTCCTAATTGTCCTTATCTCTATCTCCTTGCCTAACTCCACATCTTCCTCTTCATCCATATCCATTGCATGTCCTAATTCTTCCCCTAGTTCAAGTACTTGGCCCTCTATTTGGATGCTCTATTCCTTGGCTTCTACAGTTGATCTGATAGTTTCTTTAAGTGCTGCTGTTTCATTTTCTAGTTTTATGGTTTTCTACTCTAAGAAAAATTTATTCTTCATTTCCTCCTCATAACTCCTCCTAGTCTCAATGAACCTTTCATACGTTCCTTCTAGCTGAGCTTGTAGGGTATCCATTTTATTTTTACCCATTAGTGCTAATGAGGTATATAACCCATAAATCTAGTTGCTAGAAGTGGAATGTACATTCCAAAAAATAATATTCCCTCTTGGGGACTCCTTGATCTCCATCAAAGTGGGCTTCTAGTCCTCTAGAGCTAAACTCCATATTGTCATTGTTTGGGCATCAATATTGTACCTAGAGCCTTTCACTTCTCCAAGCATATTTTTATTTTCAAATGAAATAGATTTGTCTTGTCTCCTCATTTTATCTAGTAGGAAAGATGAGATGATGTCCCACCTTGGAAAGAGAATCATGCCACTTCTTGTCACTAAGCCTCTTGCTTCTTCCATAGTGAGGGTTTCACTGGCAGAATCATATTCTCGTAGTTTCTATACTAGCCTAGAACCTACCTCATCATAATCACCTAGTTTCATCTACAAAGCTAATTCATTCTACTTTATTTTGAACAAGAATCTTTTAAACTCTCTAGTTCTAATAAAATTGTCATTACTCATGAACTCATTTTCTTTAATGATTCTATTATCCAACATCTGAGCCTACAATTCTATTTTCTTTGCTCTCTACTTGTCTTCTAATACCTAAGAAACCAAATATATTCTCCTAACATCATCAAAGTATTAATTCCTTCTTGGAAAAATTTGCAGGGCCTTTTGCTGAGCTTTCTGTAGTATCTCTACCATTTTATGCTTAGATCTTTGTTCTTCCCACTTTGAGCTCTTAGGTTGATCCTATTCATCATTAGAAACCTCAATGGCTATGTCCTTATCAAAGTATTTAGGGTCTACTTTCTTCCTAATGTCATCAAGGACTTATGGTAATATCTCATCCAAGTTCTATACACACTTGTCCAATTTGGACCAATAGTCTTCCTTAGGATAAAATCCATTGAATGATGGATCTACCTTTCTCATTTCAAACTCAAAACTTACAACATCCCTATACTTCATCATCCTCTCCCTATATACATCCTTATTCAGTCTATCAACAATGACATCTTCTTCACATAGAGGTTTTGTGGGAGGTAAATTATATCCCCTCATGTTTTTCAGGGCATGTCTACATTATAGGGGTCATAGGTTCTGTCTAGTCCAGTTGGCAATTTGATTTATTTTAAAAAATCATTGGTCTCCTCAATGTTATTTAAGTTAGCACACTTTATAACCTATCAATCTTTGAAAATCTGACAAAATCTTCAATTTTTTTACTAATCATATAGCCAACTCATATTTCTTTGTCCAACTCAAACATGGTCATTTTAATATTTGTGTTATGGGTTTAAAACTGACAGCTGTGATCTTGCGATTACCCCTTTATTGCTTCTTTGCCATGAATTCTACTTCTTTCTTGTTACTGGCTATGACCATGCAAATAGGGTTACCTTTTAATGTTTTTTCAACCTTGCATCTTTTCTTTCTAATGACTAAGTCTATTTTGCAATTTTGCAATCACCTTTATTCACTCCTTCACAACTTCTTTCCATTACTCACTACATTGGCTTGCGAAACTATGAACACCTTGCTTTCTACTTATTCGCCACTTCACAACTGCATTTTAATTTATCTCTCTAACCACTAGGATATGAAAATGAAATCTTTATCTAACATCTCACATCTTCACCATGGTTTAGCCCTTAGCATCTTTCTTGGTTGTGATGTTGTGATACTTTATGTTTCTACCTTATCGCTCCTTCGTAGCGGTGAAACAAGATCTAGCCATGTGATGTTGCACTTAACATTTTCTTCAATACTTATTTCATATCATAACATTATAGCTTATCAATCTAATTACTTATGAAATCTTGTGAACGTGCACTCAATAGTTATTTTCCACTTCGCAACTTAAGAAGTTAACATCAATTGAAACCATGCGAAGTTGTAATTTATGACTTAACGACAACAATTACTTTGTTCACATGTTCACAACATAATTTCTTTACTTTAGCTTTTGACCTATGAAGGTGTGACTATTGTTTTATTTAACCATCATCTCCTATTGCTTTATTTATGGAGGTGCACCTTTGATCTTAACTATTATATAAACCCTTGTGAAATTGTGTTAACCTTTATTTAACTATTCTAAACTCATCTTCATATATTAACAACTCCATAGCTATAACTATAGTTAAACCCTACAATAGTGTGATCCTAAGAATTCATCACTTTTCATCTTTTACTCTAAGTTTATCAATAACTCAAACGATGTTGTGATAGTCTAGAAACTCAACAACATGATCACTTGATCACACCATCACAAATTAATTTAATAATTTTCTTCAAGCCCTTGTGAACCAATGAATAACATTTCTTCTAACAACTTAACATCTTTTGTGATTTTGCAACTTATAATTCTACTTCAACACAAGTAACCATGAAATCATGCAATAACCTTTTAGCTTGACTATTTTGTTCTTTTCATTGTTTTACAACTTAAACCCTTAACTTTGCAAGTAACCCTTGAAGGCATGATTGAAACCTTTTGAAGCCATTTTGTATCCTCCTAGCTTAAACTTAACAACTTGTTTGATCCTTTTTGATGTTGTGTTGACACTTTGTACTAATTGTTTTATTTTATTTGCAGAGTCACAACTTATAATTCACTTCATGCTTTTTGACTTGCAATCTTGTGATAACCATTTAAATTTAACCCTTTTCCTTCATCACAACATCATGACTTGAAATGGCTTAAGCCAAAAAATACTTACAATGATCTTCTCAACTTTATTTCACTCAATCATAGCTCTAACATAGATCTTGATAGTAACTATTGTGAAACCACACCTAGCTTATAAATAGACTATTTTGTCTCTTCACAACCTTGAAAGGATTAGTGAACAAAACAATGTGATGTTGCAAGAAAAGAGACTTCACAACATCATAACTTAAAATATATGAAGTGTCATTGCATGTAAAATCAAACATTAGCTCGAAACCTAGGGATATAAAGATATACATGAGATTTTTCTTCATATATCCCTATTTTAAAATGATAAATCAATTTTAAGTGAGCTTTAATCGATCAAAAAGAACATAAGACTTTGACCTAGGGTTTTTCTTAAGGGTTAACACAATTTTTTGAAACTCTAGGTATTTTCAACATAGTTCTTCCTAATTTTCTCAAAAAAATTCACAAAAAATTGGCAAGTGAAAAATTAGGCCATCAAATTGCAGATACACTAATTGAATAGATAGGAAGCAAAGTCCTCAATACCTTACTTATCATAGCCTTATTAGATATAATGCCTCCAACTCCTTCGATAGTATTTACCACCTATTTGATTTAGTCATAGTACTATGTAATGGTCTCACCTTCTTTCATTCTCATATCATCAAACTTTCTTTTCAAGCTTTTTACCTTTTCCCTTAATATAATTTTGTCTCCTCCATGGATTTGAGATAACTTATCCCACATTTTCTTTTTTGTAGTGCAATCTTTAAGATCATCAAATTCAGTATAACTTAGGGTTGTTTCTAGTTCAATCATCATTTTATTGTGCCCTTGCTTCTCTTTCATGTGTTCAATTGTCGTAGATCTTAGTAACTCAATAGATTCATTATTCAGATAGTATAATGTAGAATCTCCAATACTAGATAAGTGCAATATCATCAAGAATTTGCATGCTAAGAAATTCTCATTTTTTAGCTTGGGTATCTCTCTCTTGTACATCTTGATCTTTATCTATAATCCCCTTCATACTTTCCTTGCAATCACTAGAGCTTTGATACTAATTGTTAAAATGATTTAGAATAACTTAGAGGGGGTGAATCAGTTTTTCTTTGGTCCAAATGTACCAATTCAACTTTTAACAACTTTAAACAACATAATCAATCTCATTAATTAGCCTGGTCCATATAGCAATATATCAATAATTTAACATTCTTTAACTCTCTATATTGCGCATGTGTTTCAACTAGTAGTAAAATAAATAACTATATAAATAACATGTATAAAGTAACATTCACACAAATAAATGACACTTTAACACCAAGATTTAATGTGCAAACCCAATTTGGGAAAAAAAACACCAAGTAACATGCCACCACTTTTTCACTTTTCTAAAGTGAGCTTGGTTAAGTGCTAAACTTATTAAATATTACAAAAAAGAAGGATTTAATTAGCTTGTTGGGAGTAGCTTGGTTATAGGACTTTGGATCACTCCATTAGAATGTCACCTTGATTAAAGGATTTACCAAATGACTATTAGGTCAACCTTGATTAAAGGATTTTGATCTCCATTTTCTAATCTATTGGTTCATTGACTAGGATCCATGATAATTTCCATCACTAATCTGCTTGGAATCCCTTCATGCAATCACACTTCACTAATCTCCTCTCACTTCTCCATTTCTACTCTACTCTTCATAGATTCACCTTAAGATCACTAGTCAACCATGAACCAACCTTAGAAAACATTTCTCATGCCTCCTTAAATAGGCAATTTCAATCTTTTTTGGCTTAAACATCACCATAGATCTTAGGATTAGGTTAGATTCATTAAAACCTCCCATCATTTTTGTCTCCTTCTCCTTTCTTGATATTTGTAGAAGATTATAATTAAATCCTTTCCTTTAACCACATAAAAACCTTTCTTCATGAATTAAACATGCCAACTCATCAATCCATATCATCCATGCATTTTGACTAATAAAAAAATTGAACTATGTTGGCCTCAAATTTGATTCATTCACAAACTATAAATTTTTCTATCACTCAACAATCACCAAGTTGTTTTGTTTAACATTACTATGTATCATGACATACACTATTCTGTATTACTTGACATTCACTATCCTTCTTGATTGTTACTGATGCTTGACCAATACTAACATTTACATCATCAACTTGCTCAATAATAAATATCACCCGGCTTAAAATTTTTTGTTTGACTTCTATTTAATATCCTTAATCTTTTGTTTGATCTCCTTTATTGATTGACCAACATTGATACTTAGTCAAGCTTAGAGTTTTACCTAACTCTTGTCATTTCAATCATGTAGATCAATTCACTTGTCTTCTATGCTTCATGTAATGATTAAGAACATATTATCTTGTCAATGACCAACATATCAAAAGCCCATTGTAATTCCATGATACTTAACTTCTTTCTTCTTAACAACATCACTACCTCATCTTGCTAGATCTCTTCTTTTCAAATATTCTTAATCAATCAAATGATGGCACTTAACTTCTTTCTTTTCAAGATTATCACTAGATCATCTTTCTATCTCTTTTTTTCAAATCCTCTTCATCAATCAAATTAAATGACACTCTTCAATGTTGGTAAATATATTTCTAGTAGGTTTGACAATGTCTGACCAATCGGTTTCACATCAATGACAACATAACAATTGTTCTAATTATAGTTTCTAACATGTGCAAAAATGAGATGATAAGAACACAATGATGTATCACACAAAGAGAGGTGTGAGACAACATGTGCTCAAATAAAGTACAATATCCTACATGGCTATTGTGTGTGTGAAATGTGGATCATGTACTTGCAAAACCAACACACTTCAATAAGACATTAGATCATAGGGTTAGCATATGAAATATATCAAAATTAAGCATAAAAAATATGAAACTGTCTTATTTCTCTCTAACTAAGGAATGAGTATGTAAATAGAATTAATTGCTCTCATAATTAAGACCAAATCAGTGACAATAACACCCCTAGAATGAGAGATTCAAGCTAGCATGAGTGCAAGATTCAAGCTAGCATGAATACAAGATTCAAACTAGAATTGAAATTAAACTAGCATGGAGTACAATCAAGCTAAGAAACAAATCAATAAAGCTAGAATTGAAATAGAAAAGAAATGAAATGAATTAGAATTGAAAGAAAGAATGCTTAATTTAATAGAGTTTCTTTACTCTAAAATTGCCTCACTTAGCTCTTAGAATGCCTTGTATTTATAGATTTTTCCAAGGGCTTGGGGTGGAATTGAAAATTTACCATGGTGAAGGCAAAAATGAATTAAAAATCATTTTAAGGGAATCCACTTTGAATTAAAAATTCATATATGAGGGTCCCATTTTTTAGAAATGCTTTAGAATAATTGAGAGGGAGGTGGCGGAGGGGAGCGGAGTGAATCAGTTATTCAGGGTCCAAATGTCCAATCCAAACTTTTTCACAAGTAAAGTGTGCCTATTAAACTATTCATTCATCCAAGCTTAAAAATTTCCTACTTAATAAGTTACTATAAATTAACATGTAATCATAACACATGAAGAATCAACACATAACACAATGATTTACATAGAAACCCAATTTGGAAAAAACCACCAGTAACATGCTACTCAATTCTCACTCTTCTGAAGTAATGCCCTGTGAAAGGCCTACCCTATTAAAGGCTACAACACACTGTTAAATGTGACTTAGGGTATTTTTTAGTGGTAAATATTTGCTAATTGGCTAATTTTAAGAAATTTTGGCTAATAATTTAGTTCTTAAAAATATTTAAAATCGCCACATTTTTATTAAACTTAGTTATAAAAAATATTTAAATAGTTAAAGATTTACCAATTAATAATAGAAATTATTTTTATTTTTCAAAATAATGTAAGATTCGCCAATATTTTTATATCTATTTTTTGAGGGGCGTTGCTTAAAGTTTACCTTGATCTGATTTGGTTAGATGATTTATCCACCTTGTTAGAAGTGAGTTTGGTTAGAGGACTTTAGTTCATTCACTTGGAATTCCACCCTGTTAAAGGATTTACAAATGGCTATTAAACCAACCTAAGTCCATAGGATTTAACCCTAAATGATAAAATTGCTAGAGAGTAAAAATAAGGGATTTTAACCTGATTACAATACAACTTATCTTGCAAATCTTAGATCACTCTTCAGCTCTTCACATTGCTTTGGGTTTAGTCTCTGAAACTTTGACAACTTGTCGTCCTTTTAAAGCTTTGTCTCCTTGAGTCTTTATGCTTAATGTACCAGTGCAATAATTCCTCTAACTGCTTAGTGAAGTAGAGTCTCTGTGCTTTGTTCTTCCTTCACCTTGATGTCTTCTCCTTGACACCCTTCAACCACTTTGCAATTTGGCACACCAACAACTCTTGCTTCTTAGTCCATGACTCCTTAAATAGAAGTCTGGAATTTCTTTTCCCACTTGATTCTTTCCTCCTTTGATTTTGGTTCGAATGGATTAGGTAGGATTCATTGAATCTAACCAACATCTTGTTCCTTCTAGAAACATCTTGAAGAATCCTCTTGAATTCACTCAAAAATGGTTTACATAGAATTATATGCCACCAGCTCATCATCCTTATCTTCCAACTAGTTCAAAAAATTCTAGGTAACAACTTTGTTAGCTCAAATCTGGCAAATCTTTGACTTTTAAAATAATGTAGCAGCTTGACATTATTGAAATTTTGGTGCTTGGCACAACTATGTTACTCAGCATCAAAAACATTTTACTAATGCTTGACACCTACTGTAGATTCACTCGACATCCACTAAGTTTTCTGTTTACTTGGCTCCTTCTATATTACTTGACACTTGAACTTCAATAAGCACTGGAAGTTCACTCGGCACACACTAGATTTTGCATTTGCTTGGCTCCAACTAAAAATTTTCTTGGCTTGAACTAGCTTGCTCGACACTTACTAATAAACTTAGTTAAGCTTTGTAGTTAACCTTGTTACAACTTATTCTTCTTAAGTTTCCAAGTGTGGCCAACATTTATATCTTCCAGTATACTAGCAATACAAAATTTTACCATTGTCTTAACTGATCCTTATACTCCATTACAAAACCATAACTCAACCTTTTCCTTATGTGCTCTTGCAACATCTTGTTGATTAAATCTTCTTCAACAATAAATTAAGTGATAGTAGTTGGATCTTATAAGAAATTTTTATTCCAACAAATAGTAGGTTTGACATCAATGACAAAACAATGATTGAAACCATTCTTTATCAACCAACCAACTTCTTTCTTTGCAAAAATCTCCCTCTTTGATCTTCAAAAATGATCTTTTCAATTAGATTTCCAACACCATTTGGATTATTTGATTCAAAGTAGAGAACCTTTTTTGATTAAAATAATGACCAATTTGAATAGAATAATGATTTATGAATCCACCTTGGAATAGAATAATGATTTATGAATCCACCTTGGAATAGAATAATGATTTATGAATCCACCTTAGAATAAAGAAATGATTTAACTCCATTTTAAATAAAAAATGAATATCTTTGATCCCCATAATGAATAAAATATTCATTATAGAATAAAAAATGAATTTCCTTGAATCCCACTCCAAATAAAATATTCATTATGAAATAAAAAATGAATATCCTTGAATCCTACTCTAAATAAAATATTCATTATGGAATAAACAATGAATATCCTTGAATCTCACTCTGAATAAAATATTCATTAGTCAAATGGGGTCCTCTTTCAAATATAAAAATAATATTTGAGATAATTTCTTATTTAAATTAATTTGAAATTGATATTCATGTGCAAAATTCAAATGGGTTCAAATAGTTGATTTCTTTGAATTCTTTGATTCAATTAATTCAATTTGAACCTTCACCATGAGATATAATTCTACATTTAAAGGATTGACCAATTTTGGGTGATTACATTTGCCTCTCTTTGGATTGATGTGTGAGCAATGCATTGATTCAAAGAATAGTTTGAAGTCAAGTGTAGAATAAGAATTGAGATCAGTTCCAATTTTGATTGTATGAAGACCAATTGATAAGATCTTTAGGACTATCTATAGAACAAAGCTTAGCCCTTCGAAGTTAGGGTTAGGATACCCTAATACTAGTCCATAAAATAGATAACAAGACCTATCATGAGTCATAGGATTATCTCCAGAATGAGGCTTAATCCTCAAGAGTTAAGGTTAGAATGCCCCGATACTTGTCCATCGAGCTATGATTTGAGTTATCATAAGTTTGATTGAGATAATTGATAGAAAGTTAGTTAGTAGATTGATTGATAGGATGGATAGTAGATGATGTGAGATATAGAGAGTAGAGATGCCCCTAGCAATGAGGACTTTTACTTTAGATCAGATTGACTTCATAACAAGATTTGATTGAAGAAGAAAGATTTGATTGAAGAAGTATGATTTTGAAGAAAATATTGAAGAAAGATTTTGAAGCAAGATTTGAAGAAATATTTGAAGTAGAATTTTGAAGTAAGATTCAATGATTTAATCATCATGCCCCCTTGGGAGAAAAATTGAAAGATGATATGTTAACAATGTTGATGTAGAGAAAAAAATTGTGATTTTTATCTCGAAAATAGACTCAAGATTATCGAATTTAGAAAAGGTGATAAAATGTAAGTCATGGTGAATATTCCACCCCTTGTTTTGGAAAAGGAAATTCAAAGAGTGATGAGATCTATGTGGAGTACAAAGCTAAGAGAAAATGCAAACCTAAAGTGAATGCAATCTTAAGACTTTTCTTACTAAACTCGTAAGTTCATCATAGAGAAATATGATATAGTACAATCACCACTGGTTCCACCATGGAAATATGAATACTTTATCATTACTAGTCAATATTTACATGAAAAAATAAATATTTACAATAATTACAAAATATACGATAATTACAAAATTGTCGTAGTAAAACACCACAGTCAGAAAATAAAGAAAAAGTTCATGTTTTCATCCTAGCTTCTCTAGTGTCAGACATCATTGAGTTGCTAGAAAAATCATGATTGGAAAAAGTAAAAATCACGTAATCTTTGTGTGCATGATTTTTTGAAGAACAATTATGTACAATAGTATGAAATTATTGTCATAGAGAAAATAAAGCTAGTGATAGAATAGTGTGTGTTTGTCAGCAAGTGTAGATAACAAAGTAATTGTAGCAAATAGTTGAACTTTTGTCTATTGTGATGAGATTTTTGGATGCACATAGGATTTTACCAAGTAAAGATTGGATAAATCATTGTTGTAAAGAATCTTACAAATTGCATTGCATGTGATGTTTTTGTCACAGTGTGTTAGTTTTTGTCTTGTTTGGAGGACAAACATGAGTGCACATGGGAAGTTTCTTTTAGAAGAAACAAGAGTGCAATGCAATTATCAAAAGGCATTATGTTTGATTTCCTAGCAAGATTAAGTTATCAATTATGTGTTTTGATGTATCTTACCTACCATAGATTTGATTGGCATTATGGTGCATCATAGAAAAATATGACTTGTCCATAAATAAGTGAGTGAGTTTTATTCAGTTGATTCATAGTGTATTGAAAGCATCAAAAGACTCCAAAAATAAATGAGAATATAGTAGTATTTTTGAGAAAAAATAGCCATGGCATGATCACAAGAAAAATCACAACAAGAGCATGAGATAGGAGAAGCAAAGCTTGGATGATGGGTGGACAATCATAGTGAGAGTGTGGCAGAAAAAATGAAGTGGAGAAGACATAGAAGAGAAAAGTGTAGCTAATCAGAAGCAAGTGGAGCATCTTCTCAGTAAAATGTGCATCGATGTGAATGGGAAGCCATAGAGGCAAGTCAAGGTAAACTACCCCAAGAGCCAATAGAAGAAAATGCGGAGGATCCTACCCTACTATAGATGTTACCTAAAAGTAAACCATAGATCACAAGGAAAAATGAGAAAGTGGAGGAGACTAAATCTCTATCTAATGGGACACAACTAGAAGATAAGAATGTGCATGTTTGCTTTATTGATAGCTGAAAAGAAGATCAAATGCCTATGGAAGAGGCTACCCTAGTCATTGAGAAAGGAAATATGGTGAAGCCAATGGTATCACCATTTTGGCATGGAAAGAACATCCTGGGGGGAATGATTTACTTGTCTATGGAGGAGAGACAAGTGATCCTATCACATCTTCATTTCATCCCTTTAAAAAAATGCATCCTGGTGTTGTCCCACAACTAGTTCATGATACAGTTGTGGTGATGGAAATGGAGTTGAAGAAAGTGCTAGAGGCTGAGATAGAGTGAGCTAATAATGTGGAGAAAGACATAGAGTTCTTTCAAGGGTTGATTGAGAGATCCCAAGAAGATGGAGCACACAAGGAAGTGAAATAGGTAGAAGCAATGCTGGCAACAAAATGAGCATGAGTAGAGACTATAGAGGTATCTCTGGCTATAGAATAAGCATTGGTGAACAAAAACACAATGAAATGCTATTGTTATGAGCTCAAGTGGAAGCATTCAAAGAAACTATGGAAAAGACTAATTCCATAGCATACTAGTCATAAGAGAAACTAAATGTTGCAAATGCAAGGATCACCCACTTCATGAATTAGATGCATGAAGTGAAACATGAGAGGAAGTCCTAGAAAATAAATGCAAATACATATAAGGAAGAATGAGACATCACTCAATAGGTGACAATGCTAGTTTGGGCAGCAAGACTATAATCAAATATGAATGAAGTCTAAGAGTGATAAGAGAAGCTTGCACAAGAGGTAGCATACTACATGGGATAGTATCATTAGGCAGTCCCTCTAGAGCTCAGGAGAGGAATATCATTCTTACATAGGACATTTATGACATAGATGAATACTATGTTAAGTCATGGCCATATCCTAATTCCTATGGATACAATCTGGGAAGGTGCAAGACTGACACCATGAGCTTCATCTTTTGGGACTGCACAAGTGGGATTGCCTCCTATTAGAATTCAAATATCTAGCCTCCATGAGGAGGAGCTCAATGAGCATTTGTTTTATGTTTTGGCTTTGTGTGTTTGTAATCGATGCTTGTTATTAATAAAATGCATATTTTTTTGTTTTCCAAACATTGTCTCATATGTCTATCATGTTATGAAAGTGTTTTTGACTTGTAACATTTAATTAGTTAAGAATATCAACTTGGGACCTCATCGATGTTTTCATATAAGCTTGGTCGAGCTACAAAAATCTATCCCAAAGGAGAAAAAAATATAAATGGACACTAGATGGATATGAAAATATTGGATCATCAGATTTAATATTCTTAGCATTTTAAATTTGATGATAGTAAAATGAATGTTTAGAAATTTTTGAATTCTGTGAATGTTTTTGGGATTTTTGAAAATTTTGAATTTTGTTTTTGATTTGTTCAAAATAGTTAAATATAAATTCAATATAAGGCCTCACCAAAGATTTCATATAAAACTAGTCGAGGTCCGCAAACTTGTCCTGAAGGAGTAGCAATTATAGACAAACACCTGTTCAACATGAAATCAATGGATCATCCGATTGAAATATATATGCAAAATTTTGAATGGGTTTTTATATTTTCTTATATTTTTATTCAAAATAGTTAAGTATATATTCGATATAGGGCCTCACCAAATATTTTATATAAAATTGGTCAAGGTATGCAAACCTATCCCAAAGGAGCAATAATTATAGATGGAGACCAACTTGACATGAAACCAATGGATCATCAGATTAAAATATATATGTATAATTTTGAACATATTTAAGGATAGTTAAAGCCTTGGATTTCATGATATTGATTGGATTTTGATGGTGGATATTGTGACCGAATCACTAGGGAAGTCATTAAACTAGAGCCAACATAAGCCAAGACTCTTTAAAAAGGAATACAAAAATGTATTCAGATGGATTTTGAAGAAAATAAAATGCCAATCATCCCAAAATTGACAAATCCTTGTAAAGACTATAAGATTTAAGAATGATGAACACATCTGTATCTCCACCAAAAAATGTGTGTGTGAAATGTGGACCATGTATCTGCAAAATCAACACACTTCAATAAGACATTAGATCATAGGGTTAGCATATGAAATATATCGAAAGTAAGCATAAAACTATGAAACCATCTTATTTCTCTCTAAGGAATGAGTATGTAAATGGAATTAATTTCTCTCAGAATTTAGACCAAATTAGTGAAAATAACACCCCTAGAATGAGAGATTCAAGCTAGCATGACTGCAAGATTCAAATTAAGATAAATGAAAGCAATCTAGCATGGAGTACAATCAAGCTAAGAAAAAAATCAATTAAGCTAGAATTGAATTAGAATAGAAATGAAGTGAATTAGAATTGAAAGATAGAATGCTTAATTTAACAGAGTTTCTTTGCTCTAAAATTGCCTCCATTAGCTCTTAGAATGCCTTGTATTTATAGATTTTTCCAAGGGCTTGGGGTAGAATTGAGAATTTACCATGGTGAAGGTAAAAATGAATTAAAAATAATTTTAAGTGAATCCACTTTGAATTAAAAATTCATAAATGAAGGTCCCATTTGGATTATTTTATTCAAAATAGAGAACCCATTTTGATTAAAATAATGAGCACTTTGAATAGAATAATGATTTATGAATCCACCTTAGAATAGAATAATGATTTATGAATCCACTTTGGAATAAAGAAATGATTTAACTCCATTTTGAATAAACAATGAACATCTTTGATCCCCATAATAAATAAAATATTCATTATAGAATAAATAATGAATAAAATATTCATTATGGAATAAACAATAAATATCCTTGAATCCCACTCTGAATAAAATATTCATTATGGAATAAACAATGAATATCCTTGAATCCCACTCTGAATAAAATAATCATAAGTCAAATGGGGTCCTCTTTCAAATATAAAAATAATATTTGAGGATAATTGCTTATTTAATTAATTTGAAATTGATATTCATGTGCAAAATTCAAATGGTTTCAAAATAGTTGATTTGTTCGAATTCTTTGATTCAATTAATTCAATTTGAACCTTCACCATGAGATATGATTTTGCATTTAAAGGACTGACCAATTTTGGGTGATTATATTTTCCCATTTGAATTGATGTGTGAGCAATGCATTGATTCAAAGAATAGTTTGAAGTGAAGTGTAGAATAAGAATTGAGATCGGTTCCAATTTTGATTGTATGAAGACTAATTGATAAGAATTTCAAGACTATCTCCAGAACAAAACTTAGTCCTTCAAAGGATGCCTCAATACTGGTTCATAAAATAGATAACAAGACCTATTATGAGTCATAAGATTATCCCTAGAATGAGGCTTAATCCTCAAGAGTCAGGGTTAGAATGCCTTGATAATTATTTATTGACCTATGAATTGAGTTTTCATAATTTTGCTTGAGATAACTGAGAGAAAGTTAGTAGATCGATTGATAGGATGGATAGTGGATGATGTGATATATAGAGAGCAGAGATGCCCCTAACAATGAGGACTTTGATTTTAGATTAGATTGACTTTGAAACAAGATCTGATGAAGATCCAATATTTGCTTGAAGAAGTAAGATTTTGAAGAAAACGTTGAAGAAATATTTTGAAGCAAGATTTGAAGAAACATTTTGAAGTAGATTTTTGAAGTAAGATTTAATGATTTAATCATCATGCCCCCTTAGGAGCAAAATTGAAAGATGATACTTCAAAAAAAGTGATGTAGAGTAATGGATGTGAAGATGTAGATATGATGAGTGATTTAGAATGTAGAATAGATCAAAATAGATTGTAGAAAGTGTAGAGTCCATTTGTAGTGATGTGATGGTCCATATGACCATGTTTGACCAAGTTTGACAATGATTTTCTCAAAGTTGAAGAATATTACATTTTGATTTTGATCCCAAAAATAGACTCATGATGATCAAATTAAGGAGGGAATGATGATTAAATGTAATTCACATTAAATAGTCTACCCCTTGTATAGTCAAAGGCTAGTCAAAGAGCTATGGGAGCCATGTTGTAGTGCAAAGATGAGATGAAATACAAACCTAAAATGAATGCAACCCCAGGACTTAGTCACTAAATTAGTATGGTATAATTTTCAGCATTGAGCAAAATAAAAAATGATATAGTACAATCACCACTCGTTCAACCATGGCAATATGAATACTTTATCATTCTAAGCCAATATGTACACAAAAAGAAAATCATTTACAATAATTACAAAATGTGTAATAATTACAAAATTACCACAGTAAAGTAAACACCACAATCAAAAAATAAAGAAAAAGTTCATGTTTTTCATCTTGGCTTCTCTAGTCTCAAAGATCATTGAGTTGTTAGAAAAATCATGATTGAAAAAAAAACATCATGCAATCTTTGTGAATGCTTTTGGATTTTTGAATTGTTTGAATTTTAAATTTTTTTCTTGATTTTGTTCATATATGGATGTTTTTGGTAGTTTTTAGAAGTAAAGCTCAACATAGCTAAAATAGTTTTATTTTTTTCTTTCAAGTTTGGTATAAGTGGATTGATGTCATGTTTGAAAGTCATAGTGTGATTATGAGAAATCTCTGTAGTAAAGTGACAATAGACATATGTAGTTAGAACAACTAGTGATTGGTGCAAGAGAGAGTGATGGGGACACAACCCAAGCACAGAATGGACACAACAGGAAAGGGAAATTTTATTAACTTTGTAAATAAGCTAATACATCAAGTACAGAGAAAAATAGACTTCAAAACATGCCCTATGGGCTTACAATAGAATAAATCTGGAGATAATTTCTCCTTTCAGTACCTCCTCTCAAACTCCACTTTGAACTGCCTTTTACAATGCCAGAAATCTCCGTAAATAGACCCTAGAGGGTTAAGGACTAGGAATACATTCTAGAAAGTGCTAGTAGGCATCCATCGACCAAATAGAAGGCTCTAGAAGCTGCGTTAGAAGTCGACACAAATCTAGAAGAATCCAAAAACAGTAATCGAACTTCCGAGAGGCATAACTTTTGAACCGTAGCTCCGATTGACGAACTGTTTACATTTTCGAAAAGCTCTCGAAGTGCTCTATAGCCCTATGGACCAACTTCACTCATCCCCCATTTTTGGCCCTTTTTAAGGTCATTTAATGCCCCTAAACTAACTTTGAAGCATTCTTAAGAGGTCTCCAAAACTTGAAAAACTATAATAACTTTCAAACCATGGCGCCTTTTGACCTGATTCTTTTTCTGGAATGCTCTAAATTACAATTACATTCATCTGGCCAATTTACACCTTCTAGTTTACCAAAATAATGGTCCAATTACATACTCCTATTTTTTTGGCATTTACACGTATCCCAAGGTGTTCAAATACTCTAGCCTAGAACACTGATAGTGGAACTATGAGAGTTGGAACCTTTATTTGACCCAAATGGGTATCCATAAATGAAAACACATGAAACAAAAACTAAGTCTAAGTACTTTTTTTTTGGGTGACATAGGATTTCCCTTATACCTCTGGATGCTCCTACATCAGAGAGATTCTTAGAACACTAAAGGAATCTCATGGTAGTAGAGCAAAAATAGACAAACTCAGTTAGAACAACTAGTGATTGATGCAAGAGAGACTTTCTAAGAGTATAGGACATTTTCCCCTAGCACAGGTAGCTTGCCCCCTAGAATATGACCAGTTCCACTCCTTATAGATATTGGAAGTGTTTTGAAATTAATTGAGAGCTTATGCACAAGAGAAGATAGCAAAGCTAAAGCATAAAACTTGTAGAGGGAAAATCACTCAAAGCAGGAAAGAAAAGACAACTCTATAAGAATGTTGAGCATTTTTTTTGGAGTTTTAGATTTTTTTTTTGGTATTATCAAGGTGCCTATTGCTAGGTTGTCACTAGGATAATGAATAATTTTAAGGAATTTTTGTAATTTTTAGCATTTTTTTTAAAGCATTATATATGATTTTTGTGGATTTTAAGAAATATTTAGAGATCACTAGTTCTCAAGCAAGGTGCAGGACATGATGGAGCAGCAAGCTGATGGATATGAAAACAATATGAATCAAGTGAAAGTGATCCTTGAGAACTAACTCCTCAAGAGTACACAAGCTAGGGAAAATGATATAAAAATATAGGATCATGGTGTAATGGAAGGTAGCATGTAGGATATTGACATGATGTCATGAAATATAAGTTATTGAAGAGAATGGACATGTTAAGAGGTTTCTAAGAACCAAATTTCCTTTTTCTTTTGATCAAGACCAAAGGGTCAAGTGAATAGGATAGAAAATTTTGTTATGGAGGCTATGAGATGTGGGATACACAAGATTGTGATAGGGAAACTAATAGATAAGATAGCTAATTCTCATATGTAGATCAACTTTGTCAAGATCAAAGGCGAAAAAGTGTATAGATGAGTGATCGAAGAATTACACATGATGCTTGTTTTCCAAGTTTTCATCATGGTACTTGCCCAAAGTACTAGAAGAAGTGGTTTTCACCATAGGACATATTTATTTTCATTTTATTTTTTTGCTACCAAGTTGCCACAAGAAGTGGTTTTCACCAAGGCACTTTTTTTTTTTTGATTTTTTAGAAAGAGCTCAAGATTTTTCAAGTTAGACAATGCTCCTATAGGAAATATAAGTAATGATAGGCCAAGACCATTAAAATTTATGCTCAAAGATGATGATAGGGTAATGGAAGGGAGATTGTAGGAAAAATAGAGGTAGATGGAGGATAAGGTTGTAGGTTTTAGATGGATAAATGGAGGATGGATAATAGGGAAGTGTAGGCTTCAAAAGATTGTAGAAGGTTAGGTAAAAAATTGGGAAAGATAAAAAAAGACACACGCCTTGAAGGGTAGTGGAATGTTTGAGTAGATATGAATGTGATATCTTGAGGTTTAGATGTAGGAGATGGTAGAATAGTTGTAGAGGAAGATGGGGTGGATGGTTTTGAAACCTTTTGAGGAAGATGTTTGGAAGAAGATGAAATGGAAGCCTTTAGAAGCTTGATTGTCAACTTTGATTTGTTTTCAATATTCAAGTCCTTCAAAAGAGTCTTGGGAATCCATAAAACTTTAGATTTTTCTTCACTTTTGAATTCTTTAGACTATATTTCTTCCATGATGGATTTAGTAATCCATATTTTTTGTGATTTTGCAACAACAAACCTTTGTAGTCTATTTTGTGCATTTTCTTTCTTAGCATTCACATGTCAATTAGAGGAGACATAGTGATTATTTTAAAATGGATTCTTGTGTTTGTTCAAGTAATTTGATCATCCAAATTACTTCCAAAAGGCTTGGGACTTGTGGATGAAGAAGGTTGATATGGCTGGTTTCAATGGAAAACTTTATGTGAACGAATCAAAGATTTGTATCTTTGTTGATCTTGAGGTAGTGTATGAGAAGCAGGTAATAAACTAAGAGTAGAATTAGGAGATGAATGAACATAAGGTCCAAAAATAGATGGAAGGTTTGAAGGCTTTAGCTTAGATGGATAAGGAACAAGGATATATTTAGAAGATACAAATGGATAGTGGATAGGGATATCAACATCCTTAAAGTGAGCAACATGACCTAGAACATTAATAGACTCATGGATAACTTTGATAGGAGCAACACCTTTTATAGGAGCACTTATAGCTTGAGTTTAGATTTTAAGTTGATGTAGAGAAGTAGAACAAGAGGTTGAGAGAATACTTTAATCTTCACAAGGAAGTTTAGATAGCACAGGAAAAGTATTATTCTCTTGATCTTTAATAATCTCATTAGGGATTGTGGAAGGAATATCTCAATCTTGCCTAGTAGAGAGACATGATATGGGAGATGGAGGAAAAAGTGGATCTTGAAATGGAGTGATGGCATCTTGAGGGAAATGAGGGGGTTCTTGATCTTGATCTTTAGTTTTGTTAGAATCCTCTTGACATGGATCTATTTCTAAGGACAAGGTAGAATGTAGAGTTTTCATGGTAGAATCTTGAAGAGATAGTGAAAGGTTATTTAGAGTAGGAATAATAGGAGTAGAAATGCATGAAGGTTTTGGATATTTAGTTTGAGTAATATGGAAGAGGTTTGTAGTGAAGTCAATTTTAGCTTGGGTTTCTTATAGAGGAAGCCCTTGAGGGTACACATGGTCAATAGTGAAAGTAGTGGGTGCTTTACTTGGTGGAGGTATGTTGGAAAGATTAGACACTTTAAAAGTTGATGGTATGTTGGAAGAAGTAGATGTCACGTTCGAACCATTACTAGACATGGTTTCATTATGTTGATCAAGCTTGAGAGTATTATCTTTAAAAGACAATTTCATAGGTTTTGGAATTATAATGCCCTCATCAAGTAAATCTTGGATTTTATTTTTCAACTCCATGCAATGTGAAGTTTCATGTAGATTATGTCTATGATAGGCACAATAGTTACTCATAAAGCAGATTCCAGCCAAATTGACTTTAGGTAAAATAATGAGTTTATTTTCAAGAATTTCTTCCAAAGTTGGTTCATAAGATTTTTCCAAAGGGGTGAAATCACGCTTTGGTTTTGGTACCCAAGGTTTTCCTTTGAAGTTACTTCTAGATTTCTTAGGTGTTTGTGCATTGTTTTTAGATGACTTGGATTCAACATCGAAACAAGTCGATGGTTTATTGTCATTGGAGGAAAGGGAATAATCTTGCTAGGAGAATTCATTCAATGATGTGTCATTTCTTACTTTATTTTTCAACTCCATGCAATGTGAAGTTTCATGTAGATTATGTCTATGATAGGCACAATAGTTACTCATAAAGAAGATTCCAGCCAAATTGACTTTAGGTAAAATAATGAGTTTATTTTCAAGAAGTTCTTCCAAAGTTGGTTCATAAGATTTTTCCAAAGGGGTGAAATCATGCTTTGGTTTTGGTACCCAAGGTTTTCCTTTGAAGTTACTTCTAGATTTCTTAGGTGTTTGTGCACTGTTTTTAGATGACTTGGATTCAACATCGAAACAAGTCAATTGTTTATTGTCATTGGAGGAAAGGGAATAATCTCGCTAGGAGAATTCATTCAATGATGTGTCCTTTCTTCCTTTAGTCTTTGAAGTTGGGCACTTATTTTTTGGAGTTTTTTCTTCATGTTTGCAATAAGTATGGCTTCTTCCTCACTAGGAATGTTGGATTTGGTGAATTTTTTGTTTGCCATTGTGATGTCCTAAGTTTATGTAAAGTAAGAAAACTCTCTTCCACCCTTAGTTGAAATAGTCATAGGTAGAAAAAGTTTTACACATTTAGACTAAGACCACACTTAAAAAATCATCACAAAGTAGGTGTAAGTGATAGCAAGGATGATGTTTTCCAATATATGAATATTTAGAAAATTTATAGCTAGAACAACTAAGATATTTGACTATTGTGACAACAAGGTATAACAACACAATAGTATAAGTAGAATAGTGGAGCAAAGAGATAAGTTTAGATGTGGGTCACAAGTGCTCAACCAAGATAGTTTAGTTTCTGATAGTTGCAAATAGAGTTGTGTATTGAGTTTTCTTAACATAGATTAGTGAAGATTCAAGAAGATAGTAGAGTTATCATTTTCAATCAGTTTGTCATCAGATGTTTAACTCACCATTTCAATATTTTTGACTTGTTTGATGTTTATGCAGATTGTGGACTTTGAATGCTCAAGCATGCCAAACACATCAACAATCCTATCAAGGCTTTAAATCTAGGATTTGCAAAGATCAACTATGGGTTGTCCTTGATATACACAAGGTATGCAAGTCCTAAATTTTTAGATGAAAGAAAACAATGCCACACAGCTAGGAGGATACGGTAACCCAAATATCCACCTTCATTTCCCAAAGGCATAAATTTCTTTGGGGCTTAGCCAAGAGTGAGAAAATTATATTTCCAAGAGAGGTGTCTTTTGATTCACCTCCTGATATTTATATTCTGTTAGAACATGAGAGTTGGGGTCATCCCAAGGGGTGATGAAATGCCCAAGTAGGCCTCCTAAAAAATAAAATAAGTCCACTTATTTATTTTACACTCAAGATCACCCAAAGGTGCAAGAGGAGTGAATGTGTAAGTTGTATTGCGATTTAAAAGACACCTGTTCTTGCCCAATGAATCTTTAGATTTTTTAATCTACTCTTGAAGACACTCATGTTTAAGATGCAAGGTTATTTCCAACTTACAAAATTTTCAACATGATAAATTGAGAGTTTTTCAAAAAAAATAAATTGAGCATCGTCAAAATAAAAAATTGATGGGGATAAGAGCAAGTTTCTTTTATGCATTCGAGATTGAATGAGTGTTCTTTTTAAGCACCAAACTTAAATGTTAAAGATTCATTCCAATGAAAGCATGTAAATTTTATTTAAGCATTCAAGACTATGTTTTAACGTGCATTCTAATGAAAATTTTAGATTTTAGTTCATGGCATTCAAGATTGATTTTAGCAAGACACTCAAGATTGAATTTGATTGTTTTAAGTTTGAAAGCATTCAAGAGTGTGTTTGGATTTTAAATTTAATTGCAACATTCATTCAAAGATAAATGATTAATCATTTAAGTTCATTCTTTTCTAATTTAAAATCCTCCCACATGTGTCCTTGTCACTTTCCTCATACTTGCAATAAAAATATTTGATTAAAAGTCAAAGATTTGCATCATGAATTTTTTTTTTAATGAAAAAAATTAAAAAGTTTATTAAAAATGAATTTTTAATCAAAAAAATCATAAATTTTTACTTTGAGCTCTTGAAAGTGTCCCAAGTCAGCAATAAAAATTTTAGATCAAAATGTTGAGATTTATCTCAAATTAATTTTTTTTATGGAAAACCATAAAAACATCATTAAAAATATAGTTTAAATCCAAGAAATCTGAAATTTTTATTGAAGTATTTTGACATAAACTGAAACTCTCAATAAAAATTTTAGATTTAAATTCGATGATTTGGAGGGTAAATCAAATTATTAATGAAAAACCCATTAAAGAATTATTAAAAATCCAATTTCGACCCAAAAAATCTGCACTTTTTATTGTGCATGCCAGGCATTTTCCAGAACTTGCAAAAAACATTTTAGATCAAAATAGATTACTTTTTAGGCTCAAATAATTCACATATGAAAAAATAATTAAAAAATTAGATAAAATAGAGCTTTAAGGGTTAGTGCAATAAGTCGGGTCTCACTTTTGGCCAAAAAGTGGAAGTGTTTTTCTTGTTTTTGAAATATTTTTTCAATTGATGCCAAAATTTGAGGCATTTAGAGATTAAATATTAAAAAGCTCTAGAAATAAAAATTATAGTGCCTAGGATCTTCTTTTTGAATATGTAATTTATTTGTACACCCATATAATATATATATTTTTGGTATGAATCTTTAAAAACCACTTTTTCAAAATGCCAATTTTAGGACCATAACACACTCGTGTACAGACACCATAATTTAACGCAACTAAATGAATTTTTACAAATTCTTTTAAATGGAGTTACTTGACACACCAAATTGATGAGAATATTTTTCTTGAATTTTTTAATGAATATTTTTTAAATTAATTTTTAATTGATGATTAAGCTAATTTCTAAAATGTCTCATGTTTTGACACCATAATTTAATCAAAATTTAATTTTTAAAAATTTTAAACTTTAAAAGAATTGTGTGAGGATTGATACCATGTAAATTAATTTACAAAATATGAAAAATTAAAAAGGTTATTAAAGTTTTAGTGAATGTCACTATTTAACACTTAAGAGATACTTTTGATTAATAAATAATGGAAAAATAGCAAATGAACTCATAATTCTATAAAATTTACATTTTTGAAATCATAATAGTAAGACCTAGATAATGTGTTTTTGTTTTGTCAAAAAATTCAATTGGGATGACCATATAAAAATTATAACAATCCCTAAAATTGTTGATTAAATGTCTTAGAAAAAAATGGTTAATGAAGGCATGGCTTGGTGGGACCAAGCCTATGCCATGCCTTTCCCCAAGGAAAAACTTGAAGCAAATTTTTAGCCATTCCAAATTCCTGCCTATGTCAACTAGAATTGGGCACCCGATTTGTAATTCAAAAATTGAGTGCCCAATTCGATTTTAGCCATTGACAAAAATAGGCACCCATTTGTTTAAAAATTGGGTACCCAATTTTGATCTACTTGTTGGGCCCCAAAAGATGCTGCATAGACCACTTTTCAATGATTGCAATGATGGAATAATAGTTTCAATCTACAACAACAAATTCTCTCATAGTTATTCTATTTTATTGTCTTCTTCTACAATTTGTAAGCTATTGATTTGAATTCAAAACTGGTGCAAACATGGGATTAAAATAATGAAGAAAGAAGAAATTAAAAGTTCTTACAAATGAGTAGATTGCAACAAATAAAAGTGTGAAGCAAAATGTCAGTGAGAGAGAAGACAAAAAATTAGAGAATTGAGTAATGTTTCAAAAGAGAAAGACATTGAGGATACCACAATGGATGAAGAGGCTAAAGAAGAGAACTCATTACAAGGAGATTTAGGTGCACATTCTAATCAAACATTCAATACAGGTCTCTCTCCAAACCCTTAATTTAATTCTCATGATAAAATTGGTGATCTTTTAGAAGCAGGTTATTATTTAAATGATTTAGATTTTCTTCATGAGAATAGATTGTCAAATGATCATGCACAACACACTCCAATGGAAATGCATGCCTCAAAAGAAATACCAAGAAAAATTGAAAATGAGATTCAAATCACAAATAATAGTGAAAATGAAATGCCAATTGAAAATAAAAATTGTATGAATATAGACATAGAAACACCAATTACTGAACAAACATGTTAGAATGATGCTAAAGTGCCTGAACATAATTTTCATTTTCCTAAAGATGTGCTAGATAATCTTGAGGGATTGGTTTCATGGAGACAAATTAGGACACATGCTAATAGATTATATAGACATTTTTTTAATAATAAGAAATTTGGGTTTCAATGTTAGTTGATGTTGTAACTAATTAAAATGTCTAAAATGCAAAAAGTAATGAAAAGGTTAGGAATGTATGCAAAACCCAAGAATAAAAATGAGTCTTTAAAACAAGTTGTATCTACTATTGCTAGTGCCTTTGATGTTATCAAAAAGAAAAGTTTCTCTAAAGATAAGAATGCAACACAATGAGCAATAACAACAACTTTATTTAACAAATCAACAACTAACAAAAGATTGATTAGAAACATAAGTAAATATATTAATGTGAATTGTAATACTTTAGAAAGAGCTATAAAGAGAAGGGTTAACTTTGAATGTGATCTGGCAATATTTTGTGGAATTCTAGTGGTAGACTCCCAAGATGTGATATAAAACTTACTAGTGAAGTCAAAAGTTTGGTTGAAAATTTTTGGTATGATAATACAAGAGTATCACCTAATTCAAGAGATGTTCTTAAATTGAGAGTTGGGTCAAAAATACGTGATCCACATCCTAAACACCATTTGAACATGACTCAAATTAAATTGATTAGAAAATTTGTAGACGGTAAGGTGTTAACTATTACCATTAGTCAAAGGTCTTTCAAAAAGTGTAAACCATGGTATGTAAGGATGAACATGGAAAGAATCACATGTTGTTGCAAAACTTATATTCAGTTTTGCTACTATTATGATATATTTCAATCTATACGTGGTACCATGCATAGTAAAGAAATGTTGCAGGAATGTGGTATAAAAATGCCACCTCAAAATATAAAGGATTTTATATCAAGTTTGTTTTGTTAGCCACCTAATGATCAATACTTTCTTTTCAATGCATGTCTTTCTGGTACATGTGATACATGTGACAATCTTTCTTTGTTAGATGAGTGTTTGCATGAAAATGCTTTGACTACTTTTGGACAACAATTAGTTGAGGTAAAAAGATTCAAAACTATTGAATATCCATTGAAGGATGGGAAGATTGGAAGAAGGTGTGACCTAGTTAGAGATAAAGTTAGTCATCATGCATTTATGGATGAGTTTAAGAGTGTGATCATACCAAAATATATTAAACACTCTCAATATGCTAGATGGATTGATGGATAATTTCACATATGTAAGAATACATTTCCAATTGGTACTATACTTTTAGTTGTTGACTTTGTAGAGAACTACACACTTGTACCACAAGATGACGTACAAGTAGAATATTACAATTCAGTGCAAGTAATAATTTATGTTCATATAATTTATAGGCATGCACCTAATAGTATAGAGGAGGATCGAAAAATATTAAGAGAGTACCATTTTTATATGGGTGATAATAAACTTCATTCATCTAAGTTTTTCCAATATTGTTTCAAGGTCTTTTTGATAATTTAAAAGAGAGACAAATTCAAATGACACAGCAATGGATATGGTTAGATAATTGCACAAGATAATTCAAGAATGCTAGAATGTTCTATTGGTTGAGTAGGACACATAGCCAAACTAACATCCAACATGTGTGGAGTTTTTTTGAGGTTGGACATGGTAAAGGAGAACATGATGGTGCTAGTGCATGTGTAAAGAGAGCCCTTAGTAGAGAGCAATTAAAATTTCAGGAAAAAGCCAAATTAAAAAATGTACATGAGGTTGTCGAATGGTGTAACAAATATTTATACACAGGATCAAGTGAAAACTCTACAATCAAATTTTTCTTCTACCTAGTTGAAGAGAAAAATATCCTTTCAAGATATGGTTGTGATACAATTAATGGGTTAGCTAAATGCCATTCATTTAGGAGTTCAAACTCTAACACTAACTATATGGACTAGGGAGTTTGCTTGTTTGTGTCAGTTTTGTCTTGTAGGTGAATGGGAAAAATGTGAGAATATAGAATGGGTTGAAGATTGGCAACAAAAATATTAGCACTTACTAACACACATTTTCAAGATGATATAGTAAATGAAGGCCAGAATGTTACTTTTGCATCAGAAGACTATGATCGTATTTTAGACCTCATAAAACCTAGTATGCACAATTTAATTAGATTTTATTGTGTTCATGCTTCAATTTATATTATTTATTTATGTGCATATATTTAACATATCATTTATATATATACACATGTAATTAAAGTGTTTATGTACTTTATCTTATCTTGTAGGACATGTTTATGCTATTATTGTAGCTAATGATAATAATGAATAGATTGAGTATTAGCTAGCTAGATGTGTGGAACCTAAGAAAAAATTTATATGTCATCAAGTAGATGATGATAGTTTTGAGTATCTAGTTGGGTTTGTTGTTGTAGTTGGCACCTGGCTATGTAGATATCTAACAAGAAGAAATGGTTTACCAGCATTTGAAGACTACCAATCTAAAAAGTAGATTTTACACTATTCTCATTTGGTTGTGGCAATGAATATCAAATTAGAAAGATACAAAGGGAGACCCACCAATAAGGTATTATGGACAATTTCAATGGATGAGCACAAGACAATCATAGATGAATTGTGAAAGAGAGAGGATGTAGATGGTACTGTGGGATGACTACATTTAAATAAAAAACATGTAAGTTTTTTCTTTATTGTGCTATTTTTATATATGTCCTTAGTATATTTAATTACATGTATGTATGTGTTGTCAATAGAAAATTAGAGAAATTATATATACCTCTTATTCAAGTCTCAATTAAAATTTATGCAAATTTAAATGTTAAGGTGGATCAAACATCAACATCTTGTGCAATTACACATATTTACATAGTTTAGATAGCTCATATTAATTTATGCTTTTGTTAACGTGGTTTTGCTTTACAATTTTACTTTATAGGACCTCATTTGAAAAAATGTGTTGAACTAGTTTTATATTTTGAGTTCATTTCTATAAATATGTCATTGACATTGTCTTACATATATTGTGAAACATGTTTTAAACATTTAAAAACAAGAGTTTACTTCTATTTGAAAGTTAAAGGTGTGCACTTGATATTATAAGTTAATTTTCAATTCAAGTAATGACCTCCTAATTTTTTCCATTAGTTTTACATTCAAACATATTTAAATTAATGTTTGTACACACACACACACACACACACACACACACACACACACACACACACACACACACACACACACACACACAGAGTTAAAATTATTGTTCATGTACCATATACTTACAAAATGTGTCATAACATGAATAAAATATGTCACAATAAAGAAAATGGTTTGAATACTTACAACATGATCTATCACATAAATGTATACTAGATGCACTAGTATGATAAGAAGTCGTAAAAAAATAGTGCATGGTCTAACATGTCATAAGAAAATCTACGAAGTTAAAAATAAATATAATATAGTTAACTGTCCTAATACAAAGTGTATCAAAATAAACAATGTGTCATAAAAACACAATCTAAAGATGCTAAAAAGAACCTAATCTATTTGATTTGTAGTCCTCTTTAGTCCACACAAAGAGGACTCAGATGGATAATCTTGTGTAACATGAATTGTCTCATCACATGGGACACCCTATGAGGCAGATGGATCATCCTATGTAACATGAGCTAACTCATCATGTGGGATGTCCCGTGAGGTAGATGGATCATATTGTGTAACATGAGGTGTGTCATCATGTACATGCTTAATTGAAATGGGTTTCAAAATCTAGCTTGTAAATAAATTAAATATTCATTACATAATAAAAATAATACCACATGAGATGGGTGTCCCTTTGTAATGGGAGGAGGTGCACTGTGAAAGCTACCAAATGCTATAGTCATGAGGTCCTGTAGTTTGTAATATATACATTTTTAAAATTTGATAAAGAGCATAATGAACTATGTATGTACATAAATCACAATACTAGCCTCAAAGGATGATGTAGGTAACTCCATCTCGCTTAGTCCCATACTCTCAGCAACACTCATGGTGACATAGTCCTAAAATTATGGATCCATAAATATTGAGTAAAAATTATAAATACATGAATTACAAAGTATGTAAACTAAAAAGTACATAATTTGTACACTAGATATTTTATACACTATAAAAACATGTATATATATCATACTTGAGTAGTAGGCACTGTCACAGATGTGTCTAAAGGCTAACACAATGATCATTGACATGTCTCACATGGTCAAAAGAATTAGTAAAAAATAAACTATACCTAGGCCTATATTGATACGTATAATCCATCTCCTGTTCATAAAATCAAAACACATAAAATTATACACATGAATCAAAGTTGTTTAGATTATAAGTTAATAAAAATGTACATACATGAAAATTCTACAAACTATTTGCCTTGAGTCAAAAGTTCATACCGTAGGTATTTGAGGTTGCACCTCAGTGGTCAATGAATCAGGACCTATACTGACATCAAATTGTGTAGCATCCAACAATCCCTACAAAATTAGATTAAAAAAAATGAGAAAATGTTATTAAATTTGAGTTTGAATGTACATTTTTATAGTTTAATTCAAAGTGCATACTATATGAGGGATTCCAACATCTAAAGGCCTTGAAAAAAGACTACACTACCTCCTAGGAGGAACAATATCATCCATCCTCTACTATTTCAAAATCAACATACATTAATATGGTTAATATAATTACAAATCTATGTAAAAAGTAAATAATTATGTTCTTTTTGTTTAAATTTTAATTAAAATTTTACTTGTTGCTCCTAACTATCTTTGGGCTCTCCCTGCATGAGTTCAACAAATGATGACACATTAATATCATCATCACCACCACCATGGGCAGCGTATATGTCATCATCTAGATCATAATGGTTATCATGTGCCACATCAAAATTGCTTTGGGGGCCTTTTCATATATCTCCACAACTAGTATAAATGTGTCCAAGTGGAAAAATATCTCTCACTTGCATCCACTACTCTGCTAAATTGCCTAAAAGGGCACTCAATGAGGTAAGAGTAGATGACACTACTCAATGATGGTGTGGTGCTGGGAAAACTAGTGTGGGAAGAGGTACAAGAGGCTAAGGTCATATGTGATTTTTCATTCTATTGCTTAGCTTTGCCCCAAGCCTATCCTGAGACATCCTTCCACCAAACCCCTAAAATTCTCTAATATCAAAATAATTGGGTTTCAAACCCAATTCAAACTCAGCCCATAGTTTCTTAAGGAAGTACATGGGCACCTCATGATTAGCATGTGGTGGATGGTCAAATACCATCTACTACCACTCCTAAAAGTGTGCTGATATATGCAGATGTGTACACCATCATATAGAAATGTGAGGCTTCTTACCACTAATCTGTTCACCTATCTTAGGTTTTACAAAATACCCAGTAAAATGTTGTTTAATTATTTTGAGATTATGGACCTCTCTATAGGATAGGCTATTAGAATAATAGGTACACATGTTTTACCTCCATAATCTAAAGCTACCAATATTAGAATCCAAATGCTCTATAGAGCGAATGATGCCTTGCATGCTATCTGCAAGGCGTAGTAGGTGAGGAGGGGGTGGATCTTGCGCTTGATACTCTCAATATCTCACATGAGATTACTAAGATTACACCTCATGCTCTCTTGTAGATCCTCTATAGTAGGTGGTGGAGGAGGACTAGGTGGTTGTGGAGGTGGGGGTGGAGGTGGAGGTGGAGATGGAGGGGGCAGAGGTAAGGGTGGGGGAGGGGGTGGTGGTGGGTCCATCAAATATAATCTGCATATATGTTTAAAAAACATAGAAAATCACAAAACTACTATTTAATAACATAAATCTAAAATATCATTTATATAAATGCACAGATATTTAAAACCATATCAATTAAATAAGTAAAGTTAAACACTTAAGTAAACTTTAATGCTAAGGCTAATTGAACATTATATCGAATTTAATCCTAATCATAAAATGATACTCCAAAAAACTATATTAATAAATCAACTTAAATGTGAATTCTAAAATTATCTTATATAAATATGTCTATGATTATGCCTTAACAAATTTGTATGATTAATGATCAATATTAAAACAATTAGTTTGTTTAACATATAAATAAGATTGTGGTTTGGGTTAGGATTGAACATATTATAATATCACACATAATTAGCCTTTCAGATGGTGACATCTATAGGGAAATGTATTGGTTGCCAAGAATTGAATAAATAACTCTTTAAGTAGACTCAAATAACTCTTTAAATAGTTATGTTTTAAATATCTATATAGATGGTAGATCTTTATCTATGTGTCTCTATTATAAGGAGGAAATATAAATCTAGTTTTTATGTTAGATATGAACTTGTTTTGTCTATGCAAGTTCAAGGGAACATATTTTTGATATAAAGCAAAACGATGTGAAAGTGCCCAATAATTTAACCATTATTTTGTTAGATTATGATCTAGATCCTACATGGAATTACTTTATGAAATATTGTAGTGATTTTTATTTTTATTAATATTTTATATCATGCTAGAGTTGTTACATTCCTATTCTATTTAGTTTTTAAAATCTTCTTGAAAACAATATTATAGTTATATGTTTCTATCCTAGACCCCTAACTGACCTTATAGAAAGGGAAAATATATTTTGGTAATCCTATAAAATTTGTTATTCAACACTATTTATGCATTTATTTGGCCTACAAACAATCTAGTTCATATATTTGAAGTGGTTCCTATGAAAAATATAGTCAATTCTCCATCCAAGAATGAGAAAAAATAGGCAGAGACAATGATGGATGGTCTATCTACAATCTTACATTGACCCCATTGATGTATTAGGTAAAAGATAATATTAAGACCCTCTTCCATCTTAAAGCACTCCATTAGGTGCTTAGTGGACTTCATAGTTTTTTCTTGGAATAGGCCCATGATTTTGAGATTCAATTTGCTTTTTTTAGTTGTCCTTATTAGCACTATGGTTTTCATCATTGATAAATGGTAAAAGTTAATTCTATTCAAAGGAGGACCATATTGGATAATTTATTACTATTGTAGACTTGGGAAGAATTGATAAGATTTGGGATCAATGTACTTTAGATTCAATTCAAGTATTCATTAAGCATTACATAATCGTCACTATAGTTTAATGCTATAGAAATTAATGGTCCAATGTATTCTTTAGAGGATTAGTAGTGGGCTTGTAAGGAAATGAAGACCATTCATACATTACAATCAATTGATTATCTTTATAACTTTGAGCTTAGTGTAGATAAAATAGGAGACAAAGATATAAATAAATTCCTCTTGGAACAATGTACAAAGGCTCTCTCAACCATCTAAAATTTACAAACATCAACACTATCAATTTTTATGTATACTTATTTTATGACACTAGGGGATTGTATTCTCATTATGGATTATATGTTCATCTCAGGATGAAACAAATTTTAGTAATGTTACCTTTGTTGGCACAAAATCTTAGTAATGAATGGGTTAAAAAGGTTAAAAAAGAATAGAATCATATGAACTCATAGCTAAAGTTGTAATGAATATAGACTTATGTCATAAGTTGAATGAGTAATGGACAATTATAAAATAAACTTAATTTAATAGTTTGATAGAGGAAGTTTATAGTTAGTATAGTTTTAGTCTCTCAAAATATCAATGTACCAAGATCTAATATTTAACTCAAGACAATTATATACAATCACTATTAAATAACTACATTAATAAATAAATATTTATAGACAATCCATTTCATTATTTTGAACTAATTATTAATAACATATATATTCTCAAAATAATATTATTCATATTATTCATAATATTTCTTCACCCCAATTTAAAATAATTAAATATAGTTTTCAAACCTAGGATTAAGATTACTTTCCATTATGGACCTATTGTTATGGTTACCTAGCTAGCGATCAAGTGTTAGGTTTAAGATTTGAAGTTACAATTAGAATTAGGGTTTAACATTTAGGATTAAGTTTATTAATGATTAGGGTTTGACTTAGAATTAAGTTTATCAATTTTAATTATATAATTTGGTTAAAATTTTAATCAATGTTAGGGTTAGTTTTAGAATTATGGTGAGAGTGAGATTTTACATCAAGGTTAATACTATGTTTATGGATAGTGTGTAGTTTTATTAAAATAGATATGGTTTTATGGTAAGGGAGTACATTATTTAATTCTTAGCCAAGGGATCCAAAGAACTAACCTAAAGTTTTACTAAGTAAGCAATAACATGTACAATAATACATAAATAACATAAGAGATTACATTCCTTAAGGATCCCAAGATGTTGAGTCACATTTCATTTTTAAATAATTATACTAGAAGTAAAATAAATAACACATCCACATGAAAGAATAACTACAAGTTCAATCCATTTAAATAATATACATTTGTTCTGAATGTCACTTGGCATTAATTCGGAATGCACAATCATCCACTGTACATATCATAGGGTATGAAAGGCTGAAAGAATATACATTTATAAAATAGTTTACATCATCCCTTTCCAATCCATGAAACAAAGTACAATACAATAAGTCAAATCATAAAATACTTAGTTTTATGTTTAGGGTTTAGATTAAATTATTGTATAGTTATGGTTAGGTTGAGGTTAGACTTATGAATGTAGTTAGTTTTACTTTCTTTGTTATATGGTTTACAAACTAATCTATAATTAATTTCTATTTATTTGATATAAATATAAAATATTGAATTTAATTACATGTTTAAACAATCTAATTTACATCTATGTAATCATTCAATATTGTAATTTGTATTAAATACATTGAAACATTTAAAATAATATTTTTTAAATGAACATCTACAAAACTATTATTTAAATTAACAGATACAATAAACTAAAGATAATATTGTTAATGTAATGGAAATTTAAAATTTTACATATTAAAATTGAATTTTTAAAAATAAATTGATGAAATTATAAAGCATAAAACTAAAAATAAACTAAATAAAATAGTATAAAAATAAATAAAATACTTGGTACACCAAAAAATAGCGGTGGAGGGGTCAATAGAACTCCAAAATGGGCTCCCATATTAATCCTAAAATTGGGCTCACATTTTTTGAATATTTAAAATGAGAAAAAAAGCCCCAAAAATTAGGATTTGTAGTTTCCCACAATCGGGTACCCAATATTTTAAAATCAGGTACCTAATTTTAAACATATTCGGTACCCAATTTTAAAAGGGTTCAAGCACCCGATCCATGTTGAACAAATCAAGCACCCAATTTTTTGAACATGGATCAGGTGCCCAAAGCTGGTTTTAAAAATTGGGTACCCGATTCTAAGAAAATTGGGTACCCATTTCTAAAAGGTCTCATTCTATGGAATTGCGAACCAACTTTGTGCTCTTACCCTTAATCAAAAAAATCTAAAATTTTGCATGTGATTTCACCCTATTGTCTAGAACCTTCAATAAAAATTTTAGACCAAAATTCATAATTTTGGTATACTTTTTATGATTTTTATGAAAATTCATAAAAAAATTACAAAAATAGAATTTTGATAAAAAATTTTAACTTTAGAACATGAGAAGGAAGAAGAAGAAGACGAGAAAAAGAAGAAGATTAAGACAGAGAAGAGGAAGAGGTTTCTCAAATGCTTATTTGCTCATGATTGTTGAATGTCTTCTCAAAGTGTCTTACTTACAACAATTCAAACCTACACAAACAAGATGTAAACAAAAATTAAAATGCAAAAAAAGAACAATGAAGCTTTGAGTCCCATGTTGGGTGCCAAAAATGTGTAAGCTAAAAATGGAACTCAAGATTCACACTTCAACATAGTCTTTATTTGTTAAATGCATCCAAGAATGAACATTAATTGTTCATCTCAAATGATTAACAAGGCAACCTATTGCCTTCTATCTATTTGGGATTTTATGCTCTCAGAATGAGTTTAGTAACCATGGCCATTGCTAGAATGAAGGATTTATTTAGTATGTATGCAAGAGTGAACTAGAATTAAGCTAAATGTATGCAATATTGAACTAAGAACAAGTAAAGATTAAGCTAGATGTATGCAAAATAAAGCTAGAATTCATATAAGCTAGAATGATAGATTAAGAAAGTTAAATATCAAGAATGCTAGAAATGCTAGAAGGCTTACAACTAACAAAATTATGATGCATGAGAATTCTATATTTAGCTCTTAGAATGCCTTGCACTTATAGATTTTTCCAAGGGCTTTGGTTAGAATTGAAAATTTTCCGTAGTGAAGGTAAAAATGAATTAAAAATCATTTTAAGGGAATCCACTTTGATTTAAAAATTCATAAATGAAGGTCCCGTTTGGATTATTTTATTCAAAATGGAGAGTCCATTTTGATTAAAATATTGAGCAATTTGAATATAATAATGATTTATGAATCCATTATGAATAAAATATGATTATCCACCCATTATGAATAAAATATGAATTTCCAGCCATTATGAATAAAATAATAATTTCCATCCATTATGAGTAAAATATTAATTTCCATCCATTATGAATAAGATATTAATTTCTATCATTTATTAATAAAATATTAATTTCAATCCATTATGAATAAAATATTAATTTCCATCCATTATGAATAAAATATTAATTTCCATCCATTATGAATAAAATATTCATTTTTTGAGATAAATGCAAATTTTTAATTTATTTGAAATCGATATTCATGTGTATTTTTCAAATAGGTTGTAATAGTTGATTTGAATTAATTCATTTTATTCTTTGATTCAATTAATTCAATTTGAGCCTTCACCATGAGATATAATTCTACATTTAAAGGATTGACCAATTTTGGGTGATTATAGCTACATGAAAACTAATATGAAAATGCATTATTTTAAGTAAACTTAAGTAAAATGCCATTAGTAGTAATTAGTTACACCAACAATAACATTGAAAAGAAGTGTCTAATATACAAGTTGCATAGTTTTTCTAGTACTACATGGTTTAAACAAGTAAATATTTTGTCATGCATGACCATTTTTTTTTCAGTGTTACTACATTTTAGACTTATATGAATCTAATAAACTCATGAAATTTCTAGTGTTAAGAGTTTTTGTTCTATACTGTTTTCGATAAGATTATGATTGGAAAACATTTCTGAGAAAACTTTAAAGGTAGTTCAGACTTTATGGTTTTTGTTTTCATATTCTTTGGTATGTCAGCATAATGTAAGTTTATCATGTTTTCTTTTAATTCATCAGAATTAGGATAATTCACTGTTAGTGGATATTCATTGATCATCAGTATTTCCCTAATACTTTTTCTTTTCTTGTCATATTTAAATGTGTTTGGCATATTAAAGTTTATGTTGTAATAAATTGTTAATATGTTGAATGTTTCAATGTTCATTTATTGAAAATTAAACACGTATATATATAGTTTCATATTTGAGGTTTCATGCTTATCTAAAAAAAAAAGGTTTTGTATATTTATTTTGGCTATGTTATTATTAAGTTGGGGTTTAAAACCTGCTGTGGTTATTAGCCTTGTGCATAGCATATCATATTTTCTAAGTATCTAAGGGTACTAACCTAAAACCCTAATTGGAACTTGATGCTTTGAATGAGTTTCATTGTTGAAGTTTTTAAAAAGCCATATATGGTGGTGGCAAATTAACTGATTGAGTACTTTTTAGTGAAATGTCTTAGTTGTATTTAATGTTTATTTATGAGGAATTATTTCATTGTAGTAGTTGGTCATTTTTGTGTGCGAAAGTTTGAGTTTTAGTTGGGTTTGGGCCGGGAATTTGGCCATATTGATCTGTATGCTATGCATTTGTCAAGCATATTGCTAAGATTTAACATCATGGAGAATTTCGTGGATAAGGCATTCATGTTTATGAACCCGTGTATTGTTGGATTTCACATTATCAATTGTTATCAGCATTTCCAGTTTGGAAGATTGGTTTTGTTTGGTTTCTGGGGTTTTGGCAGCGAGTGGTAATTGCAGAGCATTTTGGGCATCAACTGTTCATTTTAGGTAGGGGGCAGTTCCTAACCTTTACCCTTTTACTATTATGGGTGTTAATTTTGTTTTAAGGAAATTGGGAAGTTCAGTTTGAGTTACACTTGTCAATACCCAAGTATGGGTATTTTTAGGGTTGGACATTTGGAGTCGAGCTCTGCATATATCCATATTTGGATATCGAGCAATATGAGTTTTCAAATATTGTGTTGTTGGAATTTAGAGTTTATGTTATCCATGAATGAATACGATGTTCATCGTATGTATTTAGGATGTCAAAATCTTAGTGCATAGTGGTTATAATCCATTCGTAGATGGTGAGGTTTTTGTTTCTGAAGTATTGTTAGTAGGAATTGAAGGCAACGACATTTTGTCAAGCATTTGTCTTGTGTCACAAATGAAATTTGATTTGGAAATTCTATTATTAAATTGAGGTTCGTGATGACTGAGGTCATCCGTGTGTTTCAATTTCTTGTGTTATATAGACATTTTGTCATATGAATGGCTTGAGATAAAAAGCATAGTTACTCTGTGATACGGGTTGTATGTTTGGAATTCTGTTATTTGGAAAAAAATAGTATCTATGCGGTATCACCCAGAATTAAATTTGTGGACAACATGTGTTTACGATTTCATAGATGCATGGTTTAAGGGTTTTGTGGTAACAACGATTAACTCGTTTGATGTTAGAGTCAAATCATTGTTTGAATTTGTAAGCAAACATTTTGTTGAACAGTTGCATGGTATGAGGGTTAACATTTGGTCTTATATTTAGTTCAAAGCGTAAAGAATGCTATATTAGCATTTCTTGGTGTAGTAATACTATGTCATAAAAAGGTTATTTAACAGCCGATACTCTGTGTGAGTGGGCATTATGTTTCAATTACTATTTGGAATTGTATGCTATCGAGTTTTAGATGTATTGCTATAATGAGACTTGGAAACTATGCGATGTCATTATTTCATTAGCTAGATAAAACTTGAAGCAGGTAGATGCATCGATTCAATAGTATAATCTGTTCAATACTAGTTTGAACTTTGTTTTCATTAGAAGATAGGTATATATACATATAAAAAAATATACTTGTATTATGATTGTGAGATGACAGTTTTGTGTTGTGTTTTGGGTCATTGAGGGCAGTATTGTATAATGTTTTTATTTGGTACTCGGGTTTAACAGTGGTGAATAGAGATAGATTATTATGTTCAGTAAATTATGATGGTTTTTGAGTCATCACTCATTGTTGTTTTGAGAAGTTACTCGCAACTAAGTATGACAGTATTGATAAATGAAAACATTGGTTAACTTGCTATTTCATTATCAAAACAGTTATTTTATGGACAACTAGTGTACATTTTAGATTAGGAGCTTTTGTATCCTAAATTACTATTGGATGTCTGAATGCTGAAAACCACATTGCATTTGTGAATCACATTTTAAGTTTATTTTTAACAATAGATCTTTAAATGCTATGGTAGTTATATTGTGTAATGACTTATTGTCAAATCAGGGTTGTTATTTCTATAGACACTTGTTTATCTTTAATAACATGGTAATAGTCACTTGATAAATTTGGATTATATTTAGTTTTATTTGGATTATGAAAGTCTTTTTAGCATGGTTGAAATTGTTTAAAACATAATTCTTTTATTACAAAGATGTTTTCAGATCTTAATTAAAATAAAAGTAGTATAAGAATTGAGTCAGAATTTAATATATGTTTGATGATGTGACATTTTGAAACAAGAATATCATGTGCATTTTGATTCGTTATCTTGGTCAGTTCAATGTCAAGTGTAGATGATTAGGTCAGCAGGGAATTAAAAGTATAGTATGAAGATTTTGTACGTATTGTTGAGCTATGCAACAGTTCAATTATATCTATGCAATCTTGATATTATAGGTTTTATTCCTGTTGATGTAATTATCCATATTTACCTTTGAACTTGGCAGTATAAGATGTGTTACTGATGGATTTAAGGATGTAGTATCATGTTGAAGAATGATTTTATTTTTGCCGCACGTACATTTTTAGTATATCTGTTTGATGTGTATTTTTAAGAATAGCTATGATGAACGTATATCGAGGTGGCTGAATTTGGTTTATCCTATTCAGTTAATTAAATTCAGTGATAAATTTAAAATAAATTGGGTGGGTTGATTTCACATAAAAGTTAATTGGCCTTACCTATGACTTAAACCTATATGGTTAAGTACAGAGAAAAAGGCATGTCTCTATTCTGTCAATGACAAGTAAAATAGAGAATTCCATTATATGATGACTATGAGCATACCATATTTGGATGCAGAAACTTAGTGCCATAATGATGACACCTTAGAATATATATGTTTCATTTATGAGTTATTCTTAGTGCGAGTTTAATTTTGCAATGAAAAGTAATTGTTTACTTCTTGCATATTATTATCAGATTTACACTATATTAGATGGATTAGAAATCTATTTTTGGATATCTATCTATTGGTACTAACATGTATGCAGATGGATTTTGCTTATAAACTCAGTGTGTACTAAGCCCCTATTTGTGTTATGTTGTATTCTGTGTGGTTTTCAGGTGCTTTGAGATTCAAGTAGCTAAGGATGTTTATTGAAGTTACTTCTGAATCAACATTTAGGGTTCCTATGTTGGACATAGGTGTCAAGAAATGATATTGTATTTCATTATAGTTCTGAACTCTTTATGTATTCTTTTTGTGATGAAAATGTATTTGGACGATATTCTCTTTCATTGGGAATTTTTCTGTATAAGAGTGATTCAGTCCTTGTATTAGAACTTGTGTTGAGATGATTTAAAAAAAAATTATTGTGTTTATGGTATTGTATTTTGTTTTTAGATTCTTTTGGTTTTGTCTTGTGTGGCATTTCATATTTTTTTTTGTCTTCTCATTTCCACTATTTCATTTATTTTGGTATTAAGGAGGATGCAAAGGATTAAATAATAACAACATTATATGTAACTTAAGTAATAATGGTGCAATTCTTTTAGTGATATAACACTTGGCATTTAAATAATGTTTCCTATAAAAAAATATTGGTTATTATGGAGGATGTTATGTTTGAGATCAATGCAAATGTAATGTTAGTACATGTATCTTTATGTATTTTTTGAATGCAACAATCTCTCTTGAGTTTATATTGAGGATGAGGCAAGGAGAGACATGTTTCTTTATGGGACATGTCTATTGATTATTATTAGTATAATGATATATATATATATATATATATATATATATATATATACGCACATACATACATATTTATACATATACATGCACACACGCACGCACACACACACATATTGAATTTGAAATAGTATATATATATATATATATATATATATATATATATATATATATATACATACATATACATATGTGTGTGTGTGTGTATAAAATTTAGTTTAGTCTCATGGGATTTATCCAAATGAAGCTACAAACAATATCAACACTCCCTCTTAACTAGGGAGGATAAACATATGATATGATATTGCCTCAGGATAATATCAAGAATGAAAAGTTTAAATACATCATTGATCAGAGATTATTCACCATTTATTTTTGTATATACATATACATATGTGTGTGTGTGTGTGTGTATAAAATTTAGTTTAGTCTCATGGTATTTATCCAAATGAAGCTACAAACAATATCAACACTCCCTCTTAACTAGGGAGGATAAACATATGATATGATATTGCCTCAGGATAATATCAAGAATGAAAAGTTTAAATACATCATTGATCAGAGATTATTCACCATTTATTTTTGTGTATCCACAATAATACTTACCATAGGAACATTATATTTATGATTTGTTTAAGGAAATTAATCCACTATGAAAGATATAATCTATCATGATCTACCTAGACATCATAAGATATTAATTATAATAGAAGGTTAGAAAAATCTAAGACCATCACCTTACTCTAGTAACCTCAAAGTCATGTAGTATCTCACATGAGATCCACCTTGTCTCAACATAGAGGGTGGAACTAAGGGATTTCAGCCCAAACTTCTATCATAGAGAAGAACTCAATAATCACATATCAACCTGTTAGTCTTTTCATCGAATATTTCTAATGATAAATTATGACACTGCCTCCCCATTTGATATTAATCTTCTATGATCCTCATCCAAAGCTACCTGTGAGGAAGTGTCAAAGTCCCTTTGATTCTGATATCTATCTTATTCTTCCTACAAGAACATCTTTGGAGGAATAAAGAGAAGAATAAGAAAGATTTCTCTTATAGTACATATATAGAAACACAAATAAGAGGTCATCCATAAAGGAAATTAAGGACAACACCAAAGAAATACTAAGAAGAAGTACTTATCTCATTATTTGGAGCAAATATCCAACAACATCCTTTACAAATAGAGTTCTTTTTACATATATGTGAAAGTCTTATATTTACTTTCTTCTATCGTATTCTCATTACCATTTTTCACATGACTCAAAGCTATATTTATATCTTATAAATTATTAGATATGAACTTTCAAATATAAGAAGTCATGTCCATTTAGAAATAAATTTCTTTCTTTAATCATAATCACACTAACTTATTTTTATTCTTGCAATTAAAAAATTCATCTCAATATTATTATTATTACAAATCATTTCCAAACTTCATATGACATTTGGATCTCCAACTCCTCATGACATTCTTATTTGATGCAAGTAATGGGTATAACTGAAAAAATTGTAAGGAAACTTGGCAATAAAGAATATAACCGTTTCCACATAACCCATAATAAATCTAAAATAAACACGGAATTAAAATCCACATGCAAGAGAATAGACAACATACCCACAAAATGTGACACAAGATATACCCTGGGAAACCCTCATTGAGGGAAAAACCCAGCCTCCAAAAACATCCATCATCATGTATTATTCAGCAAAAATACCATTGCCATACAACTATGGAAGCTTTCATGGCCATAGCCACAACCGAGCAAACTATGTGAACAAGCATGAATCCACACATCCCATGCCATGCTTTCAACCTTCACAAATGCTCCCTTGGCTAACCTATCAAGCCTTGTCCCGCTCGACTATTGCCTTTTGTCTTCTCCTTGTCACTCTCTCTCTCTCTCTACAACAACTACCCTTGTGGCTGCTTATATAGTAGCAAGTCCCACAAAACCACTAAGTGGTATTACATAAACCATGTGCTAAAACCATGTGCTACCTAATCCACTGACCCCACATTTAATATTGGGCTTTTAATTCTTTTCCCCAATATTAAATAATTACATGAAATATTATCACAATGTTACAATACAACTCATCAAGAATATTCCATGGGAATCTTTACATGTTGCACGTCCATCTAGGTACAACATTACATAATAAAATAACAATATTATGCAATGTGTGCAACACCCATTATCTCAACAATCTCCCACTTGTTGTATACATTGCATAGGGTCAATCCGTAGCCACATAAATGAACAAGGGAACAATCCCTCCCAACACATTCACCATCATGGATCAAAATACACCAAGTGCTCCATCTTGCTACCCGCAACAAAATCAAAGTATCCAGCATCTCGAACATGAATGATCTCACCTCCTATTATGCCACTCCCACTGGACATACATAGAAGCCATCTAAAGAGAAAACCACCCAACTTGTCACATTAGAAGATCATAAAATCCTGTACCAACTGAAATTCCAAGCACAAAAACCTAATCCAAAGGTAATCACATGTATCCATAGTTGTCAAAATATCCATAGGTAAAATAGCACCCACAGCACGTGCCAAACACATCCAACTATCCATACCTCAAAGGTATAACAAGTGAATCTCATATCACCGACATATCCAATCTGCAACCTGCAATCACAAGCCTCAAGAGCAATACCTACCACATATATACCAAGAAGCTCCCACTGCAAAAGATAATGTCAAATCTATAACCAATCCACTCAACACATCTCAAAGAAGTGAATCCATGTAAGATCAAGGACATCCACAATACATAAACTAATATCCTGCAAGAACAACTCTCATAACAAGTCTCTAATGCTCTCCCAAGTTCACCACAACCAACAAAGGAAAGAGAAAGAAATAACCATGTCATCTCTCACATGACATACATGAGCACAAACCAGTGATCACAATCTCTAACCAATCTCAAATCCAATGTAGGCAAAACTGAACATCCAAGAAGATAACCAAGACCAGAGAAACCATGCAAATCATAACCTGTATCATGTCCTTCTACACACACCTCTAGATGTAAACTGTGCAAGTATGATCTCCTCCATAAAACCCTAACAAGAAGCCTCAACAACACCCAAACCATACCATATAACTAATCATGGATGTAAGCCTCTCACAAGAAGATCAAACTCAATAAACCCATTCCTAAACCAAAGAATATGCCCAATATAAAACCATCTCCCAAACTCAACCAGCATAACAACATATGCACATGGAGATAACCAATGCTAAACCATCTCTCAAATGAACCCTCTAGAACTAACTCATGTACCATAGCTCAAGATCCATATCCATGAAAGACAAGCATAAATATAATGCAACTGAGAGAAACAATGGGCTATACCTCTCAAGTAGCAAACTGCCGAGTAGACCAAGAGTGGGGAATGAGAATGCTCATCCAGATACCCAAGTCTCCAATCAAGACTCATCTAAGAACAATCTCCTCTCAAGTCCATATCAGGTGACTGCCCCTCGAACTTCCTGCTGAAACCATCAACCGTCCCAACAAATACTTCTCTAATCCAAGAGAAATCAGCGTCACCACCGTCTCTAAGTATCCATGAGCATCTGTAACCAATCAATCCATGCCAACTCCAAATGCAACATAGCAATATCATGAAGTATCCAGCTTATGATCAGTGTACTCAATACCAAAAAACTAAACCAAGATCAATGTCAAAGTTCCAACCATGGCCTCAGGAACATAAACATGACAACATGATCTTACCATCTCAACTAAAGAGATAACATGCTCCACATGAACACACTATAACATGTCACAACTCTAAACGCGTATCAAGAGTATACCATGACATAATAATGAAACCATCCTCATACCAAGGATAACATGCCAAATAAAAGCATAAACCACACCTTTGCTAAGAACCCTGTGAGTCCTCAAGATGCAACCATCTCCACACACCATGAAGAAAACCATCTCCACACACCATGAAGAACCATCTCCACATACCATGAAGATAACCAAGAACTCCATGAGTCCTCAAGATCTAACCATCTTCAAACACTATGAAGATAACAAGTGCACCATGCAAATGTCAAAGACGCTTCTGCAGCAATAGGATCTAAGACAAACCTCCAACATCTGCAAACACTCAATAAATATATCAATGCCAACAAAACTCCCACTCAACCGTGGTACCAAGTCACCTATGGCATCATAAAATCCATCTCCTACTTGAAGATCCAAATCAAACCAGGAACTAATCCTGCATTGTCACCCCATCACTGTCACAAGCTCCCACTTGTTAGGATAAACCACAGACAGAAATAAAAACTACATGCAAATATAACCAATAAAAAAAATAATAGAACACATAGAAATGAACACAAGGCACCAAGATTTAACGTGGTTCACTCAATCCCTGGGCTACGTCCACCAAACAACAAGTCCGATCTTATTACAATCCAGTGATTACAACCTGATTACAATCCGTAATCCCTTACAACTCAATACCGCCGCAAGAACCAATTTCGTATCACCACACATAAAAAATTCCCAACCTTAATCCCTTTTTATACAAGTATTAAACCGCTTTAGGGTTATAACATGTCGGCCATATGTCGGCTACCATGTCGGCTACTTCCAAAATTTTTTTTTTTCGGGTCGATGCCCCGAACCCCACTATTTATGAAGTATGTACAGTACTTTCTTGATCAGTCACCACAATCTAACAATCTCCCACTTGGGGACTGATCAGGCTCCACACTAAACAACAATCTCCCACTTGGAGACTAATCCTGTAGCAATACAACTACCGCATGGGGCTCCCACTGGATCAAACCACCCTGGACTCTGCTGTTCTTTTATTCACATTTAGTCTAAAAGACCAAATGAAGCTGAAGAGGAGTTCAGCTTCTCCCTTGTGACAACCTTTGTCAACATATCTGCTGGATTTTCATTGGTATGTATCTTCTCCAACTGTAACTGTCCATCCTCCAAAACTGACCGAATGAAATGGTACCACAACTGTATGTGTTTGGTCTTAGAATGCAGAGCTGAATTCTTAGCAAGATGAATGGCACTCTGACTATCTGTGAACAAATAATTATCCTTCTAAGGATGTCCCAATTCTTCCAAGAAGAACTGAAGCCATATCATCTCTTTGGCTGCCTTTGTAGCAGCAACATACTCTGCCTCTGTAGTGGAGAGAGCATTAATCTTCTGTAGCCTAGAAACCTAGCTCACGGCTGCCCCACCAACAGTAAAGACATAACCTATAGTACTCCGCCTGGTATCAATATCCCCAGCCAAATCTGAGTCAACATAGCCCTGTAAATCAGTAGTAGAGCCCCCAAAGTGTAAACACTTATTGGATGCTCCTCTCAAATATCTGAGAATCCACTTGACAGCATTCCAATGCTCATGCATAAAACTGTCAAATTTCAGATACCATTGTCGAGGTGCTTGCTTTAGGCCATATAAACTTTTCTTCAATTTGCACACTAAGTTCTCCTTACCTTTGACCTCAAAACCCTGTGGCTGAGCCATATATATTTCTTCATCCAAATCACCATGAAGAAAGGCTATTTTAACATCCATCTTCTCTAAATGCAAATCTTTAGTAGCCACAAGACTTAAAATAGTACGAATAGAAGTCATTTTAACAACAGGAGAAAATATCTCATCAAAATCAATTCCCTTTTTCTGTGCAAATCCTTTTACAACTAACCTAGCCTTAAATCTTTTCTTACCTCCTTCCTCTTCTTTCAACCTGTAAACCCATTTATTTTGTAAAGCCTGTTTACCTGCAGGCAACTTGCACAAATCCCATGTCTTATTTTTCAGCAAAGAGTCCATTTCATCTTTCATTGCAGACTCCCACTGAATCTTAGTATCCACCTGTACAGCTTCATCATAACTTTCAGGTTCACCAACATCAGTAAGTAAAATAGAATACAAAGAGGGAGAAAACCTTTGTGGAGGTCTAATTGGCCTTGTTGACCGTCTAATATTCACTGGTGTGTGTGGTATTTTTTGTTGCAGTTGTTGCACATCATGAGGAATGGCTGGAACATCAGCATTTGGAGTATCATCCAGCACTACATAATCATCTTCTTTCTTCTCATGTTGCTGCAATAGATCTTTGTACAACACTTTTTCATTGAATATGACATCCCGGCTTCTTATAATTTTATGATTTTCAAAATCCCAAAGCCTATAGCCAAATTCATTAATGCCATATCCAACAAAGACACATTTCTTTGATTTCGCTTCTAGCTTGGTTCTATTTTTAGAGTCTATATGAGCAAAAGCTTCACAACCGAAGGTCTTGAGAAAAGAATAACTCACCTTCTTACCAATCCATGCTCCCTCTGGAATACCACAGCCCAAAGGAGTAGAGGGACCTCTATTAATCAAATATACTGTAGTATTGATAGCCTCCACTCACATGTGTAAGGGCAACTCAGCATGCAACCTAATGCTCCTTGCGCGCTCCATTATAGTCCTGTTCATGCGTTCAGCCACTCCATTTTCCTGTGGAGTCCTTGGAACAGTTTTTTGTCTACGAATACCATTAGTGGAGCAATAATCTTCAAATTCATGACTACAATACTCACCACCATTATCAGATCTGAGACATTTTAATTTCTTACCAGTCTCATTTTCAACCAAGCATTTCCATTTCTTAAAAGTTTGAAATACATCAGATTTCTATCTAAGGAAATAAACTCATACTTTTCTAGTTGCGTCATCAATAAATGTAACATAATAATGAGAGCCACCAAGGGAAGATACCTGAGCTGGTCCCCATACATCGGTATGCACAAGCTCTAATTTCTCCTTTTTGTTTTCCTTCCCTGTCTTTACAAAACTCACTCTCTTTTGTTTTCCATACACACAACTTTCACAGAAATCCATATTCACACATTTTAGACCTGGTAAAACTTTCCTTGAATGAAGTACTTTCATACCTTTCTCACTCATGTGCCCAAGTCTATTGTGCCACAGTGCTGTATCAGAATCTACAGCAGCTATTTGTTCTCCCTGCTCAACTGCAGTAATTGTTCCTGAATATTCATTTTTCTCTAAAACAATCAAAGTAGAAGGAACAATATGACCTGTACAAAGATATAAGGTGCCTACTTTCACACCTTTTGCTACTACAAGGGAACCTTTTGAAACCTTCCAATTTTTATCATTAAAAGTAATTACACAACCCTCATCACCGAGTTGCCCTGCTGAAATTAAATTCCTACTCAGCTTTGGAACATGTCTTACCTCATGTAGTAGCCAATAATTCCCATTCTGCAACTTAATCTTAATTTTTCCCTTTCCAACAATTTGACAGGGTTCATTATCCCCCAAATAAACAAGCCCAAAATCCCCTTGGACATAATCAATGAAATAACCTCTATGAGGTGCAGCATGAAAAGAAGCACCAGAATCTAAAACCCATGAATCATCAACACTCTCTAAAGACAGAAGCAAAGCATCCTCTTCGGATTTATTACTTACCACATTTTCCTCTTTGTCTCCATCTGATTTATCTCCTTCATTTTTCTTTCGAGTCCATCAATCTTTCTTTTTGTGCCCTGGTTTCCCACAGTACCAGCAATCATTTGGTCCTCTCGATTGAGACCTCCTCCCCTTTGACTTTCCTCTTGATTTCCCACGATTTCCAGAGTTACTTCCTCTTTCAGTCGTTCTGCCCCTGCTTTGTGCATTTAAAGCACTTCTTGATGTAGATCCACCTGAGGATTTTCTATGAGTTTCCTCACTTAAAATAACACCGATCACATCATCATATTTTAGGGTACTAGATCCAGGAACAGAATTACTCACCGCCATTACCAAGCCATTCCAGCTTTCAGGCAAAGAACACAAAATCAAGAGAGCCCTAATTTCTTCATCAAAATTGATACCCACAGAAGATAATTGACTAGTAATAGTATTAAACTCATTTAAATGATCTGCAACAGATCCACCTTCTGCCATTTTCATATTAAATAAACGCTTCATGAGAAATACCTTATTTGAAGCAGAGGGCTTTTCATATAGTGTCACTAGGGTTTTCATCAAATCTTCTGTCATCTTTGCTTTTGTAATATTAAATGCCACCGATGGTGCCAAGCATAACCGAATGCTTCCGAGTGCCTTTCTGTCCAAAAGATCCCATTCAGCCTCTGACATAGTTTCCTGATTCTTGGCTTTTCCTTCCAACGGCTTCCATAAATCCTTCTGATATAAATAGTCTTCCATTTGCATCTTCCATAACTGGAAGTTTTGCCCATTAAACCTATCAACCCTCAACTTACCATCATCTGCCATTGCTCCCACTCAACCGTGAGACTCCCACTTAACCGTGAGACTTTCTTGCAGAGGATAACTGAGAAACAACTAGGCTCTGATACCACTTGTTAGGATAAACCACAGACAGAAATAAAAACTACATGCAAATATAACCAATAACAAAAATAATAGAACACACAGAAATGAACACAAGGCACCAAGATTTAACGTGGTTCACCCAATCCCTGGGCTATGTCCACCAAACAGCAAGTCCGATCTTATTACAATCCAGTGATTACAACCTGATTACAATCCGTAATCCCTTATAGCTCAATACCGCCGCATGAACCAATTTCGTATCACCACACATAAAAAATACCCCCTTAAGCCCTTTTTATACAAGTATTAAACTGCTTTAGGGTTATAACATGACATAATGATGAAAAATACCATCCTCTAACCATGATAATCAACCAAGGCATCAAACCATTAAAGAACTCAAAATGCACATCATGAGCTCCTCAAAAAAAACCAAATAACCATGATCCTCAACCAAGAAGATATACCACCATAACTGAATCAGAAATCCAAGCTAATGAACATCAAGGATGTACCTGTATAACCAATCATGTCATGCCAAAATCTATGGCACCATGATCACATCCATGAACCGAGCATCTGGCTCTCAAAGTGTCCAACCTGTCAGCATAGTCAACCACAATCCTCTACCATGACTATACCTGGTAACAACATCTCATCCCTTCTACATGAATAAAATAGTAAATCATGTGACTTAGGGCATAGAAAACCCAAATCCAAGCCACCAATCTGAATATGCATCAATAATGAAAGATCAATGGGCAAAGACAACCCATAACCAAGCTATAAATGCAACATGTAAGTATAGACCACTTACAACACTGCACAACTTGTAGATCTAACAAGTCATCATGCATATCCAAATCAAACATTGATAACCATATCATCATGAGACCAATCTAAAATATGAACTGAGTATACAATGACATCAAATCTTAAATCTCCAATGCCATAAACTCACAATGTTACCATAGTCAAAATATACCTATAAACTGTTCAGATCAATATATCAACAAATAAATCATGCCAAACCTACACCAAATCTGAACTAATGTGTAGAGCTCTTCAAGAGCTTTCTGTTGACTACTCGAAGTCCAAAATCTGACTCCGTATGCCCAAGTTATGCCCCAATTTGTGCTCAAAATAAATAACATCTGACTTTAGGGCTCTAAAAACCTAACAAAATTTCAAAATCATAGAACCAAACCTACACCATGTTGTAGTGGTCTATATTATCTTTCCAACGCCTATAAGAACTCTGAAATCCGATATTCTGAGAGAAAGTTATGGCCGTTTTACTAAGACAGTCTTTTTACCATTTTTAGTACGATTTTTCATTTTTTATTTTTCAGTGACCAAAATTTCGACGGGATTAAATTTGACGGCCGTCATGGGAAGAAACCCAAAAACTCTTTCATTTTCTTTGAACATGGCCAAACTAGGGCATATTATATATCAAGTTTTATGGAAATGTTTACCCGGATCCAATGGTGAGGTCTGTTTTTACCCAGGAGGTCATTTCTACATGCTACCCCCCAAAACCCTCATTTAAATGAAACATCCAAAAAACTCTTTTGTCCAACAATTTCCCATGCCCAAATCTTTCAACATCCCATCATAACAGCAAACCCAAAACCCTTAGATCTGCAATAAATCATTCATATATCTTGCCCTTTTTTTTATCCTCTCATGCATTCCTATGGATTGAATCTACGGTTACAATAATAAAACCATAGCTCTGATACCACTTGTAAGGAAACTTGGCAATAAAGAATATAACTGTTTCCACATAACCCATAATAAATCTAAAATAAACACGGAATTAAAATCCACATGCAAGAGAATAGAGAACATACCCACAAAATGTGACACAAGATATACCCTGGGAAACCCTCATTGAGGGAAAAACCCAGCCTCCAAAAGCATCCATCATCATGTATTATTCAACAAAAATACCATTGCCATACAACCATGGAAGCTTTCATGGCCATAGCCACAACTAAGAAAACTATGTGAACAAGCATGAATCCACACATCCCATGCCATGCTTTCAACCTTCACAAATGCTCCCTTGGCTAACCTATCAAGCCTTGTCCCACTCAACTATTGCCTTTTGTCTTCTCCTTGTCACTCTCTCTCTCTCTCTACAACAAATACCCTTGTGGCTGCTTATATAGTAGCAAGTCCCACAAAACCACTAATTGGTATTACATAAACCATGTGCTACCTAATCCACTGACCCCACATTTAATATTGGGCTTTTAATTCTTTTCCCCAATATTAAATAATTACATGAAATATTATCACAATGTTACAATACAACTCATCAAGAATATTCCATGGGAATCTTTACATGTTGCACGTCCATCTAGGTACAACATTACATAATAAAATAACAATATTATGCAATGTGTGCAACACCCATTATCTCAACAAAAATACACTCCCTATCCTTTCCCTGAGATTCTCCTAAGTCCTACCAATACTTCTTCAAGTCCTTTAGGACCTACCTTAGGGTAGAGATACATGGTGAATGAGATTTCAAGCATTTCACATCCACCTTTCAAAACCATCTCTACCTTCTAGGGACACCACAAGCCTTCAAGATGCAACCAAAATCCAACTTACATCTCACTCCCTTGAAACCTACAAGATCTTAAGCCTTCCTACACCCCCTTATAATGTCTTCAATTTTTACACTAAGTTTTAGGAGTGACCAATATGTTTTGGACAATCTTCTAAGCTCAAAACAACAAACTTCTCTAGGAGATGTAATTGAGGCTCTTCCTTGTAGCCCTATTTCACAGTCTTAGCCATTAAAATCAATAAAATTGAAAAGAACCTATCAAATTTTTTAATCCATCTCTTATAATTAAATTATCCATAACAAACTCCAAAAGATGGGGCTTGGGTTTGTCCTCCTTACCCCTTAACTGTTGAGCCCTAATTTAGGCCTAATAAGGCTAAATACAACAATTTTCTCTAACTCTCACCTTAATTTATAACCCATGCCACAATTCTTCATATAAATCCCAAGGGAATCTTAAACCATATCTAACTCTAGGGTTTCAATTATCTACGCTTTCCCCATTGAACTCTACAATATCTTCTTGTAGTTGTCTACTCACCAAGCACGTAGTGATGCTTGGCTTAATAAGCTCCAAAGGATCTCAAGCTAGTGGGTGGCATAAATAATAGCTCCAAAACTTATTCCTCCATCCTATCCCATTTCTCCATGAATAAAATGAGATTTTTCTACTCTAGGTTTAGGAGGGAGAGTTCATTCTTGCCTCAAACCCCAACTACTATCTAGGGTAAACAATGAGCAATCATAAATAACAAACTTTAACATAGCTATTTATAGTGACCAAAAGGTCTTCATATGAAATCAACAAAAATTAAAGGAGACTTATACAATAAACAAATACAATCTATGAGCTAAGGAAACAAAACCATACACAAAGAGGTACTTATTGTCATAACAATACTATGAGATTTCCCACCAAAAACTTGTCAACTTTATTGATTCAACTTCTATACTATAATCAACCTCTTCCTCGATTGAAAAAAAAACTAGATATATGTCATTAAATTTTACCTTTCACCTTATATCACATTTTATTGACCATTCAATGACCATGACTATTGGCCTTCCAAAAATTGCAAAAATTGTTTAGCAACAAAATTTTTTGCTTGACAACTTTTCAACTTTTAATGTTTCTTGACTCTAAATAACTTCAAATGGATTAAAATGAATGCTATAGAATAATAGACTTCTAAACAACATAAAAATGCATAATTTTGGTCAAATTCAATTGTTGACTAACCTAGAACTTGCACATAGGTCTTATTACAAACATCATCAAAATTTCTTAAATAAACTTTAAAGATGCTTGAAACTTAACATATTGTTTTTGTGTCAAATTAGACACTTATTACCATCCCAACATATAAAAATTATGGTCCAACCTGATAGGCGAGGATCTTGGGTTCCTACACCATTATCCCTCACAATGTCTTATTACTATGTAGTTAGAGACCACTCAATTATATTTTTGAACTCTTCTTGCTACATTAGATGCTTATTCCATATAAATTTCAAATGGATGTAGGTTTACTTAAAACTTGATTTTTATTGTCATTTTTATCCTTATAATTAATTCTCCACTATAGTTTGATAGCTTATGAAAATAGTTATTCAATAGGTTCATGATCTATAACCTTTTGCTAGGTGAATAAGAGATGATTGTACTAAGTATGCATTATGGGTTTCTTCCTCTATTAAACCAAAGCTCTTAACTACATCTTCTTTTTTTATAATATAATTCTGTATTGTAAGCTATACCCTTAGGGTGAAGGTTGATAAATTTTAATATTTATTTTCTATAGAAGTCCATGATTTGATTTGATACATTAATATCCTATGAAGAAAAGAATTCTTTCTATTGTCTTTCATAAATAATCCTAATCTCTTCCTATATTTTATTTTCCCATAAATTTTATATATTTTCCTAAATAAATTCATTCCTCCATTATTCCCCCTCTTCACTTCTACCTAGATATTGAGTGTTACTCATTCTAGAATTGATATTCCTTTATTTAGGGTGAAGGTTTACAATCTTTTCTCATACTCCTTTCATATTCATATTTAAATATTGATTCCTATTATAGCTTCTCTATTGTCACTGTCTATATATGTTTCTCCACATATCATCTCTATGAAAAGTTATAGTATCCATCTATGATTTTTTTCTCCTAGCTCCCTTATCATTTCCTTTCATTCATTAGACAACTTGGGCTTATTCTCTAATGAAGTCCAATGACTATTTATTGACAATCCTTAATTCCTTTTCAATTCTTCTTAGCCAATCATTATTTAGTATAATTATTTATTTGGTTCCATTCTGAGTTCTTCTCCATTCAATGCTTTTATTTGAATATTCCTCTCAAACTTCTATCTTTATATCTACCTTCTAGTTTGTAATACTAATTTGAAGGAATATTCTCTATACCCTATTAAGTTTGAGATTGCTGCAAATGTAATGGTAGTGTCTGTGTTTTCCAAATGCAACAATATATCTTGCATTTATATTGAGGATGAGACAAGGAGAGACATGTCCATTCATGGACATATCTATTCATTATTATTAATATAATAACAAATAATTATGTAGCTATGTATGTATGTGTGTATATATATCTTTGTGTGTTATTATATTAATCTCTCATAATAGTATATATATATGTATATATATATAAATATATGTATATATGTATATATGTATATATATATGTATATATATATATATGTATATATATATATATATACATATATATACATATATATACATATATACATATATACATACATATATATATATATATACATACATATATATATATATATATATATATATATATATATATATATATATATATATATATATATATATATATATATATATATATATATATAGAGAGAGAGAGAGAGAGAGAGAGAGAGAGAGAGAGAGAGAGAGAGAGAGAGAGAGAGAGATTAGATATAATATATATTTAGAATACTATTAGGAAAAGTCAATATAATAATGATACACACACATATTTATGTAGTTACATAATCATTTGGGATTTATCTGACTAAAGCTATAAAAAAGATCAATAAAGAACTAATACAATTTGTCAATAGAGATAGTTTTTGCCCAAATCTATTCATTTTTATTTGAATTGAAAGTCTTTATCATGTTCTCTTAAGTTTATCAAAGCCTAGCAATATTTTTGAAACAATTGTGAAACTTTGATAGAGCATAATTAGAACTATCTTTTTTTAAAATCTTTCACATCCTCATTCATTCTTTCATCTATTTGGAAAATGGATCAAAGCATTGAACTATGAAATGAATTTAATTTTCATAATTTAAAGTATAAAGTGATAATCATATTGGAGAGGAAAGGTATAGGAATAATACTTGGACTTGACAATTCTTCTTAAGACCATGTCTTTTCTTATTTGTAAAATTCTGTAGTTAAATCTATAAATTAATTTAGATCTTGCTCAAAGATAAAAGAACACATTATAGATAAAAAATTAAGAAAAATAAGATATAGAATAAAAAATCTATTAATCATTGCTTTTTCATGCACTAATTACAAAACAAATATAATTACACAATGATGATCACTATTTGGGATAGTAAATTGGGTGAGGACAATGCTAGTTAACAAGGCATTAAATAGGTTTAGATGACTAAAGTTCAGTGAAGAAAGAATAGGTGATCCAAAAATTATGAAAGAAACAAAGACATAACATGCACTTAGAAACAAGTAGTTGAAATTAATGTGTGTATGCATTTCATTGGAATTAATCAATAAACCTCCCTTAATTCTAATGAAGGATAAAGGAAAACTCTAGAGAAAATAATGAAGATAAAGGGAAAGCCTAGCAAGAACAAACCCCCTACTTCCTAAAATAAATGCTAACAAAGAAATAAAAATATAGTACTATTGTTGAAAAATGTTCAACAATCCCCTTGAGATTCATCACAAGAGCTTAATTGATTGATGTATGCTATAAGTTGAGTTGTTTTATCAAGCATTAATACATTGGTCTTTTTCTACAATGACAACCCCACTCTAACAAGGGGTATCAGAGATTGGTCATACATTCAATTCCTTAGACCCTCAATTAATAGTAAGGGGGAGTTTGTTGGAAATTTATTTCATGCTACCCTTAGGATTCTTGACAAGGGTTTAACTACCTCCTATGTACTGTAAGTTGAGTGTTTGTATCAAACATTGATAGATTGGTCTTTTGATGTAACAAAAATATGACTCTAACAACTATATTTTATTTCACTCCAAGAAGATTTTGAAGAAAGTAAAATGGAAGAAAAGATAAATTCCTCCATAATGTGTAGTCAATGGTAGATACTCAAAGATGGATACAAAAGGCAGTCCACAATCTTTGAACAATATTCTTTCCTTTAGGAAGAAACAAAACTAAATATGTATGAATGAAGTATCCCAAATCTAAAAGGAATATGTAGGAGGAAATCTGAAGATGTTTGGTGCTTTTGAAAGCTACTTCATGATAACCATGTCGAACTTGAAGCTCGTCATAATTGAATTAGAGATTTTTGAAATGACAATCTAGAATCTCTTAGTCATTGATGTGGAATAATAGAAAAAGACTCATGTATCTCCTCCAAAGGAAAATATATGTCCACAAATTTTGTAAAAATGTATTCATACTCATATCAACCTATGAAACATTACTATGTAGAGAAGGAAGAAGAGGGCTAGAAAGTTCTAGGAATATAAATGGAGAAGAATTACCTTCATCAAAGAGAAGATTTATGGAATCAATATTGTCATCTAGATCCAAAGTGAGGATTCTACATTTAAAAAAAAAATTCCTAATAGAAATTGATCCCAATGAATTGAATTTAGAAAAAAACTAAAATAAAAAATCCTACTAAAAAGAATCATTATGAACTTATAATGAAGCATCTCTAATAGTTGAATAAGTACTAGGAGTACTGAGGTTATCAATAAATTGATCATCCAAGAAGGATGTGTTCATATAAGACTTGGAAAATAAATCTTAGTATGAGCCATACAAGTCTAGTTATCTAAGGAATTATCACTTTCAAATGAAGATTCAATGTCTCCATATGATTGTAAAATAATGGTCCAAGAAATGAAAGGGTACTATGTGTGTTCTATATGATGTAAAATATCCTTGAAAATAGTAATGCATATTATTTAGAAGATAATGCTATTACTATTCAATCATGCATTTTTCTGTTTTAACCACTTGGCTAAAAAAGGTTTCCAATGAAATAAAGTAATAGATCATGCTCAAGAAGTTGATTTTTATCCCCTTTTTCATTGAAAAATATATTTTTGAGGTTATCTTTATAATAGAAGGGCAAAAATAATTACTAGACATCATAAATATTCCAAATAGTGGAATTTTATCATAATGTGTGATTACAAAATGATACACACTAATAACATCCAATCTAGTGAAAGAAATATATTTTAAAATACCTTTGGTTTCCAATACCTACAAATAAATTAATGCTTCTTCTTCCTAGTCTCTAAGCTCTGATTCCATGTAGAATTTTGTAATTAGAAATGCAAATTGAATTAGATGTTTCTAAAAGATAAAACAACAAATTGTAGATATAAAATAGAGAAAATAATATAAAATAAATAAGCTATTAATCATTGATTATGAATGTAATAATTAAAAATCATTTATATTTATACAAAAATAATCACCATCTAGAAGAGTAAGTTATGGCAAGGATTGCCTTAGATAATTAGGCATTATATTAGCCTAAATGATGAAAATTAACTGAAGAAACAATAGGTGATCAAAATATTATGAAAAAAGAAGAGGCATGTAATGTAGTTGACATTAATGCATGACAATTAGAATTAATTAATAATATTATTTAGCATTTATTCAATGAGTCAAATGAATTTTACTTTACCTATCTGGTTTGAATAATTAGGAGAGAGGAAGTTGCTGATAAGTAGTTGGATTGTATTATGGGGATGTTATTTCCCTTCTAGGTGTTTCTTGATCCTTTTTCTAGTATAATAAAGATAGATAAGAAAAATAAAGAGTAGGTGATATGTATTAATATTTTACTAGTGATCCATGTGAGAATTCATTCCTCCATCTCCTTTCTAGTTATCGAGAAAGAGTAATCAAAGTGCTTGTAGATAAATTACTTCTTGTAAACTAGTAAAGTAATTGAAAATTTTAATGGAGAATTAAATGAGATCTGAGTGATGAAGGGTGCTCCATTAATACCATGAAAACATAATAGAAAAAAGAAATGAAAATAAATGTAAGAAAAAAAATGGACTTCTTAATTGTGCCTTCATTACAATAATCTACAAGACAAGTTACAAACTATCACCTAGAGCTGTTCTAGACAGTGTTTGGGCTTTTATTAAATAGGTAGTTTTATGCCACCCATGAAGGTTCTAGATTCTCAAACTTAATACCTAGGGAAAAAATACATATAGAGTTTGCTAAATACATCTTTGACAAATTATTTTAGAAATTTTGGTAGCCCAACTTTGGAAGGCCATAACTCTTGAACCATTGCTCCAATTGACTATTATAACCACTTTTCAGAAATTCTAGCTCTTGATCTATAGGCCTGAAACTATGCAAGCACTCTTCCCTCAAGTTTTTGGACCTCATCTAGGCACTCTAAGACCTCCAGTAGTGAGCCTAGAAATTTTTCTACAAATTTTCCATTGAAAATCTGCAATAACTTCTTCAATACTTAATCTCAAGAAATGAGACTTTTATGGTAGGCTTATAATTCCAAAATGAATCTTCATGTAGAAAATGATAACATTCTGAGATCGTATGAAAAACTTACTAAAAATAGCAAGCTTCCATAAATAGCAACTACCCTATCTACCAGTCCTTATTAAAATAGAAAAGACTGAATTTTTTTTATTTTTGGGTGATGGAAGATTGCTCTTACGCCTAGTATGCTCCTACATCATTGAGTATCTTTAAAAAAAAGTGTGGCATATAGGTGTTGATCTCGAAGTCATGTTGTCTATTAGTGTCAAGTACTTAGACATTCATGAGCTAGGATTATTCAGTCATCGTCGCGACTGAGTCATCCTATATAAGCCAAGATAAGGAGTGAAGACTTGTACATATTCCAAGTTATGTGCTGAGTTGTAGTTACTATTGAAAAAGCTAATGGTTTCCAAGTACTCTAGTGAATGAAAAGTATGTAAGAGATAACAGTTGATGCCAAGTGATAAAGAGGTCGAATTATTCACTTCATGCTGAACACAGTTTAGGTTGAGGGACAACATGGAGAAACAATTTATGCCTTGTATCAATGTAATGTAAGTTTGAAGTAACATGATTTCACATTTTTTTTGAAATGATATTGAATCATATGTTAACTATTTTTATTAAGCTGGAAGCATGTTTTGAAGATCAAGGAGGTAATCAAGGAGGTGATTATACATTCAAAGGAAGATCATTAATCCCTAGGTAAGGAAATCCACCAATAATAAAAATGCAAGGACTAAGCAAAAAAATGATTAATTCTAGATTATCAATTTGGATATAAAAGGTTCACCCAAATACCTGTTTAAGGAGGGTCTATGACCTAGTTTCCAATGTATGAGTGTATGCATCTGCATGGATAAAATATTAAAGTTTTTGAGGTGAATAAGAGCATAGAGACTGAGCAGTGTATAAAAGAGTTTTGAGAAGAGATAGAGGATATCTATTATATTAAGGTGATATTACATTGCACAGTGGAGATTTATTATCAACCATTGAAGTGCTAACTAAAGGATTAGGTAATGAACATTCTAACAAGTGTTTCAGGGTTTAAATCTCTTAACAAAGTAGCTTTAATAGGCTTATATAAATGTCCTAATAGAGTACTCACTTAATTGTGATTATAAAATCCTTTAACCAAGGTAGAACCTAGCAGTTCTTTTTTCCTTTGATAAGGGAGATCACTCACATGGTAGATAGCCATAAGGGATCAAATAATTGTATCCTTAACAAACACAACTTTATTTCTATAGTAGTGAAGGTTTTGTGGGTGTCATCCCCACCATAATTTTACCTTTCCCTTGGAGGTTTTATGCATTCCCAAATATATGTGTTAATGTGTTATGTGTTTATGAGTTTGCATTGATGAATTTCAAAGTAGATATAATTTTAGGTTGATGTGAATGTTTACATTGATATGAAATGGATGTTTAATTGAGAGTTTATGAAGTGATATCAATATGTTTCATGATTGAAGTGAAAGAATTTTTATAGATCTTGATTGATACCCCTTCTAATGAGGGCACCACCCAAGACAAAATGAACATAATAGGAAAAGGAGAATATTATTATCAGAATTGATATGCTATTATATTTAGTACAACAAAAATAGACTCAATGACATGCCCTATGGGCTTACAATGCTATCAAATTCTGGAGAAAAAATCTTCTCACAATACCCTCTCCCAAATTCCCCTAAAATTGCCTTTAAAATGCAAAAAAAGACCTTAAGTAGCCCAAATTCGATTTAGGGTTAGGAATAAATTTTAGAATATGTCATTTGGAATCCACCAAAACATAAGGTTCTCAAAAACATATCAATAGTTGGTCTAAAATTAGAAGAATCTAGAAATGGTAGTCCAGCTTCCAGGAGGCATGACTTTTGATCTGGGACTCTGATTGACAAATTGTTTATATTTTAGAAAGCTCTCCAAGCACTCTATAGCCTTATGAATAAGCTATACTTGTCACCCATTTTTCATGCCCATTGGAAACTATTTAGTGCATCAAATCTGACTTTGAAGCACTCTTAGGGGGTCTCTAGGCAACTTAAAACTATAATAAAAACTATAAAGCCTATTGACCTGCTTCTTTTTTTGGAGTGTTTTAAATTACAAGTATAATCATCCCTCCAACTTACACCCTCTAACTCATCATAATTATGGCTCAATTAAAAAATAACCTATTTTTTTACATGAACATATCCCAAGGTGCTAAAAAATACTAACCCAGAAAACCAATAGTGTAACTGTGAGAGTTGGAATCTCTATTTGACCCAAATGGGTATCTAGAAATAAAAACACATTAAACAGTAACTAACACTAAGCATTTTTTGGGTGATATAGGATAGCCCTTACACCACTAGATGCTCCTGCATCAGACACCCAGGGTAAATTTAAAAGTGACCCTATCACTTTATAGCTAGTAGAGGAGAACCCAAATGGGCAACCTCCATTGTAAATATCCAAGTTGAATCTTCCACTGGTCATCCTTTCCACCTCACTAGGTATTTTTCATACTACATGTTCTAGTACTCCAGCCTGCACAACTATCTAGAATTTTTAAAATCTCTTCCTTCTCAAAAGTAAGAATTGGACAGGGCTCCAATATGAAATCGTCCTTTACACCATCATCATGATATTTTGTTAAGTTTGCAATATTGAAAATAGGAGAAATGTGAATCCCATTTGGATACTCCACCTCATATGCATTTCCTGAATCATGTTTCTTCAAAATTTTGTAGGGACCAAATTTCTTCATCTTTAGCTTGTAGGTACCCACTAGAAATCTCTCCTTCCTCAAGTATACCATAACTAGATCCCTAACTTGGAACTCCTTATGTCTCCTCTTTTGATCTACTCTAGCCTTATATAGTAGGTTCATCTTGATAATATGTGCACGTACCTCCTCATGTAGGTTCTTGACATGTTTAGCAAAGTCTTCTACCTCAACACTTGTCCTCTCTCCTTATTCTATCTTCCTTAACTCTAGTGCAGTCCTTGGACTACTCCCATACACAATTTGGAATGGTGATCTACTAGTAGTCCCATTCATAGAATTTTTGTAATAAAATTCTACTTGTGGTAGAATAATATCCCATCCCTTGGGCTTATCTCCTACTAAACACCTCAACAAATTGCCTAGACTTCTATTCATGACTTTTATTTGTCCATCAGTCTATAAATAATGTGTAGAACTAAAATTTAGTTCTATCTTCAACTTCTTCCATAATTTCCTCCTAAAAAACCAAAAAAAATTAGTATCTATTTAAAAAATAATACTTTTTGGGAGACCATGTAGCCTCACAACCTCTTTGAAAAAAAATCTACAATATGCATTGCATCATGAGTCTTGTGGCATGGAATGAAATGTGCCATCTTGGAGAACCTATCAACCACCAAAAATACTAAGTCATTACCCCTTTGTGTCCTCAACAATCCAAGAATGAAATCCATACTTATGTCCTCCCAAGGCTTCGATGGAATAGACAATGGTTGATAGAGTGTAGTATTTTGACTAAATCCTTTTGCTATTTGACACACTTGACAACTTTGCACAAATTTCTTCACATCCTGTGACAATCAAGGCCAAAAATAATGTTCACTAATAATGACAATGGTCTTATCTTGACCAAAGTGTCTTACCATCCCTCCACTATTTTTCTCCTTGATCAAGTTCTCCCTCATGGAGCTCCTTGGAATACATAATTGACTGCCCTTAAACAACATACCATCCTAGATCATGTAATCTAGCCACCTAGTCTTGTCTAGAGTAAAATGTTCTTTACAAGCCTTCCAAGTCTCTGCAAAGTCAAGATCCACAAGGTACATATTCTTGAGTTCAACAAACCCAACCATTCCAACCTACATTTTTGATGTAGGAGCATCTTGGATTTACTTGGTGACTACTTTGGAGTTCATGGGAGGAGGCTCAGTAGTTTCTTTGGAGGGTTTTTGCACTGGTACTTGGTCAAAGAAGGATTGGAGCTCAGCATGGTCTTTGGAGCTTGGCATGGTCTTGGAGCTCAGCATGATCTTGGTTGCTTGACATGGTCTGGGTTACTCAGCATGGTCTAAGGAGCTCAGTATGGTCTATGGAGCTCAACATGGTCTTGGGAGCTCGGCATGGTCTATGGAACTCGACAAGGTCTAGGGAACTTGGCATGGTCTATGGAGCTTGGCATGGTTTGGAAGCTCAACATGTTCTTTGGTTTCTCAGCATGGTCTTTGGAACTTAGCATGGTCTATGGAGCTCAGCATGGTCTATGGAGCTTGACATGGTCTTTGGTTGCTTAGCATGGTCTAGGAAATTGGTGTCTTTTTCAGGATGTATAACTAATTTTTCTCCATGAATTAAAGGATAAATTTTTTTGAGATTGAAGAGGACCTAGATTTCTACCTACAGTTTAAAGATTGAGTTCTAATTCATCTGGAGCTAGAAGATATTGCAATTTTACTAAGACGTCAATTTTGAGAATTTAATTGTTGTAGGAGGCCGACTTGTGGCATTTAATTTATGTATTTGTATTCATTTTGTTCTAGGTTGACTTGTGGCTTAGATTGGTATAAGTAGGAGTTGTGAGGAAGTCTTTATTCATTAATTCAGAAGAGGAGTGAATGTGGGAGTAGCTGAAGAGTGAGTTTTCCTAAGTCTGTAAGCAGAGCGTCGAATGTGAGGTAGTTTACAATAGGATTGTGATGAGGTTGTAAATGTGTGGACAGAGTGTCGAATGTGAGGCATTCTATACTTGGAATTATCATCCATTGTGGAGGAAAGGAGGAGCTTGGGAGAGTGAATTTTGAGAAGAGCTAGTAGCTACGGCTTGGAAAACAAGGGGATTTCTTGGTGGCTTGCAAGCATGAGTTGAGATCTTCCTCAGAGGTTTCTACCAGAGTGTGAATTTGGACTAGCTAGGGTTTGGGTGTGGATCTTGAGGGATCTTGCAGAACTATTACTTGCTTTGTATCTGGCCATAATCGAGAAGGCCTTACAGCTCGGTACATTTCATGTAATCAATTATATTTTATGAATATATCATTGTGATTTGGTATCAGATCTTGTGTTATTGCTTCTTGCTATTGTGTTTCCACTGAATGATTGTATAGCTAGGGGCTAGGGCATCTTCTTTGGAGATTCTCCTACCTTGCACTGCATCAATTTCTATCAGCAACAACTATCTATCCTTCCTTGGCATTGATGACATTCATAGACACAATGACCTTCTTCATTGTAATGAAAATAGGTACCATGGAAGCCTCCTCTTCCTAAACCTTGTCTATGTCCTCTACCTCTTCATCTTTGGTCTCAAAAGTTTTGATGATGGGAGTGGTTGAAACCCTCATTCCTTTGGTTTTAGCTAGTACCCACATCTTCATTTTTCTTCTATTCCTCATTTTGGCCTCCAAATGGCCTACCACTGCCCCTTCCTCCTTAAGTGTGCCCTCTTTGCCTTCCATCAAAATTTTTGTTAAGCTTCTCCTCAACTCACAAGGAAAAATGGTATGCCTCTTTAATGCTAGCTATTCTAACTAGATTTAATTCCTCCCTAATGCTAGGTCTTAACTCATTAAGGTAACATGCAACCTTCTTCGTGTTTTTTTTCTACATGCCCCATCCTAATAAGGACTTAGTAAAACTCCTCTGTATATTCTTGGAAAAATTTTCCCTCTTTCTTTAACCCTTGTATGTTCTTGAAAAAATCAATCTCATAGTCAACAAGAATGAACTGATTCTTTAATTTGTCTATCATGTAATCCCATCTTGTGATTTTCTCCTTTCCTCTTCTATTTCTTTCCAATTGAATCTCTTGCCACCAGATTTTGGCATGTCCTTTCAGTTTAGCCTTCACAAAATTAACCCTATCAGGGTCCCCTATATCCTCATACTCAAACTATTCCTCTATCTCATTGATCTAGTCAATCAACTCATCTAGGTTTAGATTTCCCAACAACATGTCGACATCAAGTTAAAGTCATTTTCCCAACTTGGAAATGGCCCTAAAAAGCTTCTCCTCCATCTAGTTTATGAATTCTCCATCTCCTTCCCCTTCTTGCACAACATTTCCTTTTTCTTCATTTTCCTCCTCACTATCATCACCTATGACAAGATTCATCCCTCTACAGATCTCCTCTTGCAATGCCTAAACTTGTCTCTAGAGGGCTCTAACCTTAGGGATAAAAATCCAGCCCTTCCACCACACTCTCTTCATGGAGGTATCTTCTCACTATTACAAAAGCCACAACCACATAGTCTTGGTGCAAACTACCTCATAGTCGGTGCTCTATCTATACACTCAGGAAAAAAACCTGCTTTGATACCACTTGATTAGGGCACCACCCAAGAAAAAATGAACACAATAGGAAAAGGAGAATATTATTATCAAAATTGATATGCCATTACATTCAATACAACAAAAATAGACTCAATGACATGTCCTATGGGCTTACAATGTTATCAAATTCTAGAGAAAAACCCTTCTCAAAGTACCTTCTCCCAAACTCCCTCAAAATTGCCTTTACAATGCAAGAAATGACCTTAAGTAGCCTAAATTAGGTTTAGGGTTAGGAATACATTTTTAAATATTCATTTTGCATCCACCAAAAAAACAAAAGGTTCTAGAAAACATGTCATAAGTTAGTGTAAAATTAGAAAAATCTAGAAATGGTAGTCTACCTTCTAGGAGAAATAACTTTTGATCTAGGACTCTGATTGATGAACCATTTACATTTTTGGAAAACTCTCCAAGTACTCTATTTCCCTATGGACCAAATATTCTCATCCCCCAATTTTATAGCATGTAAAAGATCATTTAGTGCATCAAATATGACTTTGAAGTTCTCTTAGGAGGTCTCTAGGAAACTTAAAATTGTAATAACTTTTAAACTGCAAAGCCTTTTGACCTAATTCTTTTTCTGGAGTGTTTTCAATTACAAGTATAATCATACCTCTAAATTAAACCCTCTAAATCATCATAATTATGGCTCAATTACAAAATAACCTATTTTCTACAATGACACATATCCCAAGGTGCTCAAAAACACTAACCCAAAAAGACAATAGTGGAACTATGAGAGTTGGAATCTCTATTTGATCCAAATGGGTATCCAAAAATAAAAATACATTAAATAAAAACTGACATTAACCATATTTTTGGGTGATATAGGATTGCCTTTACACCATTAGATGCACCTGCATCACCCTTTCAGGATCAAACCTTCCCTATTAGATTTCAAACAATTGGTATCAAGGAAGTGTACTCTTGGTAGAAGTCTAACCACTTGGGAGTTAAATATATTAAATATGGAAGTCTAAAAACTTGGAAAGATAGTTGATAACCAAAAGATAGATGTTCAACTTGCTTATGAATAAGTCAAGGTGGTATAAACCATTGCACAAAAACCTTGAGGTGCTAGTGAGCCCCTGAAAAACACTACAATGATAGCCTTTTCACCTGCTCTGAGATTCAAACTTGGGTGCAAGCTCTAATACCACATGGTATGAACTATTATACCAAAACCCCAAGGTCCTAGTGAAGGACACCCACTAGGATCATAACATAAGGCTAAAATGGAAACTTTAAGGAAATCCTTAAAGAGAATGAAGGAGATGAAAATACAAAAAAATGACATTGAATACAAAGAAGAGACTATTGAAGAACCATTTGATGAAGAAAGATCTAGTGAGTCTGATGCTATAATAGTAGATGTTGGAGAGGAAAAACACCCTACATGAGGAAGTAATAGAATTGAAAAGAGAACATGAAATTAAAGAAGTAAGACTATGTGAAGTGACTAAACAAAAGAAAAATGATGAGGAAGATAAAGAAAAGGCTAAAGATTACAAGGAAACAATAGATGAAGACAAGAGATAGTCAATTCTAGGACTTGATGAAAGGATCGAAGAAGAAAAAAATATGACCCATAATTAATTTGATATGCTCAATCAGACATTAAGTAAAAATCATGAGATTGCAAGAAAAGAGTTGGAGATTACAAATATATAAAAGAGGAAGGAAAGACTAACAAAAAATCTGAAAAAGAAATGTTTGAGACATTGAATAAATGTAAAGAGGTTATGAGATTTCTAAATGAACATATGAGTGTAACTATGAGACCTCATGCCACCTCTCAACTAGACTACAGTGAGTTCCTATCTGATGCAAAGAAAGAAGAATCATCAAAGAAAGGAAAACAAAGGAATATGAATACAAAGCCAAAGAACAAGAAACCTACATGCTATCACTATGGAAAACTAGACCATTCAATAAATGTTTACATGAGAAATATTGGTAAGTCAAACCCTAAACCTAAATTCAATGGTTATAATTCCACTTGGAACAAACAAGGTCATCAAGCACATGAGTGTAGATCAAAGGTCAATAAAATGCCAACTAGTTATAGATTTGAAGGTTATTGTTAAGCATAGTAGAAGTATGGTCATAAGGCACAAGATTGTAGATCTAAAGCTAAGAATAATTGGAAACCTAAAGGTCAAGGAAAAGAACCTAAGAAAGGTAATATCATAAATTAGGATTACAATATTTGGGTAAATTGGCAATATTGTGGACACCATGGACACATTGGAGAAAATTATGCTAGGATACATCTTGGAGGAAGATATGGTAATAGGAGGAATTTTGGACTAGTATGTTTCAATTATTAGAAAGTTGGTCATCTAAGAAAGGACTGTATAAACCAAACACTAGCACTAAATGTTGAGGTAAACAATTGAAAAGAAAAGATTAATGCCAAGGAAGTAAGGAATGAAATGAATCAAACATGGAGAAAGAAGTTAGATGAAAGCAATAGTGCAAATGGTGAAGTTGTGATCACCAAATCCAATGGATTAGGCAATTCCCCCACCTTGAACTAATGCCAAATTATCTATGGAACTATGTTTCAAATTGATATATTATACATTAGTTTCTAATACTAGATGCATGAAAGTCCAAATCAATATGATTGAAGATGCATAAGGATAAAAGTTAATGTTTGAATTGAAGTGAATTTCAATTCCAAGTTTTGTTAATCTTAGATTGGTTTTGACAATTGAGTGTCAACACACTAATGTCATTTATTAAGTTCATGTCAAACTTGTAATATATGTGGAGTATAATATGTAAATATAGACTATGCCAAGTTGCAATGAGTGTTGAGTCACTCATGTGCTAAGTCACTTAAGTGCCAAGTAGACAATACATGCCGAGTGATTCAAGTGTCGAGTAAACAATAGATGTTGAGTAGTTTAGGTGTTGAGTTAGAGATATAATTTTAGTATGTTCTAAGCATTAGTAACCTTATGTTCCGAGTAACATAGATTTGACATAGTTATTTGAGATTGCATAAACAACTATGCAAACCATTTTTTAGTTGACCTAAAGATAGAACACAATCTTTTGAAGAGAAGGACAAATCTATATGTGGATTCCTTATGTAATTAGATGAAGCCAGTCAAAAAAAGGGAAGGATTAATCAAAAAATGAATAAATCTTAACTGTAGATTCATACCTAACCCTAACTCTTCTAGTCTTCTTAATGAGGACAAAACCCTAAAATTCATTAAGAGAGAGAAGAGTGTGTACGAAAGAATTGAAGGTAGAGAACAACAAAGTTTGCATGGAGACTTAGAAGTTGTAAACGAGTGAATTACAAAATCAGTTTAAGGAGAACAAAGGATAGTGGATACAACATTGACATATCATATTAGATAGGATCAAGAAGGACACACTATGGATTTGATCTTTAATTAGGCTATCAGAGCTAATCACAAGATCTATGCTGAAACATCCTAACACATAATTTTGGTTAAATCTCCTAGGTGGAGTAGTCCTAAAAAACTATTATAAATCCTTTAATAGGGTGACATTCCAAGTGAATGTTTTGGGTGTTAAAATTCTCTAACAAGGTAGTACTTAACAATCCTTGTAAGCCTTTAATAGGGTAGGATTTTCACAGGGTAGATCATGTCTCATGGTCAACTTATTATAACTTTAATTGGTGACACTTTATTACTATAGTAGTGAAGAATTGTGGGTGTCATCCTCACCCTAGTTTTACCTTTTCATTTGAAGGGTTTCTGGTTAATCATATCAGGTCTCAAATGTGTGATTTCTTATGTTTTTACATGTTTTAGATGTTTATGTTTTGCATGTCATTTCAAGTTTATCTATTAAATGCCTCAGATGGATGAGTGCTGAAATTTTTTATGTGTTCATGTTTTAACTGCTGATTCACCCCCCCTTAGTAGTTCACCTTTCCTACTTGTATTTCCATCAATTGGTATTAGATCTTTGGTTCTTAGAAGAAGAAGCTTTGTAACTTAGAGGAATGATCTTGAATTGGAAGTCTACAAGTTGGGAAAGACCATTGAAAACTAGGAGATTGAGATACATCTCATATTACATCAACTAAATGAAGCCAAAGATGCTTTCAAGAGTTCCCTAAAGAGAAGAAAAGAGATTACTATAGTAGAAAATGACACATAATACAAAAAGAGATTGACACCACAAAGCTATTTGTAGATGGTAACTCCAGTGAATTTGATGCAACAATTATAGATCTAATGGAAAGGAATAGAGCACAAGCTAAAGAGATTAGAAATCTCAAGTTGGAGCAAGAATCACAAGCTATACTACTGTGTGAGGTGATTGAACAAAAGAGGAAAGCTATAGAAGACAAGGCCATGATTGAAGAAGACAAAAGAATTTTGGCAAATAGATTGGAGGAAAAGTTAGTAGGGCTATCCAAGATATCAAACATGGAATTGGACACCTTAAGCCAAATGATGAATACTCATCATGAGTTGAATGCCATGAACATTGAGATAAACACTTTGAAGCTATAGAATGAACAACTATAGAATGAATCAAAAAGAGAAAAGGAATTCATTAAAAGTTTCAACAAGCCAAATAAATCCATCAATTACTTTGAGCAACTACTAAAATCCTCTAGATCCAATAGAGACACATCAGGATTGGGTTACACAAGCATCGAAGAAGGAGAATCATCCAAAGCTATTGAGGAAAGGAAAAATAAAGGTAAGAACTGTAAATGTATTTTTCATCATTGTGGTAAGAAAGGACATACAACTAATGTTTGTAGGAGCAAGAATGAAAATTATAATGGTAAGCCTAAGAACATGACTTATAGTCACAAGTGAAACAAACAAGATCATCAGGCACATGAATGTAGAACTAGAACCATACATGCACCAAAATTTGAAGGACACTACTACAATTGTTAGAAGTATGGACATGGTGCCTTTAAATGTAGATCCAATTCCACATGGTCATCAAGCAAGCCAACAAAGGCAAAAAGATACGAAAACTCCTATGATTGGGATTACAATACAAGATATCATTGTCACTATTGTCAAGAATATGGGCATATACCTAAAAACTACATTAGGACTCACTTCAATGGTAACTACAAGAGATGGTTGAGTCAAACCACATGTATTAGTTATAGAAAGACTAGTCACGTTAGCAAGCATTATCCAACTAGGTCAAAGACATCTAATTCTGAATTTGACAAAGGTAAAGGCAAGATAGGTGTTGAGCACAATAGGAACAAAATGAACAAGACATGGAAGAAGAAAGATGTTGGCAGTACATCAAATGGAGAAGGGGTCACTTCACCCAATGGCTCAAGTGGTCACACTTCATCAAACTAAGCAAATAAGAGGTATGTGGGACTGATACTTAAAGTGTTGCATTATACATTAGTTCCAAAAGAAATTAGCACTAAAGTGATTCCATCAACATGAATTAAGATGCAATAATTTATGAAAAATTCAAGGTTAAAAAGTTCATGTTTCATATTGTTACTAAGTATGAAAAGTCTTCTATGCATGCCGAGTGAAAAAGTAGTTAATGTCAAGCTACTAATCAAAGTCAGTTTGAGTTGAGTCAGTAGTAGTGGCCAAGTGAATAGAAATCTCTATAGAAGCTGAGTGGAATAGTAATTATGTTGATGTTGAGTTTTATAGCTGTACATGACTAAGCATTAATTATAGAAGTTATAAAGGGTATAAAGTCAATTTTCACCTTACCTTTTATCATTATGAACCAAAAGCAAGAACAAGCAGAGTGAAGAAGCGATCTATAAACTAGTTTGAAGCATTTGCAAGGATTCCCACAATGATCAAGCATCAATTTATTGAATCTAAAAGGTATTCTTTATAAGCTGAGTTGTGCAATTTAAGTTTGATAAACCCTAGTCTGATATAATGTCTTCTAGTTTAAAAAATATGAAAAAGAAAGATGCATTTGATGTTTAATTAGTTAGCAACTGAAGTTAAACAACCAAATTTGAAAGCTATTCTAGAAGTTGCCTATAAAAAGACCTAGTAGGAGCATTATCCATGATCTCACCTAAAGTAATAATGGTTCAAGATGCGAGGAAATGCTGAAACTACAATGTAGGAGCCATAGGTGACATGGAAATAACATAGGAATATGAAAAATTGTGTAAAAATGGAGTTCTGAAGGAAGAATTCAAGATTGTGGAGAGAAAGGGTTTAATCCATGCCGTATATTTCCCTATGGTGTTCAAAACTGAATGGATCAAAATAGTTTTGAGTAGAATTCATGATGGATGTCTATGGTTAGAGGGTGGACCTATAAAGATATACAAAAGAATTGTTCATAGGGTAACAAGTTTTGTAACCCTAGATCAGCTAAAGACCCTACACAGTGACTCCAAAGAGGCATATAGAAAAAAAATAGGTGCAAAATGGAACAAGTGTGGTATGACCAGTGATACCATTATAGATCCTTTACTTGACTTTACTATCAAAGTTATTTACCACAAGTTATACCAATCAAGTAGGGTAAATAGTGTGCCCTGCATAGTAGTGGATGTTGGATATAGAATTGTTAAGAAAGATGACACCTATGATCTTGTAGAACTTCAATTGCAATAGATAAATGAAAATCTTGGAGCCATGAGAAAGGCAAAAAATGCTCAATGTAAGTTTGGATCAATCCTTGTGTGTATATTCTTTTATGTGTAAAATGAATTCCCATCTTTTAGTATTTATATGATATTGTTGATGATAAATGGCATTATTGTTTAAATCTTGAGAAATAAATCAGAGAGTCAACATTAGCTCTAGTGATGCCAAAGCTATCAAAAGGATATATTGGTAAGGAAATGAAGAGATATGCAGCTAGGTTTACACCTAAATATAGAACTTTTGTAATTTTACAAAGAAATATTGATGATTTGGTTAAGAAATCAACCCAAATATGGAAATTAATCTATGGGCTAACCACTGTGAAGCAAGGAGAGGCTGATCCCTCAGAAGAAAAATAGGATAACAAAAGTGAGGATAAGAAAGATAGAAAGGATGATGAAAAAGATGATGATGAATGTAGGAAGATGAGAGGACAAATAATACTATTGGGGAAGAATCTAATTTTGTTTTATGATGACACAAAAATAGCTAATGATCAGCAAAAGGAATAGAGTGTGTAGGACACACAAGTACTGAGTGTTAGCCCCCCACATGACACAGACAAGTCTATAGAAACAATCAATGTTAAGGATGTTTTTGATGCTTCACCTCAGAATATCAATCCTTTAATAGCAGATGACTTGAAGAGGATATTGGATCAGTCTACACTCCATGCAAAGTTATGTGAGAACCCAATATTGGTGAGTGTAGATGAGATTCAAAAGGTAGTAACTAATACCAAAAGGGAAAAGGTGAATACATAAGAACCACCTTCTGCCATCCCTTCAATTAATCATGTGTAACCTTTGATACAAGGACTAATGGATACATCTACTAAGGTTGAAACACTTGTTAAATTTAATATTATTGAGAAGAAGCAGACTAAAATAGAAGAGAAAGATAAAATAGGACAAATAGATACATTTGTACCTACAACACAGACACAAGGTGCAAGTGAGACAAAAATAATTGATCAAGGAAAACTTAAAGAAAACAAGGACACACCAAAGGAGAAGGAGAAAGAATCCATACAAGTATTGGTCATATTACCAACATCTGGCTCTCCTACAAAAGTCCTTCAGGAGTCGAGCACTAAAGCTATACCATTGCAAATTTTAGCACTAGGCTCTAGTTCATCCTAGGTTACAAAGGTAATTCACTATGGAGATGTAACTTTAGATGAAGAAATAGTGATACCTAAATAAGAATATGCAACCATTACCTTGGAACAAATAGACTTAATGTAGAAAGCCTTAGAAAAGAAGAAAACTCAAGAAATACTTAGAAAGGAGTATAAGCAGAGGCAAGCATTGTAGGAAATCAAATATATATTTCTAGATGCTTTCATTTTTCCTACACCTAAAGAATCCAAGCCAATATTAGAACAACTATCATATATTGTGGATTAGGTGAATGATGAAGATCAAGATACTAATGAAAAACTTATGGAATGGACAGAAAGAAAATTTCAAGGAAAAGTCAATGAGAAAATATTTGGTGATATAACACTAGCACAGGTACAAATAGCTACAAAAATTGAGATAGTGAAGAAGGTACTTGAGAATATATTCTCATTGTACTCAAAATTGTGTGATCCCACACTCTTCACACAATAAACTAGCTATAGAATTCTGGGTCTAGAGAGAAATCTCAAAGCATTTGGTATGCAACTACCTTAGAACCTAGCTTAGAGTGAGAAGCATTTCCATTCATTGCTTCAATCACAGAGTCAAATAGTTATATTAATAGAAAAAAAGGCTATATAAGAGCCAAGTTTCTTAACATTCAAGCCTCCCTAACTCCTCATATGGAAATACTTCACAAGGAACTAGGATATGTAGAGACACTAATGAAGAAAGATCCTAATCTTTCCACATCTGATGGTCTAGTTCACCTTGTAGCAGAGATAGCAATCCAAATAAAGTCACTTGATGTTACATGTGATAATTGGGATGCTGCTCCAAAAATCATAATGGAAGTCCACAAGTCTTTCTTGGACAAATACGCAATTAGTGTATAAACCCTTTGACATAAGTGTCAAAAAAGGGGGAGTAATTAAGCAAAGGGGGAGATGAAAACAAAAGTAAGTGCAAAGAGGGAGATAGAAAGAAAGGGGGAAATAAAACCATAGGGGAGAAATCACAAAAAGAGAAAATAGAGCATAACAAAAAATGATTATTAGCAAGAGATAGACTTACACAGAATGGAGAATAGATTTTTCTGTTATTATAGGCACATTAACTCAGGGAGAGTTATAAAATTTGAGGTATATATTTTATTATAAAATTTTGAATTTTTTTGAAGTTTTTGTATATGCCAAGTTGTGATTATATTATACTCGAGAAGAATAGATTTTTTATGTACAATTAAGTGTTTTTGACACTCATGTCAAAGGGGGAGATTGTTGATCCTAGATTGGTCTTGACAATTGAGTGTCAACACACATAAGTCATTTATTAAGTTCATGCCATACTTGTAATATATGTGGAGTATAATATGTAAATATAGAGTATGACAAGTTGCAATGAGTGCCGAGTCACTCATGTGTTGAGACACTTAAGTGTTGACCAGACAATACATGCCGAGTGATTCAAGTGCTAAGTAAACAATAGATGCCAAGTAGTTCAAGTGCCAAGTAAGAGAATTTTTTTTAATATGTGCTGAGAATTAGTAACCTTATGTGCCAAGTAATATAGATTTGACATAGTTATTTGAGATTTTACAAAAAAATATGTAAACCATTTTTTAGCTGACCTAAAGATAGAATATGATCTTTTGAAGATAAGGATGAATCTGTACATGTAAATTCCCTATGTAATTACATGAAGCCAATCAAAAAAAGGGAAGGATTAAGTGGAAAAATGGATAAATCTCAGCCATAGATTTATACCTAACCCTAATTCTTCTAGTTTTCTTAAGGAGGATGAAAGCATACAAAAGAATTAAAGGTAGAGAACAAAAAAGTTCGCATAGAGACTTAGAAGTTGTAAGAGAGTGAATTGCAGAATTAGTTTAAGGAGAACAAAGGATAGTCGATACATCATTGACATATCAGATCAGATAGGACCAAGAAGGCCATAGTATAGATTTGATCTTTAATTAGGCTATTAGAGCTAATCAAAAGATCTATGTTGAAACATCCTAATAGGTGATTTTGGTTAAATCTCCTAGGCAAAGTAGTCTTAATAGATTGTTTTAAATCCTTTAATAGGGTGACATTCCAAGTGAATGTTCTAAAGTTATTTAGCTAGGCACACTTCTAATAGGGTTTTAAAATCCTCTAACAAGGTAGGAATTAATAGTTCTTGTAAGCCTTTAATAGGGTAGGCTTTTCATAGGGTAGATCATGTCTCATGGTCAACTTATTGTAACCTTAATTGGTGACACTTTATTGCTGTAGTAGTGAAGAATTGTTGGTGTCATCCCCACCCTAGTTTTACCTTCTCATTTGAAGGATTTCTAGGTAATTCATTAGGGGTGTTGTCTACAATCCCACCTAGAGTGAAAATGGTACATGATGTTAAATCATGTTATATGTGCAAGATTAGAAATATAGGTAACTTCAAGCTGAGAAATTCTGCTAATAAGTTGTGTGACAATGAGAGATTGAGAGATGATAATAAGGCCATGGATGAGAAAGGGTTAAATCTTTCTCTAGCATTTCCAAAAATATTTAAGGTTGAATGGACAAAGATCACACTGAGTCAAATACATGACATGAAATTATGGTTAGAGAATTGACCAGTTAGAATCACTAAAGTCTATTAATCATTACATGACTAGATACCATATTTTGGACAAAGTGAAGACCACTTAATGTTAGGAAAGGGATGTAATTGAAATCCTATTAAAGGAAAAATGGCATGGGCGAGGTATGCCAATCAACATTATCAAGGACCCTATGATTGATATTACAATTCAATTAATTGCTTACAAGTTTCATCAATCAAGCTAACTGAACAATGTACCATGTGTAGCTGTTGACATAGGGTATAAACTTGTGAAGAATGACTAGTGTTATGATCTAGATGTGTTGCAACTGATCCAATTGGAAGAGAACTTAAGAGAAATAAGGAAGGCAAAGAATACATCTTGTAAGTTTTTTTCTCTCATTATATGCATATGTTTCTATGTACATAATTCATTTTCTACTATTAGAGATGTAGTTTGGGACAAAAAGAGACCAGTCACCAAGACAATAAATAGGCTCATTAATCAAATAGGTGAGAACTTTGAAACCACAATGGATGGTTATTTTGAGAATTTAAAGCATAAAATGAAAAATATATTTAGGATACCTACATCAATCATTGATAAATATTATGATCACATGTACTTTCTTGTGGATATTGATTATGCTCACGTTTAGGCTATAATGCCTAGAGTGGCATGGATAAGATCTCTACATTATGAGGTAAATATTGATGAAGTGTTAGCTACCATTACAACACTTTTAGCTCCAAAGATTGACAAGAATACCAAAAAATTTCGCACATATGAGACAACCAAAATCAAAATGATGATGCAAACTAAGGTCCCCAAGATGGACAAGAAAAGGAAGAATACAATCTAAGATTTGGAAGACAAACTTGGAGAAGCATCACTGCAAATTATTGAAGGAAAAAGTGAAGATCTTAGTAGTGATGAAGGTGATGAAGAAGAGGGTCAAAGCACAAATATGTGTCAACTTTTGGGCTAACTTAATAGATCCAATTAAACCAAATCTACCCAGATCCATTTTGGCCAGAATTAGTCCAACCAAATCAATGTGGCACTAAATAGATTCCACTCAGTGTGTACATGTCCATGGTGTTTCGATTGAAATTGGTCTAGCCAAAATGAATTTAGTCAAACCAGTTTCAGCCGAAATGCGAAAAATTATATAAGCTATAAAAAGTGCAATCCATGAGTCATTGAATGAAATGAGTTTGCTAGGATTATAGAGTGGGAGGGAGCTATAGGAGTAATTCGGTTGGATCAGGTACGTCTAAAATTTTTCCAAAAATTTTAGTATGTTTTAAGTTTTATTGTATGTTTTCTTAGGTAAAAATTTGGTTTGTAATATTTTATGGTTTTAAAAAGTTAAAATGATTATTATTATTATACTTCTATGTTTTTAAATAGTGTATTAATTTTTAAATAGTGTAATATAAGATAAGTTGGAAAAAATATTGAATTTTAGTAAATTTTAGACAATATTAGGAAAATTAGAAAAATTATAAAATATTGTTTACAAAAAATATAGAATATCATTTAAAAAATATTGAAAATATTGAAAATTTAGAAAATATTAGAAAATTTTTAAAATTAAGAAAATATTATAATGTTTAGAAAATATTTAAAAATATTAAAAATTCTTTAGAGAGAATATTAGAAAATTTAGGGAATTTTTTTTTAATGTTAGGTAAAAGTTTAGAAACTACTATTTGAAATATTTGATAAAAACCAAAAAAATTAGAAAATAGTACAAAACTTTATCTAGCATAAGTAAAAATCTATCATTGAAGAAAATTAAATTTGTAACTAAAACCCTCAGATTGAACTAAATCATACTCGACCTTTTATAGTAAACCTAATTAAATTCTAACTAAAACCTCAACATTCCACATAGTAAATTATAGCCAAATGGAACTTAACATTGAATTTAATTAAACCACAACATTAAACCTAATCAAACTCTACCTAAAACTCTCACATTGAATCAAATTAGACTCTAACTTCTATATTGAATAATAAATCCAAATATGTTCACCTAATAAAATTGTAATTCAAAGGCCGAAACCCTCATCTCTGTCAAACTTAACCTTCTCTCTCTCTCTCTCTAACCTATAGTTCCTCTCTCTCTAACTTTAACTCTCTCTCTCTCTCTCTCTCTCTCTCTCACACACACACACACACACACACACACACACACACACACACACACACACACCATCTCTCTATCTATCTCTAACCCCAAAATTTGTAAAATCATCTCTCTCTCTCTCTCTCTCTCTCTCTCTCTCTCTCTCACTTACATAACTTCATCTCCCCCAACCCTGACCTCCTCTCTCTCTTTCTATAACTTTTGATCCTCTATCTCTCTCTAACTCTTAAACCTATCTAACTTAGATAACTTAATCTCTCGCAACCCTAACCTCCTCTCTCTCTCTAACTTTTAACCTTATGTCTCTAACTCTTAACCCTCTCTTCTCTCATAGCCCCATCTCTCTAGTCTACTTTCTTTCTCTCTCTATCACATAACATTCTCTCTCTCTAACCCCATAATCCCTAAACTTGTCTCTCTTTCTCTCTCTCTCTCTCTCTCTCTATATATATATATATAATTTACATAACCTCTTTTTTTCTAACCCTAACCTCATCTCTCTCTCTCTCTCTCTCTCTCTCTCTCTCTCTCTCTCTCTCTTTGTCTAACTCTGAACCCTCTATCTCTCTCTAACTCTTAACCCTATCTCTCTTTATACTCTCTCTTGTGACCTTCTCTCTCTAACCCCATAATCCCTAGACCTCTCTCTCTCTCTCTCTCTCTCTCTCTCTCTAACTCCTAAAGCCCATCTCTCTAAAATCTAAACCTCTCTCTAAGCCCTTAACCTCTTTAAATCCTAACCCCGTATCTCTAATCATGATTATATTTTCAAGTATGACTAGGTTTATTTTTATTTATTGTTATCTATATTTGATTTGTAACTATAAATGAAATAAAAATGTAATTTGTACTTAAATTTTCTATATATGTTTCACAATAGATTCATTTTATATGTTTTGATTAGATTAAAGTTTGTAAAACAATGTGTATTCAAGTATGACTAGGTTTATTTTTATTTATTGTTATCTAAATTTGATTTTTACCTATTATTGAAATTAAAATGTAATGTAGTTAATGTTTATATATATTTTGTATAGTAGGTTTTCTTAGAAAGATTCATTGAGTGTGTTTTGATTAAATTAGATTTTAAAATAATTAGGAAGGTAGTGATTCTAGAGAGGCCATTCTACATGGTCTTTCCTATAGTGGATCATGACATAGGTCCACTAATTGTACCTAGGATAGACAGACACTTTTCATTTAGACTCTTCAATGCTTATAGAGTGCACTTGATGCTATTCATCCAAGCTTATGGGCTTCACCTACCCACAACATATGGATAAGGTGATTTTGATTAGAGGTGAATGTATCAACATGATCTACATTGTCCATGGTTTTAACCATTATGTTTGTCTAAGTTTCAACACATTTTATAGCTCTTTATCCCATAGTGTCACTGATGCTTTAAGGTGGAGAGAGACAGATGAGATGGTGTTAGTGGAGAATGTGAAGATCATGTTCCTAAATTGTTGACCATTCAAAATGGTTAGAGGGTACCATGCTACAAGGTTTACTAATCCATTGGTGGCTCCTTTCATATATCCTTATTCATTGGCTGCACATCACATGGAGCCCCAAAAGGATGGGTTCCCCTTATATTTCTGCAAACAAATGTTTGCCGAAATTTCAACTACATCATGATGTTGATTACACTGATATAGCTAAACATGTTGGGTAGGGTCAGGGTAGGTTCTTAGATAAATTTAGACACCCTAATACTCTTGCACCCATTAATAAATGGGCATTGATTGGCCCAAACCTTTTGGTGATGCCAAACCATTTAGAGTTAGCTGCAACTGGAGATAGAGTGGCAGTTGATACACATGGAGATGCGTATGAGAGGATGGCCACTATTATGACCTAGTTGCATTAGATGTCTACTGATCAAGTGAACAAATACATGAGATGCTCATAATTTGCATCTATAGGTGGTCACAATGGTGCATCATCTTCAGCTGATGAAATGTATCGTGAGGTTTACATCCCATCTCTAGTAGACATCTCCATGGAGTATTCAGTAGACTATTTGAGGGATATAAGTACATGTTTCTCTACTAATCTACTTTCATCTTATCAAGATATTTAGTTATTGACCAAACAACCTTTTGGTATAGTGGCATCATATGTGACTGGTATCATCTGTGGTACACCAGAGGTATAGGGTGGTTAGGGGTAGAAGGACATACACGTTGTAGTGACAACTCCACCATAGACCATAGTTGAAGAGGGTGCAACCCACCCTACCATAGTAGGTTCTTACCCACCACAATGATCATTATTCATAGATATGCTCATGGATCCTATGCTTAACATCCCATATATGACCTTTAGTGATACTGACCATAGTGACATAGGTAGACATATATTTGTGATGATGATGCCATATGGGGACTTACAAAAACCTTTGCATTTTGTGCAACAGGAGACATGGGTAAAATTTTACAAACATGTCTATTTAATAGTATACAGATCTTCTAGTTATTTTTAAAAATAATAAATTATTCAATTTAATAAAATATAAGATGTGGCATATTTTTTTCTTTTATTTGATATAGGTTGCATCTGTGACTCATGAGGGCAGAGATGGAGAGATGCCTATCAACCCCAATCATCCTAAGTCAGAGGCAAATTTTATTGTGTGTATGTTAGTATTTATTGAATACATACATATGTTCATGATACATGTTTGTCTTATATTGCACATAGTGTTCGAGATCTCATGCGAGTCGATCACATCATGGAGCATGATAGGATCATGTTTGATATTTTTACATGTCATATACATGAGTTTGGCTCATATCTTTTATATGTTTGATATTCATTTACAATGAGATCATTTAGATTTATAGCCATGGGACATTTTAATTTTACAACATACTCACATTTGACATATTTCATATTTGCATGAGTTTTTTGATAATTTAAATTTATAGTACACATACTTGATATTTTCATGAGTTATTTGACCATTTACATTTATAGTTGACATATTTGATATTTTCATGAGTTCGAAGGGAAATGAGAGCATCCCAAAAATTCATCTGAGATTAGTATGCACATCTTGTATGCAATAGTTCCTTGTACAACTTCTAATCAGCAAATACAAGTGCATACTACTATGCCATAAAAGCGGAAACAAACATAGTTGATTTCCCACAATTAAAACCTTAAAGGAAAGTGATTGCAATTTACTGATCTAAAAAAAATTCAGCAGCATTACAACATACAGATTATTACTCTACAATCATATAACTAGAAGAATTAGATAGAATAGAGAACACAGATATACGTGGGGAAAACCTTTCTAGGTAAAAAACCCCACCCTCCAAACCATCAAGCTGATGTATTATTCAATAACAAGTTACAATACATTTTCAGCCTTAACATGGAGATTTACATCTTGCTCCATTCTAGAGAAAATCTGGCAGCATAACCCTGTGCAAATATCTTCTCATCTCACTATTTTTCACTCTGTTGCATTACAACATGCAATACTCCTTTTATGAACATCTTAAGGCCCAACAAAATGCCCACAAAGGATTTGTGCATTTTTCATGGCTCAACCACCAAAAACCATGCACAATTCCACATGTACATCCAATACCAAGAAAAGGGCATCCATCCCTTGAATAGGCAATGACATCTTGTCATAAAATCTGCCAAAAATAGCAGTCACAAGAGAAGTGTAAGGGAATCCATCATACCAACCTATTTTTGGCATATTCTCTTACACACACCAACCACTCATTCTTGGGTGCCCAAATAGGCCTCATGTCATAAGATGCTCTTACACCTATCATAGCTCATTCCTTAAATAGCTCTTACGCGTCATAGGAATCCATCATAACCATTTCAGCCATGATCTCCTTCACACACTTCAAGATGCCGACACATGTAAGTGATCAACATGCCAACTAGACATGTACACTCACATTTACATATTATTTGCAAAAATACATTTACAAAATAAATAATAATAAGAATAGGAATTATACAAGGTTGAGGCACCTTATTCCTAATAAAGTTATGTGACCATGTTTATAGGTATTAGATATATTTGATATTTACATTTACAGTTGACATATTTGATATATGCATGCATGATTTTGAAATTTATAGAATATCTTTTACATAAATGTCGATACATGTTTTTGAAATCTCTATACAATATTTTTTAGATAATTGTTAATGTGTAATAGATTTACATGTTCTATAAATTTATGAAAATATATTTTAATTAAATGTACATGTGTGTTGTAAATGTGTATAGAAAATATGTATAGCAGATGTTTTAGATCTATTTGCATGTGCTAAATTCATAATTAAGATTTTTTTTACATTTAAACATATATAAACACACACATATTTAATGATGCATGTATATATAAATTTGAAATACTCGTATAAATCATAAACTTATCTATCAATGTACACATAAGAAATGAACACATATGTATACATGACACATATGAATTATGAAACTACATATTGTTGGAAACAATTGGTTAATTGTGTATTGTCTTTGATGTTACAAAAAATGTCATATCATTATTAGTCAATGTATGCCGATCTCACTTGAGCATTAAAGAGAGTTTCCTATATCTACCAAGCATTCCAGAGTTTACCTAGCTCAAAAGATAGTGTTTATTGGGTTAACTTAGGTGACAAAGGAAAGTTTGTAGAAGTTGAGTGTTAATCAAGCTTACTCAATTAATGAAGGAAATGTTGGATAGAACTAGTGTTAACCAAGCTCACTTGGTTACCAAAGGAACTTTGTGAATATGTAGTGTTAACTAAGTTACCAAAGGATTTTTCTATTTTGGCATATTGAGTTCAATTGATTTATTTATTGGTTCTAGTTGACTGAGAAGATGAATATTAATTATTTGAAGTTGTATTCAAGCTGACTTAAAAATATATAAGATATAAATATAAGGTCAAGTTGAGGATTGAAGGTGTAGGCCATAATTTAAGATCTTGATGATATTTGGAGGAAGAAAATTAGAAGGATAAGTAGAATATCCTTGGTAAGCTGTAAGGATATATTTGATTAGGAAGAATCAAGTATACAAGCTAGAATTGAGATCTATAATCAGCAATTTAGTTGCATCAAAAATCAGGTCGTCTCATTGTTACCTTCTAACCATTGTAGCAATTATTTAAATCTCTTAACAAAGTTGGCTTAATAGCTATTTGTAAATCCTCTAGTAAGGTGGGATTTCTATTAAAGTGTCAAAACACCTCTACCAAGGCCACTCCTAATAGGGTTATTAAATCTTCTAATAGGGTCACACCTAATAGTGTGTTTTGTAACCTTTAATAGGGTTGGCTCCTAACAGAGCTCACTTCAAAAGAGTGAAAATTAGTAACTAGTTACAATTGGTGGTTTTTTCCAAATTGGGTTTCCACATTAAATCTTCATGTCTTTGTGTTCATGCTATTTTATTTCATATTTAATCAACTAAATTTAATCATAAATAATATCTTAAGTTTTATATGATAATAATTTACCAAATTATTTTAGTGTTTACCAAGTTACAACATTTTTTAGTGGAAATCAAGTGACTATATAATTAATTAGCTACAACAGAATATAGTTTATCAATTTTATGTTGACATCTAAGGATCTAGGATTTATTTTAGTGTTAACTAATTCACCCCTCCCCTCTTAGTTACTCCCCTTATATTTCCAACAATTGGTATTAGAGCTATGGTGCTTGCAAAGAAATGTTTCAAGGACCTTAGCTAAAAGATCAAGATGTCTTATAGAAGAGAGATTTCCAAGTTGAATAGAGACAACTTTGTAGCATGTCAGGAACTTATGAAGTTGTATCTAGCAACCATCAGTGATTTAGGTCTAAAATATTTGGACAATGCTTATAAAGCTCCCACAGGAACATTGAAAGTTGAGGAGATTGTTGAAAAGAAGAACCATAATATCATGATGATTGATATTTCTTCTACTCTCAACTATACTAAATTTATTGAAGTAAAAGATTGTGCTACTGCTCATGAAATGTGAATCAAATTTAAAGATATCCATGTAGGTGATGATAATGTCAAAAGACCCAAAGTAGAAAGTCTTAGAGGTTAGTTTGATTAGATGAAGATGAGAGAGGATGATAACATTGCAAAATATGTTGATCGAATCAAAGAAAGTGTAAGTGCAATCAAAACATCTCGAGGAGACATTAATGATAAAATAGTTCTAAGTAAAGTATTCAAAACTCTTCTTCCTATCTATGCAATTAGAGTATCTACTATTCAAGAAATGAGATGTGATCCAAAAAAAAAGATAAATCTAGATGCTTTAGCAGGAAGATTAGTAGCTTTTGAATTGGATAACTATGATAATTATATTTCTAGTTCAAAGATATTGAGTCTGCATTTGAAGCCAATCTTTCACTCAAGAAAAAGAGTAAGAAATCAAAAGAAAATCAATCTAAAAGCAAAAATGAGGAAGAAAGTTTAGACAGTGATCTTGAAGTTGTTGAAGCCCTACTTGCAAGGAATTATTCCAAAGGCAGGGGAAAGTACAAAGGTAAGATTCCTCTAATTTGTTTTTCTTGTGAAGAAATTGGTCACATTGCTACTAGGTGTCCAAACAAAGAAAATAAAGAAGAAAAGAAAAGAAATAAGTTCAAAAGCAAGAAGGAATTCAAAAGTTACGAGGACTACAAAAACAAAGGTAAGAAATCTTGTTTCATGGCTAAAGATTCACATAGTAGTGATACTGATGAAATAGTCTACATAGCTATAAAAGATGAATTTGATGATGAGTCAGACAAATTAGCACTTATTTATCATTAAAGCAAAGATAATACATGAAATATTGATAGTGGCTACTCTCATCATATGAATGGTGAATTTTTTTTTTTTGAACATATGGAATACTATGATAATGGAAGTGTTAGATTTGGAAATAATGAACCTTGTTGCATAAAAGGAAAAGGTTGTGTTTCACTAACCAATGAACTCAAATGTGAGAATGCCTACTGGGTAGAGGGAGTAAAGCATAACCGATTGCATGTGGCTCAACTGAATAACATTGGATTCAAGGTAGAATTCATGAAAGGATAGGCCAAGTTGCTAGATGGAAGATGAAATTTGGTTGGTTTTGGAAAACAAAGAAAGTGTAATTTATTTTACCTAGATCTCAGTGAAAGTTTATGTCTCATTGCTCAAATAGAAGAAATTTGGTTATGGCACAAAAGGCTATGCCATGTCAATTTCACAATCTAATCAAAATAATAAAAAAATAAAAGAGTAAGAGGTATTCCTAGTTTTAGGAAACTTGATATGAGCCTATGCAAAAATTTTCAAATTGGAAACATGGGAAAGACTAGTTTCAAAAGCAAGAGCTACCACTCATAAGAATTCTTGGAGCTAGTTCATACAGAACTCTGTGGACCTATTGGTATAAAAATCTACAATGGAGATAAGTATCTCCTTTTATTTGTTGATGATTATTCTATAATGATGATTGTAATTTGTCTAAAAGAAAATTTTGAAGCATTTCAAAAATTTAAGTCATACCTAGCAAAAGTAGAAAAATAAACTAGAAAGAAGTTGAAATGTTTGAGATCAGACAAATGTGGTGAATTCATCTCATGTGATCTCAAAGAATTCCACATTGAAAAAAGAATCAAAAGACAAGTATCATCACCTGGTACACCTCAAAAAAATGGTATAGCAGAAAGAAGGAACAAATCTATCATGGATTGTGCAAGAACCTTGATGATAAAAAAAATGTTGCCATCAAATACTTGAAAGAAGCAATCACTACTACAGTGCATACCTTAAATAGAGTTTAGCTAAAGAAAGATTGAAATAAAACACCTTATGAATTATGGTATGGCTACAAACCTAATGTAAGTTACTTAAAAGTATTTGTAGCAAATGTTATATCTTGAAGGAATCTAGGAAAGATAAATTTGATGTTAAAGTAGATGAAGGCATATTCCTAAGATACTCATGCATAAGTAAAGCATACAATTTTTTGAATTTGGCTACTCATAAAATCATAGAAAGTGCACATGTGAAAATTGACGAGTTTGCAGAAAAGAGTAAGGAAGATAGTAGTAAAGAACCTAAGGATTACAAAAGATTTGTGTATTATGAGCTTGATACATTGCCAAATTTGTTTGGAGTCAAGAAGCTCCATCTCCCAAATCCCCAAAATCTCTAGAGAGACCTAAGTTGCAACTAGTACAACCCAAGTCACAATCTGAAGGACTTGAGTCATAGTTAGAAGCTACCAAGCCATTGCTAGAAAAAAGTGAGTTTGATGAAACCAAGCCATAGATAGTTAGACTTGAGTGAAATATGGATGATCATGAATGGGTCAGTAAAATAGAATCTAAATCCAAGGTACCTATGTTAGAAAGATATGTCAGAAGGCATCATGCACCTATTCAGATCATTGGAGATAAGACAATGGGACAATGACAAGAAACAAATTAAAAGGTACATATTTACTTGCTAAATTTGAACCTACAAATGTTAAGGATTCTTTGGAAAAATAAATTTGGATTGAATAAATGAATGAAGAAATTGAATAGATAGAAAAGAATAAGAATTGGACTCTTATTCCAAGACCAAAAGATAAAAATGTGATTGGTACAAAATGGGTTTTCAGAAATAAGCTAAATGAAGATGGATAAGTTTCAAGGAACAAAGCAAGATTAGTTTGCAAATGATACTCTCAAGAAGAAGCTATTAACTATGGTGAAACTTTTTCTCCTATTGCAATATTGGAAGGTGTTAGAACTTTACTGTAATATGTAGCGTACAAAGGGTTCAAAGTGTATCAAATGGATGTAAAGTATTCATTCTTGAATGAAATCCTTGATGGGGAAGTCTATATAGAGCAACCTAAAGGTTTTATAAATCCCAATAAAAGAGATACAATTTGAAAATTATACAAAGCATTATATGGTCTTAAGTAAGCTCATAGAGCTTGGTATGAAAGGTTTCATAACTACTTGATAAAAATTGGCTTTCAAAGAACAAATGATAACAATAGTCTATATATCAAGGATGGACTAGAGAAGAATATTGCATTAGCAGAAATATTTGCTAATGACACATTGTTCACTAGAAATGATGACCTATGTAAAGATTTTTTTAGAAGAGATGAGTATAGAATTTGAAATGTCCAAGTTTGTAGAGATAAAATTCTTTGTTGGATTACATTGAGCTATCATTTTGCATGATACTTAATGACATGAATCCTTTCAAACTCCTCTCTTGAAAAGCCAATCTTGGGGATCAACTCTAAGGTTCCAAGTGATCTTGTGACCTATTGGAATCTACTCAGTTGAAGATAAATGTGAATGTTCATGAGGAGGCCTTTATCGGTTCTAATAACTTTGGATAAGATGTAGAATCTATTTGTTGCTTCAAACAATAAACACACAAAAAGAAATATATTTTTGTATTTTTCTATTTCTCAATGGATACAATCTAATCATGTAACTAATATGAATTCCTAATTTAATGAGGGGTTAGTAAAGCCAATAACAAAGATAGGGTGATAAGAAGTTTAAGAAAATAACATGAAAGTAAAATCCTAATGGACATAAGCTATGAAAATAATGCATCTGTGAGTTAATATTTTGAAGAAATTAGTGGGTAACTAATGAAAATAGGAGCAACACTTCCTTAATTCCACTAATGCAATCATCGATGGGAATTTTAGCAAAAATAAGATGTTTCACTTTTCATCAAATCACAAGGCCACATAAATTATGCTCATGCAAGACAAAAGTTATGCAAGAACAAAATGGGTGATCTCTTCTTGAACTAGATATGTCATAAGAATTTGTAAAACCATAGCAAACACTAGAATTAAAAGGTCACAAAACTAGAAATAATGTAATAAATTTTTGGCTCAATTACATTTCATGAACATACATCCACAAAATATAACACACTTATGCAAGAATCACTACACTCCAAATGCAAAGACCAAAAGCATATATTATTACAAAATAATGGCAACCTAGAATACATATTACAATCTTGTATTTATAAGAAATCATCTCCTCAATTTGTGTTAAGAGTGAGAGATATCTTTATGCAATCATATGCTTCTAAATTATTAAAACAAATCTAATTATGTAGAAACTAACTCTCTAACCGGTGCTTAATAGGACTCCATCCATTTTTATATCATGAATTGGATGCATGAACCTTTATATGTCTTAAAACAAAGAAAAAATAAGAAGATAAGAAGAAGAGAGCCTTTAGTAGATGTAGGAGTGTCTGGAAGTGCCAAAAATAGAAGCTCCATCTTTATTAGGCATCTATAGAAGTCAAACTATTGTCAGAATGCATTTCCAGTGCATGGAAAGCTCTAATTTTGGAACTGGTAGTTAATTATAGGTGCACCTCTAGGTTCTTCAAAATCTTCCAAAAAAAATTAAAAAAAAGCACTAACACACCTAGCTTACTTACACACTTGGTGCACCTCAAAGACACAAATTGAAAAATTTTCACCGTGTGTCAAAATTGAGATTTTGGCTTTTGGGTTTGTTCCCCTTTATACCATAGCTATTTCTAGATATTTTGCCTTGAATTTCTCAATTATCTTAGTGACATTAGACACATTTGGTAAATCTAAGGCATTATATTTTTTCTTTACTTTCTGCCTGTAATTATCCACTTCTATACATGTTTTTACAAAATCCCTAAGTTTCATATCAAGCTCTAACAAAGCTTCCTTTGTTCTAAATGCTTGCTAGATATCTTCATCTTTAGAAAATTCATCAAAAGTTTTCCAAAATCTTTGAACTACTACCTCGACTGGTATTAGTTTTTCCTGTGCATCATCTTCAAAAATGTCTAAACATGCATCACTATAATGTTTCTCAACTTCCAAAATTTGTTCTTGGGCTTGGTCCTTCAACCTATGAATCTTCACATGTAATGATTCCATTACCTTATTTCCATCTACAATCTTCTCAATTGAATTATATATTAAATCTAGTTCCTCTACTATATATATATCCATGAGCATCTGATACCTCTAGCCATTGATTGCCTATAATGTCTGTAAATATTTCCTCCAGGTATGCACTTTATCCATTAAACCAAAATCTTGATTCAAAATTGCCACTAACTTATTTGCATTTTCTTGCATAACATGTAATAATTTAAGATTTCACTAAATAATTTGTATGCATTTTTCCTCAAAACTTGCCTGCCATTGTTGATAGGCATTAAAAAATGGGTCCAATTGCACTGCACCTCTATCCCTTCTTAAAATTGTTGCATTTAGAGTTTCTTTGGGGTTAGTGGGATCCAAGGGGCCAACAACTTCACTCAAATATACCTTAAGGATTTCATTCTATTTTCAAAGTTTTATCAATTTTGCCCCATCCTATTCTAGGCTCCTGAACACCTCCTTTATCCCTGTTGTTACCATTAACTTTGTAGTTTCCAAGGTTGGCTTCCCAAGCATGATGCCCCAGATATCATAATCTTATGGAGTCATTTTTTTGACATTTGATTGTAGAGAAGGGATAGCTACATGAGAAAAAAGGTCTTGATTCTGATCACTCATAAAAAATGCTAAGACTCATGCATCCTTTGGTGGTGAATCAAGCTTCCTCAAAACTACTATTAATTCCATTCTATCCTCCTCTTCCGTAATGAACTACTATTTCTTATTTCTTACTTCCTCTTTGTTTAGCCACCTTGGAATATGCTACATTATGTATTTACCTTTAGAAGATGAAAGAGTCTATTTAGCTATACCTTTCCCCCTATCACTCATTTCTAGAGTCTTCTCTCTTTGTGAAAGATCCACACTAGTAGTCTCTATATCTATGGAGCCCACAGTTCTCACCTCTATGTTTTGGGAAGTTTGTTGAGGTTGTTCACTTATCTATCCCTCTTCTGAAACTTCATAGGTGGATACTTATTGTGTCTCTTCCTCATGTTCTATCTAGACCTGTTCAACTTTTATACTTGGAGGAAGAGGGGTAATCGATCCCTTGTCTACACAAAATGTGACTTGCAGCTTGGATTCTAGAACTATCCTAGGTCCTTGTGATTCCAATCCTCCTATTGAGATTGATTGGTTGGCATGTCTCTAATTTCATCCTTGACTAATTCGATACCCATAGGCATAAAGTCATAATCTGATATCTAAAATTCATCAACATGCTCCACATATTGCTCATCTATCCATTGTTGCATCTCATCTCCTGATGTAGTGGTATGCATGGGTTCGTCAGGGATAGATGGTGAGGTAACTATAGAACTTTTCCTTCATTCCTCCTTTATGGCTCTAGCTAGCTGTGTCCTTTGAATTAGAGTTAGATCATCATCTTCATCCTCAACACCCTACTCTTCTTCAGTCTCTTCTAGGACAGGTTTGGGGATTGATGGAAAAGGGATCACTTTCTTGATCACCTTTTGTCTCCTCTTTACCAGAGTCTTAATTTTCCTTCTTTTAGGTGTTGAGGGGGAAGTTGTCTCTACTTGTTGAGGTAGGGAAACCTCTTGTATCTCAATTCTTTGCTTCTATTTTTGGTCGCACCTGGGCAACTAGTAGATTTTGGGGATCACCTTGGTCTTGTATGGCCTCTATATTTTTCAGCCCTTGTATGTTTTCCTTACCTTGTTGTGAAGGCGCCAAAATTTATCCCTCTTCTAGTTTAGTTCATTGAGGATAATTCCTCTTCCTCTTTCCCTTTCCTTTGCCCTTTTAAGCTTGATAATAACCAACTAACCTATCAATTTGGTGCATCATTTCTAGCCTTACTATTTACTGAGCTATAAAAGTAGGGACATTGACCTTTTTCCCTCTACCTTTAGTTGGATGAGCTTGCACATGGAAGATTACTATATTAGGAATTGGATCAAGTTTGAATGGTTTCTCAATCCAATCTTGCATCAATTTGATGATGTGCCTTGCCCTGTGATTGATGTCCAAGTTCTCGTCCTTGTCAACCTTGGCATTCATAATAGGCCATTCACCAATTTTATAATTCTTGAGAAAAGGATAAAGCAACTCTTCCATGTCTTGTTGCACAATCTTTAATGGAATCTTTATCTTCAAGGCCTTCTCTACCAGATACAAAATCATCCTACAATAATAATTTATATGGACATTGTAGTCATTTGTTGCATTCATCCAATGATGTTCAATGGTTCTTCATGTTGAAATGTTTCTCCCACTAAGTACTACACTCTCTCAATATTGTCAAAACATGGGCATCGAGAATTAAACTCTTATAAGGGGTATTACTCCCATTCATATTCAAAAGAGGGGATATTTTGCCTCTGATCCACCTAAAAAGGTCCTATAGTCATATGCCACACCCAACATATTTTATGTTGTTTTTTAACTTTTTCATATGTAGACAAGAGTTGTCAAGAGATCTCCAGGAGAACAAGTCTGTTGCTAGGATACTTAGGGAGCTTCTTAGGGTTAATAGTTATACTCGCTACCCTCAAATATGTAAATGTTTAGAACTAGATATAATAATCTTTGACCAATGATATTTGTGCAACTACCTCTTCTAATATTCTCTTTACATAATCCCCTTCTATAAATTGAATTATGGAAAAGATGAAAGCATTGTTTACAATTCTATATTCTTTTCTTTTCTTTGAAAGCCTCTTCTTCACTAGATAGAGATACACAATATATAGCCATGCATTGGCATCCTACATGTTTCCCCTCTTATAGAGCCCTAGATAATTTTTTGCTCTCATAGCTAGTAGGTACAACAAGTATGATGTCATGTAAAATTTTTAGTTTTTCTTTGTTGCCATCAACTGCTCACCCAAATTTTGACTAAGAGTAGTCATCCAATCCAATGGCATCTCTACTTTATTTGTCGTGTCAATAAAATGCACAATGAAAATGTTTAGATGTTTGGCTATTGGCAAACCCATAACTTTACTCAAGAGTAATATTGATTATCTGATATCCTCCTTCATGTATCCTCTTGTCATGTCTACTTTGCAAGTTTTCTTTCCTAGAGGAGTTTTCTCTATAAAGTAAGAAGATTTGATGATCCCAAAATCCTTATCTATGTGTTCTCGATACCATCTCTTTGCATGCTCATAGGTTAGCCAAATGAACTGATCTACCCTTTGGAGATGGAACACTTTATTAATGTTCTTGGGTTGGAGATTGAGAATGATCTATCTTGTTATGCTCTTGACCACCCTCTCCTCAGGAATAAAATATTTTGTAAGTGTCATGATAAGTTTTGTAGACTGCATTGACATATGGTGTGATGCTACATTAATGAGCCCTGATTGGATTAGTGCAAAGACCATTTGAGACCTCTTAGTCAGTTTGTTGCATATCTTTAAGAATTCTCCCAAATCCATATGTCCCAAATTAGTATCTCAAATCTTTGAGTTGTCATCCTGAAACTGTGATTTTTTTGGAACACCTTGGAACTTGAACACTACTGGTTTTGGTGCCATTTTCTTGCCAATGGATGATGATGAAGATGCCATTATATTTGCAAAAAAGTATGTCCATTAGCTTAGAATTGAGGAAAAATAGATTAACTACACCTTGATACTAACCTGAACAAACCCTAAAATTATATTGCATGAAAAGAACAAAAACCTAACTTATCATCTAAATACAAGAGATAATTACAAAAAAAATTGTGCAATAGGTGCACCTGACAAGTATACCTAATGTGCCCCTTCCATTTTTTGCAATTTTTATTGAGTGTTGTGCATCAGTGCACCTGATGAGGTGTGCTAATCTGCTAAATGGTTTGTGCAAAGGTTTTGAAAGAATTTAGGTTCTTTGCTTTTTTAATTTATTGGTTTTCTACTTTTAAAGAAAATTGGGTGCACATTAGCCCACCCAGGCGAGTGTGCTGATGCACACCCAATTTTGGATATATTTTGATGTTCTTATAATGGTGCACATCAGTGCACTCGAGGAGGTGTACTGATGTGCACCATAATCATGTTTTTAACTTGTGTGTCTTTTGTAGGGATGCAAGGAGTGAGGAGGCAGAAGGTAGAGTACTGCACTTGTTGGGGTGTAGTGATGCAGCATGAAGCAAGGAAAAGGAAAAAATATGGTAAGGAGTGAGGGGATCCTCCTATTTATATAGCTCCAAGGACCTTCATTGTTGCACAAGTGTGCAACTGTAAAGTTGCACATCATTGATGCAAAAATGCCAAATTTTCAAGGTTTTGACACACTAGCACACCTAGGGAGGTGCACTGGTGTGCCTCTTAATTTTATAAAATGACTCATTCCTTTCCAAAATTCTATTTTCTTGACCTTTAGGCTTCTCAATTAGGACCTAAATAAGAACTAGGACATTAGATAAGACCTTAAAAGGACTTGTATCCTAGACTAGTATTGGGAAAGTCAAAATATAAAGTAGGGGGTCCCCATTTTTTTAATCAAAATGGGGCATACATTATGGAACCACAATAAATAGCCCTCAAAAAGGAGGAAATGAGAAAGCCATTTCTTCATCAGCACACATTCATCTGACATGTGTCAAACACCAATTGCATCTTGAATATTCCAAGCATATTTCGAGTCTCTTTGTAGTCAAAACCTTAGAATCTCAAGCTCCAAGTTTAGTGTGTGCTGAATGTATCCATTTCCTTTAACATCTCAAAATACAATCTATCAAAATTTTATGACAACTTGGAAACAATCTTCAACCCCATCTAGCTCATTCATCAAGAATCTTCACAAAAGCTATTTATCAGTCTTTTGTCTAATCAGACAAGAGAATTAGTTCTGAGGGCTCTTGGTAGGTTGTCACCTTTTTCATTTGAATTCCTTGGCAATCCTTTGAATATTTGCACCATGTAGCTCATAATGTCATCATTTGATTCTTCAATGAAGAAATGTTTTGGTATGGGATAGCTTATTTTGAGTGCATATCTATTTATCAGATTATCCCCTTTAGACCTCTTAGAATCCGTCAGTCTTAACACCATTCTTTTTCTTTTACTTTTTTTCTTTCTATGTCCTGACCATGCTTGGACTGTGTGGCCAAGGCATTGGTGTCATTTATTAGATTCAATCTTTTGTGAACATCCCTTGCGTTCCTCTTTTAAGAACCTTTTAGAAACTCTCATGCCAAACAATGATCTTAGCAACTCATTCAATAAGATCCATTTGTTTGAACCAATGGGGTTTGGATCATCCCTTGTTATCTTTAACCTTAGTTCAACAACATTTGAGATAATTGATCTTTAAATTTGTAAAGTTTCAAGAACTTGTTGATCTAAAATTTCAAATTCATGATTGAAATTCCCCTATTATTGAAAGTAACATCCATTCCTTAGTTGGTATAAGACACAAAATCATCAAAATGTTTTGACAAGAAATACCTCTTCCTAAACATTGGAACCAAAAGAGTAGTTAGTAAGATATGTCAAGATAAAAATCTCAAGTGCACCTACCCCCTGGACTGATGCAACTTTAAAAACAAACACACAATTGGAAGCAAACATGCAATTGAAAAGAAACAAACTTGCAGAAATAAACATACTTTTAGAAATGAGATTTATTTATTTATTTAAATTTATTTTATTTTATTTTTAATTTTTTAATTTTTGGCTCTTCTAGTTGTTAAAGTAATGTTTTAAAAATTTCCTATTGGTTGGTAATGGAACCAATTCCCCTTGTAAGGAACTTAGCCTAAAAGTGTTTTCTCCAAGAATTTTCATGATCTAATTGGGACCAATCCATAAGCATTGAAACTGGGTGTGGCTACCCAAATTTTCTTTCACTTTATCCCAAAGTAGAACAAGGTCAAATATTCTAAAGGATTTTATTTTAACCCTCTTGTCAAACCGCCTCTTGACAATAGCTTTATGTTTAGCCATATGGTCCAAAGTAACTATCTGGTTTTCATCCATCTCCAAAAGATTCATCAATTATATTTTTACTCTGTCAACATCTTCAACATACCCACTCATGAATTTCAAAATAGGAATCTTGAGATTAAGTGGGAATATTGGCTCTTGTCTGTAAACATGCAAATATGGAGATTTCCCCAAATCGTTCTTGAGAGTTACTCAATTTGTCCATAAAGCATATTTGAGTTGTGCATGCCAATCTTTATGATTCTCCTTCAAAAAACATCTTATCACTATGATTAAGCTCTTATTTATAGATTCTACAACACCATTCCCTTGTGGGTAATAATTTGGATAGAACTTGATAATGACCTAATTTTCAAATGTCCATTGAGTTAGGAATACTGATGCAAAAACTAATCTGTTATCACATACTAGGGAGAATGACATCTTGAATCTAGTAACTATGTGTTCCTCCAAGAATTTTGTAACCACCTTAGCCATGCAATATCTAAATTTCTCTGCAACTATCCATCACACATAGTAATCAGTAGCTGTGAGAATAAAAGTGTGTCCAGTTGATAATGGTGGATTGACTAGACCAATAAAATCCAACCGCCACTTTGTGAAGGGGCTTATCTCAAACACTGGTTGTAATGGTATTGTAGGATGTCTTTCTCAATTAGCACTAGTCTGACAAATATGATAAGTGCATATGTGCTCAAAAGTGTCTTTGAATATTGTGGGCCAAAAATAACCTGATCTTAAAATCATATGAGTAGTTGCTTCTGCTGAACCATGCCCTATACCATATTCACTGTGAAATTTTTCTAGAACTTCTTTTACTTCCTCACATCCCAAGCATTTTAGGTAGATCCTTTCATAGTTCCTTTTGTATAATTTTCTATTATGCAACATATAGGATTCACACTTCATTTTGAGTCCCCTATGCTGTGAACTATTCATCCAACTAGGGTACTAATTTTCTAAAAGATAGTAAAAAATATCTTGGTACTAGACATCTATTATTACTCCCTTATCAATATCAACTTGAGATACTATGATGTTCTTCTAATCTTCCATATCTATTCCATTGTCAAATTTGAATTTCTTCTCATCCTTAATCTGGTTATTAGCTATCATCTTTGATAATCCTTGACCTCTAAATATCCTTATGGGTCAAATTTCTAAGTCAAAATTTTGAAGTATTTCCATCCATTTCCCTCATCTTTCACCAAGTTAATTTTGCATCAATAATGTCTTGACCACTAGATCAAGTATAATCACATACACCTTGCTTCTCAATATATAGTGGTATAATTTCTTTATTGCCTTAATTAAAGAAAAAGACTATATATTAAGGTTGGAATAATTCAACTCAACACTTTCCAAAGGGAAACTCATGAAGGCAATGGGTATTTCATCTTCGTTTTCCTTATTTTGCATTAAAATCCCAGTGCACTAATTTTCTGAAGCAAAAGAATATATTTTAAAAGGTAGCTCATAGTTAGGACTCACTAATATTGGGGCCATGGAAATGGCCACTTTGATATCCTCAAATGATTTTTTAATCTTTGAAACCCATTCTAATTTAGCTCCCTTTTTTAGTAAATCATTAAGGGGATGAACTACCTTTGCAAATCCTCTTATGAATTTTCACACAAAATTTATCTTCTCGAAGAAAGAGTTGAGTTCTTTTTGACTGTGAGAAGGTGATAACTTCGGACCAACCTCAATTCTATTAGGATCAATAGAGATTCTATCTTTAGAGATGATATGGCCTAGGAGTTTTCCTTTAGTGACCCCAAACAAAAATTTCTTGGGATTGAGAGATATGTCATATTTATGACATCTATTGAATACATGTCTTAGATTAGCTATGTGAGTGCTTCAATTGTTTGAAAAGACAATTAAGTCATTCATGTGGATAACTATACACTTGTTTATTAATCCATTAAAAGCTTCATCCATGGCTCATTTAAATGTAGCCCCTACATTAATTAGTCCAAAAGGCATTCTTCTATAAGCAAAAGTTCCCCATTTGGTTGTGAAGGCCATCTTTAGCCTATCCTCTTCATCAACCATTTCTTGATTATATCCCAAATATCCATCCAAGAAAGCCATCATCTTTGATCCATTTACAATTTTCAAAACCTCATCTAGTGATGGAAAAAGATAATTATCCTTCTGAGATGCAAGGTTCAAGTTACAAAAATCCATGCAAAGAAAACTCTTTCTGGTCTTTTTCTGTATATGAACCAAATTAGCCACCCATGTGGAATGGAAAATGGGGAAGATGATCTTGGTGTCAAGTAACTTCTTAACCTCTTTCATTATCAATAGTTCAATGATAGGAATAATGGGTCTTTGCCTTTTCCAAAAAGGTTTGGCATCTGGTTTGAGTGGAATATCATGCGTAATAATCTCAGGATCATATGTCTTTAGCTCCTCATAGCTCCAAGCAATAACATCCTTATACTTTGTAAGTAATTTTAGCATGTACTCCCTCTCGTATACATTAGATACTTTTCCTATCCTTATCATCCTCAGATCTTCATTAATACCTAAGTTGTATGAGTCACATTCCTTGAGCCCCTTTTCTTGAGTCAAAAATGCATTCTAATTCAACCATTCCCTTAGGAATAGTGTTGCTTTTCAAATTTAGGATCCCATCTTCATCTTCAAGTTCATCATCCTCAAGCTTTTCATCTAGAGTGTCATCAATCTCTTGCCCTTTAAAATGGTTGTTGCACATATAAATTCAAGAATATGTTGATCATCCTGAAAGACTTGGAAGTTTGTAATATTGTTTAGAATAGATGGAGTAGTAAGCAATTCAACTAAAAATATTTTCAATTTTGTTCTCTCAACTGGTTGTAATGCACTTGCTGAGATAGTGAGAGCATCTGCTTCCATATTTTTCCTTCTTGGAATAGACTTTATGTTCAAAGCTTTAAAATCATTCATTAAATCCCACACTCTTTTCTTGTAAGCAAGCAACCTCTTATCATTGAAATAGTATAATGATTTCACTTGTCGTATAACCAACTAAGAATCTCCCTTGACTATGAGAGTTGTGATTCCTTTCTTGAGTGGAAAAGAAGTCCTCAGATCAATTCTTCATATTCTGCAACATTAATAGTACACCTTAACTATAATCGATATGTTGTGTAGAAAGACTTAGCTTTTGGGTTGATCAACTCAATATCTACGCTAGCTCCCAATTTGTATTTGAAACCATCAAAGTGAAGTGTCAAAATTGGATCTTCCTTGGTCTTTCTAACTTTATGCTTATTCATCCTCAACTTCTCTTTTACTTGAGCCTGGAAGGATTGTCTCTTAGTTACCCATTTAGTCTCTTGCAGGGTGGACTTAGTGATTTTCTATTGTTATTCCTTGATACTGGGAGTCTATATTTTTCTTTTTTGTAACAAATTTCCCCTATCAACTATTTAATTTCATCACTTTGGGTTTAGGATGGATGACTACTAAAGTTCACCCTTGACCTTTTATGTAGCATCTTCTTTTTTGAATTTTGACCATTCCTAGTGGAGGAGAAGACAAACCTCTACCATTTGAAGTGGTATCACTATATGATAGATTTAGATCCTCAATTTCTCCTTCAACCTTTTTGATAGATTTAGATATGTTTATAAGATTCTAATTCTCTACAAGTTCATCTTTTGGACCATTGCTATTTTCTAGTCTCATCATCTATGTTAATACCTTAGCAATTGCTTGTTGGCACAATGAGCATTAAAATAGTGAATTAATAACTTTGTGTAATTGGGAAAATCCTAGAAGAAGTAGGATATTAGGGTTAGCTTCTTCTCCTAAACAATGTAAATTAGCCACTATGTTATCTCTGAACTGTGTCACAATCTCATATCATAGGATTAGAAGTTTAGATTTTTCATTTTGATCATTTGATGTTTTTGTCAAAGTTGTATCAAATGCCATCACTATGTAAGAGCCCAAATTTGATTGTAATAATGCCACCTCATTTGGAGGATTATATTCCATAATCATTGTTTTTAACTTTGGCTCTACATCTATCTTGATTTTATTGTTCAACCCTTTCCATGGTAACCATAACTAAGTGAAATCCATAGAAAAACATCCTCTTAGGCATTTTTTCCATTCTCTATTTAGAAGTAATCCATATGTTTCTAGAATATCAATCACATGTATATTGATGACATCTTGAATCTAGGGGTCAGCTATCAACTTTATTCGAACATCTTTCAACACACTAATGACTCTCACCTTTATTTTATCCAACTGTATAACTATTTGATTAGAGGGTTAAGGAGTGACTCCCAGCCTTTGGGCTATTGATAGTGCCATGAGATTACATGAGGCTCCTAAATCAATTAGACAATTGTGAAGATTCTTCCTATATATCTTGATGCTAAGAAAAAAAGGGGGCACCTCACCCTTGTCATTAAAAATAGTTGGCATTTCCTTTGAAGTGTTAACTTTTTGAGATACTATCTTTTGAGGAACAATATTCATATTATGGGGTACCTTTTTATGATCCATAGTTTTCATCAAAGTTGATGTGGACAATTTTGTAGCATGTCAAACATGGACATGTTGGCCTTTGTTATTTTCAAATCTTCTACCACACTATACTTTTTACTAGACTAATCAAGATTTTTCAAGATTGTTGGTACATTCCCTTGGTTTTGATTTTATTGTCCTCCATATGATGACCTAATTTGTACCAAATTGTTACTCACTCTTGGATTAGGAGGAGTTGGTTGTAGTGCTGGAGGAATCCCATCTATCATTGGTTCTTTTCTACTTATCAAATTGTATGTATTTTGATTGTCATTGTGAAAAGAAAATATCTCTTCAGGCTAAAGGTCTAGTTCTTGGTTAAATGGAAATGAGAATTCTTCATATGCTAGTTGTTCTATGCATACATTTTGTGTAGAATAATATGATTCTAGTACAATAGTATTAAATTGTATAGGAGGGAAATTATCATTTTCTTGTGAATTTGAATTCATCTTTTGATTCCCATTATAATATGAACCATAATTGTTTGCCATATTTTAACCATTGTCATACTGATTAATATCTTTATACTAAACATTATTGTTGTTGTTATTTCCAAGAATACTTCCATTATTCAAACAAGTGTTCCATTGTCTATTCTATCTTTGGAAGCTGTTGTTACAATTGGGAGGGTTAGAATCGAAACCATTATTATTCCCAACGTTGTTGTTTTCGGCAAAATTCCTATTGTAATTGTTGTTGTAAGGACTAGTGTTGTTTCTTTGAAAGTTATTATTTTGACCTTATGAAAATCCTAAGAGAGTTAGCTCATTATTCATTTGTGACATGGTCTTCTTCATTTGACCAAATTCAGAGGTAAAAATTTTGTCCGCCTTATTGAAAACTATTGCCTTTTGTTCAAAGAAAGCAACTTTTAGAGGTTCATACCTTGCATATGTTAAAGTAATGTTTTTCTAGAGTAGGTTCCTACTATAATGGAATTGGATTCATAGGTATGTATTGGCTAGGTAGTGTGGGTGTTCAAATAGGGTATGTTGGCATTATAGTAATAGCTTGAGCTAGAAGCATCAATTCTCTTCCATTAGGATTGGCTTGCTTAGAGAAGGTAATCATTTCTATGAAGACTTTGTCCAATGTGTCAATATCTATTGCCAAAAGTCTTCTTAGAAACTAGCAGTAAGATGTTCCATAGTGTTTTAGATAAATTTGAATAGTAGCTTCACCTAGTATGGTGTATGGAGTTTCCAACTTGCGGTATGCCATGTGAAAGTGATGGTTGAAGTGTGATACTATCTTAGTTGGATCCTTTTTGATTGATATGAATTGCTGATCTATCACAACTAGATTAATGAAAGTCTTAAATTGTTCCAAAAACAATTTTTTGAAAATAGCCCAATCTCCAAAACATCTAGGTGGCAGATTAATGTACCAACTAAGAGCAACTTTCGCCAAAGAGTAGGGGAATAAGAAAAGAACCACATTCTCATTAGTAATTTTCTTTTAGCTGCAAATTTTCTTGAATATCTTAATGTGATCATCAACAATTCATGTCTCTTCATAGATAAACCTTGGGAAAAACTTCTTAGGATTCTTAGCGAGGTCATTGAGTACACCTACCAAGTTGATTGGTGAGTCTACAACATTTATGAAAAAGGCCATTAGAGGATTTGGTGGAATAATAGTGGTTGTGACAGAGGTGGAAATGAAGAAGATGTTGAAATGTTGAATGGAAGTGGTTGAAAGTGAGCTATTCCTTTGTCACTGAGGGGCTTATTAAAATGGCTAATCTTGAGGAACTCATGGGCACTTGGTGAAGATCTTAAAGTTTGTTTAAATGAGGATTCTAGATCAAAATCCTCCAATTTGTATCAACTCTAGAAAAAGCACATATCTATAGAAGTAAACTTTCTCACAAAATAAGGCACACCTTTGGATTTAGTGCACTAGTGCACTAGTGCACTCGTGCACCGGTGCAAAAGCCCACCTAGTGCAGTAGTGCACCTCAAATTCTTGGAAACTTGGAATTTTTTTTTTAAACTTGTAAAAAGTGAAGAATTTTGAAGTTTTGGCAAAAAAATTCTTCTATTCTAAAAGTCGAGGGGCCCTCCTTCTAGTACCACTTTTGTTGAGTTGTCATTCTGCATGATGCTTAATGGAAAGAATCCTTTCAAACTCCTTTCTTGAAAAGTCAATCTTGGGTATCAACTCCAGGGTTTTGGGTGATCTTGCAACTTATTAGAATCTACTTAGTTAAAGATAAATGTGAATGTTCATGAGGAGGCCTTTGCTGGTTCTAATAACATAGGATAAGATGTAGAATCTATTTTCTACTTCAAAGAATAAACACACAAAAATAAATATATTTTTCTATTTTTCTATTTTCCAATGGATGCAATATAATAATGGAACTAATATGAATTTCTAATTTAATGAGGGGTTAGTAAAGAAAATAACAAAGATAGTGTGACAAGAAGTTTAAGAAAATAACATGAAAGTAAAATCCTAATCGACATAAGCTATAGAAATAATGCATCTGCAAGTTAAGCTTTTGAAGAAATCGATGGGTAACCAATGAAAATAGGAGCAATGCTTCCTTAATTCCATTGGTACAATTTTCAATGGTAATTTCAGCAACCATAAGATGTTTCACTTTTCATCAAATTGCAAAGCAACATAAAGTACGCTTATGCGAGACAAAATTTATGTAGGGACAAAATGGGTGATCTGTTCTCAAACTAGATATGTTAGTGGAATTCATAAAACCATAGCAAACACCAAAATCAAAAGATAGCACAACTAGAAATAACACAATTAAATTTTGGCTCAATTAAATTCCATGAACATACATCCACAAAATATAACATACTTAAGCAAGAATCACTACACTCCAAATCTGAGGACCTAAAGCATATATTATTACAAAATAATGGTGGCCTAGAATATAGATTACAATCCTATACTTATAAAAAATCATCTCCTCGATTTGTGTTAAGAGTGAGAGATATTTTTATGCATTCATATGCTTCTAAATTAATAAAACAAATCTAATTATGTACAAACTAACTCTCTAACTAGTGCTTAATAAGACTCCATCCATTTTTATATCATTAATCGGATACATGAGCCTTTAAATGTCTTAAAAAAAAGATGAAATAAGAAAATAAAAAGAAGAGAGCCTTCAATAGATGTAGGAATGTCTCAAAGTGCCAAAAATAGAAGCTCCATCTTTACTATGCGTTTGTCATAGTTAAACTATTGGCATAATGTGTTTTCGATCATGGAAAGCTCTAATTTTGGAATTGGCTATTAACTGTTGGCACACCTTTGACTTCTTCAAAATAATCCATAACAATTTAAAAAGGAAAACTAGTGCACTTGGTTCACTTGTGTACCTAGCACACCTATGCACTTGGTGCACCTCGGAGGCAAACATTGCAAAATTTTCACCAAGTGTCAAAATTAAAATTCTAGCTTCTGGGTTGTGTTCCCCTTTATATTATAGCTATTTCTAGATGTTTGCTCTTGAATTTCTTAATTATCTTAGTGACTTTAGCTACATCTAGTATATCTAAGGCATTATAATTTTCCTTTACTTTTTTCTTGTAATTATCTACTTCTATATGGGTTTCTACAAAATCCCTGAGTTTTGTATCAAGGTCTAAGAAAGCTTCCTCTATTCTAAACATGTGCCAGATATCTTCATCATTAGAAACTTCATCAAAAGTTTTCTATAATCTCTAAACTACTACCTCTATTGGTATTTTTTTTTCCTATGCATCATCTTCAAAAAGGTCCAAACATGCATCACTATAATGTTTCTTAGCTTCCAAAATTTTCTCTTAGGCATGGTTCTTGAGCCTCTAAATCTCTACATGTAATGATTCCATTGCTTTATTTCCATTTTCAATCTTCTCAATCCAATCATCTATTAAATATAGTTCCTCCATTGTATATACATCCATGAGCATCTAATACCTCTATCCTTTGATTGCCTATAATGCCTATAAATCTTTCACCCAGGTATGCACTTTATCCATTAAAAAAAAAATCTTGATTCAAAATTGCTACTAACTTATTTTCATTCTCCTACATAAGACATAATAATTTTAGATTTCCTTGAATATTTATTGTACCTTTTTCCTAAAAAACTTTCCCACAATTTCTAATAGGCATTCAAAAATGGGTCCAATTGCACTGCACCTCTATCCTTTCTCTAAATTGCTACATTTAGAGTTTCTTTGGGGTTAGTGGGATGCAAGGGGCCAAAAACTTCATTCAAATATCCTTAAAGGATTTCATTCTATCGCTGAAGTGTTATCAATTATGCCCCATCCTACTCTAGGCTCCTGAACACCTCCTTCATCCTTTTTGTTACCATTAGCCTTGCAGTTTCCAAGGTTGGCTTCCCAAGAATGACCTCCTAGATTTGATAATCCTATGGAGTTAGTTCTTTGACATTTCATTATGGAGAAGGGATAGTTACATGAGAAAAATGGTCTTGATCCTGATCTCTCATAACAAAGGCTAATGCTCATGCATCCTTTGGCCATGAATCAAGCTTCCTCAGAACTTCTATCAATTCCATTCTGTCCTCCTCTTCCATGGTGAACTGTTATTTCTTATTTCTTATCACATCTTTCCTCAGCCACCTTGGAATATGTTGCATCAGGGATTTACCTTTAGAAGATGAAGGAGTCTATTCAGCTATACCTTTCCCTCTATCACTCCTTCCTAGACTCTTCTCTCTTTGTGAAAGATCTGTGCCAGTAGTCTCTATATATTTGGAGCCCACAGTTCTCACCTCTGTGTCTTGGGAAGTTTGTTGAGGTTGTTCACTTATCTATCCCTCTTCTAACATTTCATAAATGGATACTTGTTGTGGCTCTTCCTCATATTCTATTTGGACGTGTTCAACTTTTGCACCTAGAGGAAGAGGGGTAGCCAATCCCTTGTCTACACAAAATGTGACTTGCAACTAGGATTCTAGAACTATCTTAGGTCCTTGTGATGTGGGGAGCATCTGATTCCAATCCTCCTATTAAGGTTGATTGGTTGGTGCATCTCTAATTTTATCTGCAACCAAATTAGTACCAATAGGCATAAAGTCAAAATCTAAAATCTAAAATACATCAATGCCTTCCACATATTGCTCATGTACCCACCACAGCATCTCATTTTCTAATTTAGTGGTCTACATGGGTTCATTTGGGATAGATGGAGGGGTAACTATAGAACTTTTCCTTCATTCCTCCTCTGTGGCTTTGGCTAGCTAAGTCCTTCAAATCAAAGGTAGATCATCCTCATCATCCTACTCTTCTTCAACCTCATCCAGGATAGGTTTGGGGATTGATGGAAAAGGGATCACTTTCTTGATCACCTTTTGTCTCCTCTTTACTAGAGTCTTAATTTTCCTTCTTTTAGGCATTGAGGGGGAGGTTGGCTCTACATGTTAAGGTGGGGAATCCTCTTGTATCTCAATTTCTACTTTTGTTTCTAGTGGTACTTGTGTAATTGGTAGATTTTGGGGATCACCTCGGGCTTGTGCAATGTCTAAATTTTCTAGCCCTCGTATGTTTTCCTCTCCTTGCTATGGAGGTGCCAAAATTTTTGCCTCTTTTGGTTTCACTTGTTAAGGAGAATTCCTCTTCCTTTTACCCTTTCCTTTATCCTTTTGACCTTGACAATAACCAACTAGCCTATCAAGTTGGTGCACCATTTCTGGCCTTACTAGTGATTGAGCTATAAAAGTAGGGACGTTGACCTTTTTCCCTCTACCTTTAGCTGGACAATTTTGCACATGGAAAATTACTATCTCAAGAATTAGATCAAGTTTGAATGGTTTATTAATCCAATCCTACATCAATTTGATGATATGCCTTGCCTTGTGATTGAATTTTGAGTTCTCTTCCTTGTTAACCTTGGCATTCATAATAGGCCATTCACCAATTTTATCCCTTTTGAACAAAGGATCAAGTAGCTCTTCCATGTCTTGTTGCACAATCTTCAATGAAATCTTTATCTTCAAGGCCTTCTTTACTAGATACAAAGTCATCCTACAATAATCCCTTATTTAGACATCATAGTCATTTGTCACATTCATCCAATGATCTTCAATGACATCTTCATGTTGAAATGTTTTTCCCACTAAGTATTGCACTCTCTTGATATTGTCAACATATGGCCATGGAGAATTATACTCTTTGAAGGGGTATTGATCCCATTCAAATTCAAGAGAGGGAATATGTGGCCTCCAATCTCCTTGAAATGGTCCTATAGTCATAGGCCACATCCAACATGTTTTATGTTGTTTTCTAACTCTATCATATGTAGACAAGAGTTGTCAGGAGATCTCGAGGAGAATGCCTATGGCTGGGATACCTAGGGAGCTTCTTAGGGTTAATAGTTGTACCTTCTATTGTGAGGCCTCACCAAATCCGTCATAGTACCAATGAGATAATTATATTATGGTGATTTTAATCCTATGTATTGATACACTTCTGAGACTATAGGGTTATGTTATTTTGATATCTACATTTTGATGATCCGTAATTACTTTCATATATTATGACCTAATTGATGCATTTAATGATTCTATTCATGTCTTAAGCTATTGACATTTCTTTAATAGAAATTGAATGGTATAAATTCTTGTAATGTAAGAATGTAATGTTTAAAGTGGAAATTAGAGTTAAAAGATAAATTTTTTTATGCATTGAGACCTAACCCGCATACCTAGGGATTCAATAGTTGTGGATTCAACATCTTGTCGCAATGATAAAAATAGACTATGAAGCTATTTAGAATATTGAATTGACCATGTAATGATAAGTAAAGTTTGATGTTATAGTATTTTGAGCATTTTACATGGAAATTATTAGAAAAAGTAATTTAACTAAAAAGAATGAAGTATGGAACTCAAATGTTGAATGTGATATGTAAATTTTGATATTTTAATATTTTAAAGGTTATATTTGAAATGATTAAGAAAGGAAAGTTAATTTGAGATGATGAAATATATGCAAGTGTTATGTTGAATGAGATAATGATTATTTCACTTATGTACTTATTGTTTACATAGTTTTCTTGGACTACTGATGCTTGAGTTTAGTGTGCAGGACCATGGGTTTAAAGGGGAATTAAGGCTCAAACTACTACAAACATGACATAGCCAAGGTTGAATCAGTGGAAAAGATTCAAACCTCATTGTAATGTCTTCTATTTCATATATGTGAGTTGTATTGTGTGTGTAGTAGCCTAGTTCATGCATTATTGTAAACAAGTCTTTTTAATGTAATGTGATATTTTGTGTGTGTCACTTGACACTTGTGTGGTCCATGTGGAGATGCCATGTCATTCAGGGTTTTTCAAGAAGTAACCTAACCTAAACCTAACCCAAATTAAGAACCCAAGTTAACTTCACATAGAAAAATGCCATAAGGAATCTCAATAAAAGGAAATTCGAATTTGGACTTGGCTAGGGTTTTTAGGGGTCATTAGGTGTTCCCAAAGTGTCTTTTATGTGAGAATAAGTTATCCATATGATAGTACAACAAGTTAGGGGCCTAATTTTGATCATGTGAAAGCCTAGAAAGTCTAGAGGGCCCTTTTACCCATACATTCTTCCATCAATTCGAATTTGGAGTTGTCATATCTGTCTTCTCTCATGTTTTCCACTAAGTCAAAAATAGAAAAGTTAGAGGAGAAAAGTTTGTAAGAAGTAATGGCTTAGTTTTTTTTCTAAAATAAGTTAGTGGGAAGGCTTTATTAGAGAGTCTTGGCCAAACTAGTGGGGTGCCTACACACTCTCTAATTTTAGAGACTGTTAGGTTTTGGAGGGAGATTAAGGGAGCTCTACTACAACTATCCTTACCATAGCTTGGACCAAGGTTGGTGTCTCAAAACTTGTTTCTTTCTCATTTCTTGCTTTTAGCATGGTTAAACAAATCTGCAAGTGTGAGAGTTCATTAATAGAGTATGCATTTACATTTTAAATCTTGTGATATGGATTTTTGAGTATTGTGTGAAAGTGTGTGGTGTTCTTGTTGCATTATGAGAATTGATTATGTATTGTGACAATGTGAGAATGTTTGATGTTCTTGTAAATTTCTTCGTTCACCTTCTTGGTTTTGTTTTTGTTGGAATGGAAAGTGAACATGTTTTGTGCTTTTGGAGATCCTTTCTTGGTTTTGTTTTGTTGTTCTTCATTTGTTTTGCTGTTGTTCTTGTTTGAATGTGAGTGTTGATTGTGATTATGGGTGTGAAGGCTTCACTCACCCTTGGGAGGGTAGAGAAGCCTTGGGTGAAGGGCGTAAGTTGGGCTTGACATTGCAGGTGAGAAAGGAAATTTTGTTTTTACCTCATGATGAGGTTGTTATTATGGGGCACGGGCTCCTTCATGGCCATGAATCTTGTTGTTTGGGAGGTACAAGGAAGTTTGGTGGATGAGGAGAAGATGGTTGTTTTGAAGGTGTTGAGAGGCAATGCAGTGAAAATATGTTGTTTAAGTTGTGGTGGCCTTGAGAGGCAAAATGTATTGGCAATATGATATTTATGAATTTCTCCTCCTTGAAGAGCCCACCTTCACCCAACGTTTTATGATTCAATTGGTGAATCATTGTGCAAGCCATGGAAGGGTGTTGATTGTGTTTTGTGTTGTGTCTTCATGCAAAATTTTGTGATGTATGTAGCCTAGGTCGAGCCTTGTTCCCCTAGCATGGGGGTGGTCTCTTTGAGACCTATGGTTGGGTGGAAAGCACCCATGGTCCTTGTTTTCTATTTGTGATGTATTTTCAGATTTTGTGATCAAGGTAGCAATGGAAACAAGCTTGGAATAACCATCTTATGGATGTTGCTTGAAGACAAAACTTGTCATTTTGTTGTAATGGAGAACTCTCCATTTTGTTCATGTGGTTGCAATGAATGATTGCATAAGGGACATGTCATTTGTTTGGAAGGAGATATTGTTTTTTTTGGCATCAAATATTTTATTTGTAAAAGTATAGTTCTTGTTCCTTTTGTTTTGTGTATTGAGCTATAAAAGAAAATCTCCATTTGTACAACTGTGGTGTATGGGTCATGGGCAGAGAAAATAATTTTGGAAGTTCTCTTAACTAAATGCATTATAAGACTCTATCTTTATGAGCTTTATTGGAATAGAAGGAGTTGACTATCTTCTCTGTCATATATGAGATAGTTTCATGATAAGAAATAGTCATAATTATATCTTAGAATAATAAATTGAAGATGCATTCGATTGTGATTATCCATATAAAAAGCTAGAATTCTCATTAAGGTTTCATTATAATGAATACATTGGTAAATTTTCTAAGGGATCTTGTTCAAATGCAAGATATAAAGTTGATGTAATAGATTAAGACAATAGTATAGAAAAGTCCTTTGGATCCTAGATTTATTTACTCATTATTTCAAGTGAAGTCTTAGTGTGTATAACATTGGAAACGTTCCATGAAATTATTTTAGATAATTATTCAATAGTAGATAATGCCATCAAGATCAAGTGAATACCTTCTTTAAAATATGCCAGTTGATGTATGAAATGTGATGACTAAAGTGTGCTCATATCATGGTTGATAATGTAGATGATTTCAATAGAGTGATTTAGTTCAATATAGAAAAGTTTCATTGTATAAAGGAAAGATTGAATTAATAGGTTTCATGGTATATCTTGTTCATTTTTTTATTTTATTTTAAAGAAAGGACTTAAAACCTATTGATAATAAGTCAGAAAACATGTGGAAAGACCTCAAAATCATCTTTTAGTAGGTTGCTTTGAAATGATTATTTGAATGCATTAATTAAAGTGTTAGCCCTTCATTAAATTTAACACTAAAGTGAGCATTCATGTATATAATATTCCCATTTGACCAAAATCACATAGGTGAAAAAAAAATGTAAGCAAACATACTTGAACTCAAACAAATGGCTGGGAGAGTGTAATTCACTCTCTGGAAAATGTATGGAGGAGGGACAAAAATTCACTATCCAATTATAGACCAATATAATAATCACAAAGATCTATTTCTAGCCTAAGAGACTAAAATATAGGAAGTACTTATAATATAATCCAAATAAAATAATAAAATAAAATAGGGCTAAGCCATAGATTGATTTTGAATGACCCTCTACTGATAAAAATAATAATAGTAAAGGTCTATAAGAGACCTGTGACCTAGAGGAGTCACATCTAAAGAAAAAAAAAAAAATATATTAACTACCCTATTTACCCACTTTGTTATTTTCATTCTTATATTAACCAAGTTAAAAAATTGGGGCCCCATGCATTAGGTGTCAAATCCTAAGGATATAAGGAAAAAGGCTACTAGATGAGTCATACTTTAGTGGCCAATGGGGTCCCACCTAAATCTGCCACCATGAATTTTCCAATACTCAAGCACTTGACAGGTGATCTGTACTTCAATAGGATAAAGTCAAATCAGAAAAATAAACACCATAAATGAGTTAATCTCTTTCACCCAAGAAAATTCCATGAGCTGTAGAACCTAGGCGCAATCACAAGGAGGGGACATGAAAAGTCTATTTAAACATATGGCAATTTATAAACTCAAGTGACTTTCTTTCCTTGAGCAGTACGTAGACCTAGGGAAGAATGGAATATACCTTGGGTAGAGAGGCCCATTCCAAGAAAAAGATGTACTCTTTTGGGTGCCAAGTGGTGTGAAAGATTAAGTTTTAAAAAAAGACAAGACATTTCATAACAAGCAATTTTAGACTTGTCACCCCCAACAAATGTCTTGGAGGAAATGCCAAAAGGGGACATGCTTTAGAGGGAGCCTCCTGATTTCTCATGTGAACCCTTCTAGATAGGCTTGGCTTGAGTTAAAAGTTGAGATAATAGGGAAGAAAATTGCCTTGTCTAATACATGTCATGGGCATTAATAATGTAGTTAAGATTTTTGTGTAGATTAGATGCTATGGTGGCAGATAGCAAGTGGGTGGTTTAGTAACATAAGCATTTTTTAATCTAAATAAAGAAAATAGTATTAGGATTAGTAAGTAGTGTGTTAGAAGCTATGTGCTAGTTTTTGATATGTAATTAGAGACGTGGGAAAGAAACTTAGAATACAATTGTTAATTAATTTTTTATTTTATTTTTGTATTTAATATGTGGGATGAAGTTTTTATTAGGAAATTTTATATTTGAATTTAAATTGAAATAATTTATTGGAAAAATCTAAATGGTAAGTAATTAATGCTTTTCTTAGGATTTTATTAGTTTGTGGAAACCAAGTATTATTAAAATATTAGGTTAACCTTAGAGTGTAGCTCCTCCAAAGGGATAGATCGAGTCTATTACAATACATGTTTGGCATCGAATTAGAATATTGGTTAGAAAACATAGAATGATTTGGAAAATGTTTAGGTAGGCATGGAAAATGATTAAGCTCTAATAAGTTAGATTAGATAATGATTGTGGTTAGCATTAATATGCTCATAGACTTAAATTATTTGAATAGTCAATGATGTGTATCAATCTTATATCATTATTGTTATGTGTAAGGATTGAAAATAATAATAATAATAATAAATATTAAAAAAAAAATTGTTGTGAAATTTGGGCATGACAGCTACCCTCAAATATGTAAATGTTCAAAATTGGATATAATGAGCTTTGACTAGTGATATTTATGCAACTACCTCTTTTGATATTCTCTTTACGTAATCTCCTATAAACTGAATTATGGCAAAGATGAAAGCATTATTTATAATTTTGTATTCTTTTCTTTGCTCTAAAAGCCTCTTCTTCACCAGTTGGGGATACACGATATATGACCATGTATTGGCATCCTTCATTTTTTCCTTCCTATGGAGCCCTAGATAATCTATTGCTCTTGTAGCTAGCAAGTACACTAAGTATGATATCATGTAGAATTTTCTATTGTTCTTTGCTTCCACCAATTGCTCACCCAAATTATGATTAAGAGTAGCCATCCAATCCAGTGGCATCTTTGGTTTCTTTACTATCTCAATAAAATGCACTATGAAAATGTTTAGGTGTTCGGCTATTAGAAAACCCATGACTCTACTCAAGAGTATGATTGAGTATTTGATATCCTCCTTCATGTATCCTCTTGTCATGTCTACTTTTCTGATTTTCTTTGCTAGAGGAGCTTTCTCTATAAGGTAAGAAGATTGGATGATCTCAGAAGCCTTATCTATGTGTTCCTAATACCATCTCTCTACTTTCTCAGAGTTTAGCTAAATGAATTGATCTACCCTTGGGAGATGGAACACTTTCTCAATGTTCTTGGATCAAAGATTGAGAGTGCCCTCTCCTATTATGCTCTTGACCACCCTCTCCTTAGGAACAAAATATTTTTCATGTGTCATGATAAGTTCTAAAGATTGTACTAACATTGAGTATGATGTTGCATTAATGAGTCTTGATTAGATTAGTGTGGAGACCATTTGATACCTCTCAACTAGTTTGTTGCATATCTTTAAGAATTCTCCCAAATCTATGTTTAAAATTAGTATCTCAAATCTCCGAGTTGTCATCTTGAAACTGTGATTTTGTCCATATGCCTTAGAACTTGAACACTATTGGTTTTGGTGCCATTTTCTTGACAAGGGAAGATGATGAAGACACCGATATATCTACAAAAAAGTACATACATTAGCTTAGAATTGATGAAAAATGGATTAAATACACCCTGATACTAACCCAAATAAACCCTAAAAGTAGATTGCCTAAAAAGAACAAAAACCTAACTTATCATCTTAAATGCAAGAGATAGTTTAAAAAAAAAGATGGTGCACCAGCTGCACCTAATAGATGCACCTAATGTTCCCCTTTCTCTTTTTGCAAGTTTTAGTGAGTGTTGTGCATCAACACACCTCATGGGTTGCATTGATGCATAACCCATTAAACAGTTTGTGCAATGGTTTTGAAAGAATTTAGGTTCTTTGCTATTTTTTATTTTATTATTTTTAAAGGGAAATTGGGTGCACATTAGTGCACCCAAGTAGGTGCAATGATGTGCACTCAATTTTGGGTGTATTTTGATGTTCTTAGAATGGTGTGCATTAGCACACTAGGGAGGTGTGTTGATGCACACCATAATCATGTTTTTAATTTGTGTGTTTTGTAGGGATGCGAGGATTGAGGAGCTAGAATGTCGAGTATCACACCTACTAGGGTGTAGTGATGTGGAGCAAAGTGAGGCAGAGGAAGAGGGGACCCCGTATTTATATAGCCCTAGGGACCTTCAGTGTTACACGACTATGCAGGTGCACAACTATGTAGCTGGGCATCATTGATGCACAAATGCAAAATTATAAAGGTTTTTGGGTAGTAGTGCACCTAGGGAGGTGCATTGATGCACCTCCTAATTTTGTAAAATGACTTGTTCCTTGCTAGAATTCTAATTTCTCAATTTCTAGGCTTCTTAGTTAGGATTTGAACAAGAACTAAGACACTAGATAAGACCTTAATAGGACTCAAATCCCAGACTAGGGATTCTGAAAGCCAAAATATAAAGTAAGGAGTCCCCATTTCTTATCAAAATGTAGTTTGAATTGCGCAACCATAATAGATTACATATTCAATAGAAGAAAGATGGTATTTTCATTGTAGAGTCCAAATATATCAAGGATATTCTAAATAAATTTAGAAGGGAGGATTCAAAGCTAGTTGGAACACCTATGTCTACTAGACATTAGCTTTCCAAAGATGATGACTGAAAGGAGGTAAATCATAACACATATAGATCAATGATTGGTAAATTAAAATATGTTGTGCATACTAGGCATGACATTGCTCATGTAGTTGGTATGGTGGCAAGATTCTTAACTAATCCAAAAGAAAATCATATGAGGAAAATCAAAAGAATCATGAGGTACATCTAAAAGGCATTGAAGAATATGGGTTATGGTATAAGAAAGGAGGAAAATTAGAGTTAAAAGCCTCCACTAATGTTGATTGGACAAAAAGCATTAATGATAGAAAGAGCACCAGTGGTGGAGAATTCTTTATTGATAAAAGACTAGTGTCTTGGATAAGCAAGAAACAAAATAACACTTTTCAATTCACAACAGAGACAAAATATGTGGCAGCAATATTTAATTGCTCAAATGTTGTTTGGTTCAAATAATTATTGGTAGGTATGAAGATATAAATCAAGGATCTAGTAGTTATCTTCTATGATAACACCAATGCAATTAATATATCAAAGAATCCAATGATGCATACCAAAATAAAACACATTGCTATAAAATATTATTTCCTGAGAGAGTTGGTGCAAGACAAGGAATTAATATTAGAATATGTAAATACTAAAGAAAAAATTGTAGACATATTAAAAAAACCTTTACCTAACAATGGATATTTGTATCTAAGAGGTAAGCTAGGGGTCATTCCCCTATCTAAAGCTCACTAAATGAAGATTAGTGATGCATCAACCAGAATATATTGAAGATCAATCAAATGGTGCAGTATCGACAAGGGCACATTGGAAATGAATTAGTAAATAAGGTACACTAATATTCACTAAATATTTTCTTTGGAATGATATGTCAAAGAGCGAGAATGAACTTGGTATGATATCAAAAATAGAGTTTGCCAAATAGTAGAAGATGTTGAAGACAAAGGGAGAAACTAAAGGCAGAGGGAGTTCATAGTGATAGAAGAAGTTCTCATGGATAAGAATTAGATAAAACTAAGGATATGTTCCTTATCTTATTCTTTCTCTAGAATTTCATTGCATTATGACATGTTGTGTTGCCATCAATGCCAAAGAGGGAGATTGTTGGAAACAATTATTCAATTGTGTATTGTCTTTGATGTTACAAAAAATGTCATATCATTATCAGTCAATGTATGCCAAGCTCAATCGGGCATTGAAGAGAGTTTCCTATATTTACCAAGCATTGTAGAGTTTATCTAGCTCAGAAGACAATGTCTATTGAGTTAACTTGAGTGACAAAAGAAAGCTTGTGGAAGTTGAGTGTTAACCTAGCTCACTTAGTTAATGAAGGAAATGTTTGATGGAACTAGTGTTAAGTAAGATCACTTGGTTACCAAAAGGAGCTTTGTGAATATGCAGTGTTAACCAAGTTCACCTAGTTAACAAAGGAGAATTGTTTGAGTTAGTATCTACTAAGCAGGGTTGTCTAACACATGATTTTTCTATTTTGGCATATTGAGTTCAATTAATTTATTTATTGGTTCCAGCCAACTATATTAATTATTCTAAGCTTTATTCAAGCCAAATTGACAATGTATAAGATATAAATATAAGGCAGAGTTGAGGATTGAAGGTGTGGATCATAATTGAAGATCTTGATGATACTTGGAGAAAGTGAATTAGAAGGATAATCAAAATATCCTTGGTAAGCTGCAAAGATACATTTGATTAGGAAGGAATAAGTATACAAGCCATAATTGAGATCTATAACTAGCAATTCAGTTGCATTAGAAATCAAGTCATCTCATTGTTACCTTCTAACCATTGTAGTAGTGATCTAAATCTCTTAATAGAGTTGGCTTAATAGCTATTTGTAAATCCTCTAGCAAGGTGGCATATCTATTGAAGTGTCAAAAGAAAACTAACAAGTCCACTCCTAATAGGGTGATTGAATCCTCTAATAGGGTCACACCTAATAGTGTGTTTTATGACCATTAACAGGGTTGGCTCTTAATGGAGCTCACTTCAAAATAGTGAAAAATAGTAACTAGTTGCAATTGGTGGTTTTTCCCAAATTGGGTTTCCATGTTAAATCTTGGTGTCTCTTGTGTTCATGATATTTTTATTTCATATGTAAGAAACTAAATTTAATCATAGATAACATCTTAAGTTTTATATGATAATAATTTACCAAGTTATTTTAGCATTTACCAAGTTACAACATTTGTTATTGGAAACCGAGTGCCTGTATAATTATTGAGCTACAACATAATATAGTTTATTACTTTTGTGTTGACATCTAAGGTGTTAGTGTAGTTTTCTATTTCCTATTAGGTTATTTTTTTTTTTCTATATTACTAGGTTTTTCCTACACTTTATTAATCTCACTTAGGTTAATAAAGTATGTGTTATTAGGTGAATGGTTACGAGGTGTCACCTTCTTGCATGTGAACATCCATTAGCTATCTTAGGAAGATACTTTTCTTTCTATAGTCTGATAGATGGTTTCTCCTCATTGGTTAGTGTTACCACCTCCTCCCTCTTCCTAGCGTACATAAGCATGCTACTTGGCTTGTATTTGTATCTCTTTCTTTTGCGTCCTCTTAATGATATTTTGCTTCTAGCATTTTCATTACTCTCTTAGAGACTAACTATGTGTTTCTATTTTGATTTTGTATCATTTTAATTTATAATTTAGATATCTATTCTTTGCACTAGTTTTCTAGGTTTTTAATCTTTTAAGATTCTAACATGGTATTAGAGCTTTGGTATGTGCAAGAGTAGATTTTAGTTTCCTTATTTGAGAGATTTGGGGGGCTAATAAATATTATTGTAAGTTTTTTAAAAACCTATTAGGCTCTTCTCTCACATCTTTGGATAATCTTGAGAAATTGAAAAGATTGACAAAAATGTTTTTAATCTCTGGGGTTTACACATGTTTTATGAAATTTGGGTGATTGTAGCATTTCTGGTTATACTAGCAACAATTTTGGTTGTTCCAATGCATCCCAAGGGTTTGAGAAAATCAGATTTGGCTTTCATTTCACTGAGATCAGAGATCGTCATTCAAGTTGCAAAACTAGGGTTTCAATCTCAAATCTAACAACCAACTTGCATATTTGGTGTTTTCAATCAATATTGTAGGTTCTACATGCCATTTATTGACTTAGGTAGCTGATTCAATCTTTTCATGATGTCTTTTGGTTGTTGGGGTCATTTTTGGTTATTGGGGCCATTTTTTTTTGCTACAGGCATTTGATTTACGCTACAACTACATCTTCTATACATCAACAAGAATTTTTTTTCTAGGTTTTGTTTGTAGCACCGAAAAACTATCTAGGTATCTAGCTATAACATGGAAAGCTATAGTTGTACCCCTCTTTGTTGGTAGTTGTAGATTTGAGCATAGTTTTCAAATGCCTTGTTCTTTCTCATAAAAACTCTGATTTCAATGATTCTTGTTATGATATTGGCTATTGTTTTGTGCTCTATCCACTAATGTAGTCATTTTTTAATTTTCATGCATAATTTTTTAAGAAATTGAGATTCTCGACCGTGACATTGCATAGTTCTCATTTTGAAAACTTCAGAGGATCATAACTTTCTCATACAACCTTGTATTGAGGTAATTCTTTTTTTGAAGTGCATGATTTTTTTAGTATATTGTAGTGGTGCTATTTTTTTCCTTGAGTATTGTGCCCAAGTTTCACTTTCAGCATATGCTCTTCATGAAGGTTTTGTAATGCATTGAAATCAAGACCACTTAGTATTTCTTGCTAGTGATAGTTGTAAATACACTAAAATAAAGTACCAAATCATATTTCTTTGGGGAGTTTTCTTTGATTGAGTAAAAAGGGGGGGGCATTTTTGTGGTTGGGTTCTCTTCTTTTTAGCATTTCTTCTTTTCATTTCTTCATCATGGATCAAACAAATATGCCCATCCTAACTCCATACAATTACTTTGAGTGGAAATCACACATGACAATTCACTTAAGGAAAGCTAGATTAAATAGGATACCTATGGGACTTGAAACTAAACATGATAAAGATGAAGTTAAGCCTAAGTGGTTTAACAATGTAATGAGGCATATGGAACATTTTGTTTGTCTATTTCTACTAACTTGCTATTTCACATAGAGTATTTGGATACACCAAATGAAATATGGACAGAGGTAGAAACACTATATGGTACACAAGATTCAATAAGGGGTCATAAGTTAGAAAATGAACTAATTAGTTTAAGTCTAGGAAATTTCAACACAATCCAAGATTTCTTCTTTAAATTAAAATCACTAAGGTTGTAGTTAAGACAATGTGGAATTGAAAAGAAAGATGAGCAACTAATTCTTAGTATTGTCCCTAAGCTAAGTTTAGAATATTTTGTGTTTTTCTTTATCTTCTATGCTACTATGGGTTCACTTGGTACTCAATTCACTATGCCATCTTTAGATGATTTTTCCATCAATCTCACTCAAGAACAAGACAAGCTAATCCAAATGGTCACTCTTAAGTCCTCTAAGTCACATGCCTTGGCTACTAACCAAGGTACAAAAGAGAAAAAAGGATAAAGTAGTAATAACAATAGTAAGGATGAGAAAAAAAATAATAGCAAAGAGAAGATGGACTAGATACCAATTGCTTCAAAAGCAATTATTGATACTCCATCTTCCAAGGGTGATAAACCTAAGAAAGAAAGGGTCCAATGTGCCTATTGTAAAAGACCTAGTCATGATGAACATAAATGTTTGAAGAAACAAATTGATCACTTGACAGATATTGTTGAGAAGAATAGTATCAGTGTTCTTGAGTCTATCAAACAAAGCTCTAATGAAGGGTTTAATAAGGAAAAAGAAAACAACAAGGGGAAAGAAAAGGGCAAGGCCCTTGTTGTCATTGCTTCCTCACCATCCACTTGGGTTCTTGATTTGGGAGCTTCACACCACATTGCTTGATCTAAGGAGGAACTTGCATCCTTGGAGCTATGTACTATGCATTCTATTTTGATGGATGATGACACTCCTATTGAAGTGTGTGGGAGAGGGTTTGTTGATGTGGAGGATGGTACATTCCATGATGTTCTTTGTGTACCCTCATTATCAACTAATCTCCTATCGATATACCAGATCACTCACATAGGTTTAGGCAAGCAGGTTGAGTTCACTCCTGATTCAGTGGAGATATGTGAGTTGCACAATGATTCTATAGTTGTAGTTGGGAGAATAGATCATCAGTCATGACTATATTTTCTCACTTTGTTCTTGATCATCCTTTGACTATTTTGTTCACTCACTCTAATGATGTGAGTAAATTATGACATGAGTGGTTTGGCCATCTTAACTTTCACTACTTGCATCAGCTCAAATAGTTCATAGGGCTGCCTTTAGTTCAATTCTTAGGTGGTGTTTTCCAAGGTTGCATTCTTGGTAAGCATCCTAAGGAAAAGTTTGACAAAGGTAAGGCATGGAGAGCTTCACAGATACTAGAGTTAGTTCATAATGATTTGGCTGGTCCATTTCAAAATCTTTCTTTTAGCATGGCCTGATATGTCCTCATATTCATTGATGACTTTTCTTGATATACTTGGGTGTACTTTCTAAAATATAAGTTAGAGGTATTTGATCATTTTCAAGACTTCAAAATTTTTGTAGAAAAGCAATTCAGGAAAGCCATCAAAGTTGTGTGCATAGACAATGGTGTTGAGTATGTCAACCATCAGTTTGAGAGATTTTTCACTTTATAGGGGATTTATTTGTAGTATTTAGTTCCATACAATCCTTAGTAGAATGGTGTTGCAGAATTGAAGAATAGATCCTTGAAGGAAATGGCAAACTATATGATTCACTCTAGATCTCTTGCACCATAGTATTGTGTAGAGGCCATTAATTGTGCTTGTTATATCTAGAACCATGTTCCTCATCGAGCCTTGAAGGGAGTTACTCCTTTTGAAGCTTGGAGTAGTTGGAAACCATCAATTAAGCACTCTCAAGTTTTTGGCTCTCCTACATAGGCTTGCATCCCTGCATAAGGGATCTAGGATTTATTTTAGTGGTAACTAATTCACCCTTCTCCTCTTAGTTACTCTTCTTATATTTCCAACACATTTAACTATTTCATCTAAATAAATTAAAATATTACATCTAAATGAATAAGTAATGGGATGAACATGTATGTAACTTGTACATGTGTATGTCAAAGTACTATAGATATATAAGAAAAATATCAAAGTGATGAAATATAACTTCTTCTTCTTCTTAAGATGAAGTTGTTGATACATATGGTTGGGATCCTCTCTATCTTTAATAATATCCAACAACTTTTCATGCTCCTCGATATCTAACCTCCACTTTGGTTTGCTATGTCCATTTTTTGGCACAATGTCAAACTATATCTTTGTTGTTAAAACCAAGTGGCTCTAATGCAAAACTTTTTGGCTAAGCATGTATTCAACAAATTGAACAACATTGTGGTCAATTTTCATTTGTTGATAATAGGTGCCTACACAATAAATTTACTTTATTGAGTATTCTTAATAATATAGAAACAAAAAATATATTTACAATTAATCTCTCACTCTCTCATTACTTGTGTAGATATCATAATGAGATAATCTATACCTTCTATAACAAGTAAACTAGTTGAATATGACTGGTCATAATCATCTATAGTTGGTTTAGTCAACTTGAATTTTTCTTGTGTGCATCTAAGTAAATAATAATCTACACCTTCCACATTTTTAGGATCCACATACACAACAAAGATACTACCTACCAATGTATAAAAAATAATGGAAACAATAAATTAATAAATATTAAGAAAAAATATAAAAATGAAACATGTTTATAAAAACTTACCTAGAAAAACTAAATCAGAAACATGCTCATTATAAGTTTAATACACAAGATTATGAATGTCTATGTCATTTTTAATTTCTTCATAAGGAGGACATCTAATTATGTTTTTCCACTTCCATTTAATGACATGCCTATTTGCAATATTCTTGCATTGATCCATTTCATTGTTTTGAATGCAAACATCACAAAAATATGATTTTCCTCTTACTTGAATTACTAGAGGCTTGTGTTGTCTAGTAGTCATCAGTTGATGCAATATTATAATTCTAACAATTGGACAAAAATTCTATGGATTTGATCAGTCAATATCTATAAGACATTAAATTGGAAAGTTTCTATGTCCATAATCTTACTTTTAAATCAAAAATATAAAAGTAAATAGATAAAAGAAAAATGGAAAGCTTATGTTTTAGTTCCCTAGAAAGTTTTTTTTTGTTTTTTCTTAATTAATAAATGGCCAAAGCCTAGATTAATTATTTTTATTTATTGTAATTAATTATTTTTATGTGCTAAGAAAATTTGAACCCAAGACCTCCCACATGAAAGGCTCATAAGTTACCATTGTGTTGTAGCCTCCAAAAAGTGTTTATTATATGCTATGTTTCAAGGAGAAAAATGAGATTTGCACCATTCAAAAACTTGATTTTCTTTGTCTACCTTTGCACCTGTATAGGAAAGAAAATTGTATGAATTTTAATAAAATGTAAAAGAATTATCTAGCAGGTGCTCATATAAATCAAATTTGATTATTACATAACAATAGTATACCTAAAAGTTCATATTCACGAAGTTCACACTTTACAAATGCTCTTGCTCCATGATGCTCTCCTTTTCATGATCACTTTCAAAGAAGTTTCAAAGACATTTAACATTCTATCTCACAATGATGTTTTGCAAGCCAATCCAACACTTTTATAGACTTAAATTTTCTAGTGAATTATTTTTTAAACAAATTTATGAGTATTCAAATTTTTACATACATAATTGTTAACTTGATTAAATATGTGCATGAAATTTTAAAGTTTAACTTTCAAATACACATACCAACACAACCATTAGACCAAATCCATTGTTTTAAATAATTTATCCCATGATTAGAAAGATCATCAAATAACATTCCAAAAAATAAGCTACATAGCTCCTATCATGAACCCTATCATCATTGAGATAAAAATAGACCTCCTAGATGATAATGCATTTATCTAGATCAATACTGTCTACCCCATCCACCTCAAATTATATATGTCTATAGGAAACTTGTACAAAAATTGTAACTTTATTTGAGTGGTAATATTTAGCTTGAATTTCAAAATGAGGGAAAAAAGTACAATTTTTAGAGAAGTCTACAATTGACAAAATACATTGTAGTGGGAATTTTTTTTTTTTTGAATCTCAAAATTGTTTTTTGTTCTATCTTGCACCATGTGACAATGTTGGATGTGTGGATAAATCATAGTCCTGAATTTATCCATAAGGTCACCATATGGAAAATTTCTCTCCTTTAATGTTATTATTTATATTCTTCTCCATTCTTTGTTTGATATATCTCATACTCAAATCTATTCCATACAAGTTGAAACATTAATATTGTCCATTCCATGTGGAAATTTTTGCAACTCTTCATCATTTTTACATGCATTATTTATGCAATGTACATCTAATTCATCCAAACCTTCAAAAATATCACATAATATAGACTTGAAAAACTATGTTGTGCTTCTAAGAATTATCACATTTAGCTTAAGTATTGCCATAGCTTTTCTAAAAGATTGTAAGTAAATATGAAACTTAATATGATTTTTACAACAAGTTTCATGTACCTTATTTATGTGTACAAAACATACCTCTCAAACATTCTTTAGTAAATTTTCACATTTTTTTTTTTTTGAAAGCTTCAAATAATTCACTTTGTCTTCTGTCTGCAAAGTGTTTTGGATGTGCAATTTTCATACATGTCTCTTCATCTTTGATTTGTATAGTGTTACTTGTATTGGAAACAATATGTGAGTGGCTAGTCCAATATTCAATAAATTATCTTCTAACATCTTCAAAAATATATCTTTTCAAGGAAGCTAACAAATATTAATCCAATTCTTTTCAATGTTCTCATCTAGAGACTTTCTCCTTTTTACATATCTTTGAACAGTTCTTCTAAATAGATTGAGCAATCTAGAAATTGATCTAACTTGTTTTTTTTGTGATAAATCCTTTTTGGTAATCATAGTCATCAACGCTCTCTATGCAACTCTTAAATCAACTACTCAAATTTTATTATACAATAACATTTAATGCATTTGTCAAATTCTGAACTATTATTTCCTTGATATAATCTCTAGAGCTTTTATTATTGTTCACACCTAGCAACTCCAGAATATGAATCATTTTCCTTTTCCTAAATAATCTAGCAAATAATTATGCTTTACCAATCAGAGATTTATTTTCAAAAATTTCTCCCATATATTTTTCAGATGCAACTTAATTGTGCTTTCAAGCATCATGTGTTCCAATGATTCAATTTCTCTAGAAAGAGATTCTTCATCCATCTCCATCAAATTTTCCAATCCTAAAGCATATTTTTAAAATTTTGTACCATGTTTTGGAACTTCAACATGATCTTCTTCAACTTCAATCAATGGATCTTCAATTGGTGGCTCTATATATTACATTTTTTCCATCCTTTCTTCTAGTTATCTCTTACTCATCATACCTTTTTATCTTTTCGCTTTATTCCCCATTGTACAAAAACTTGAATACAGAGCTTCGAATCACCTGCATACAGAAAACTTCCAAATTCAACTACATAAACAATAGTAGATCATACAAAATTTAGACAAAGATTTCAAGTTTACAAGCTTATTTTATTTCACTATCTATAAAACGAGAAAATCTTAAGACAACTAGTTGCATTAAGGCATTACTAAATTTAGATTAAATAAAATTATTAAATGTATTGAATAATTTAACCATTTAATAATATTAATAGGTTTGATAATTCTTTAAAATAATTAAATTAACTCTATTAATTAGTTAAAATAAAATAAAATAATAAATTTCAAATAAAAAATAAATTTAATTAATTGATTTTAATATGCAAATAGTTTTAAAAACTTAATTTTTAAATAGTACAAATACAAATATGAATAAAAAATATAAATTAAAATAATTAAACTTTACTTTTCAAACAAAAACTTATTTTACCATTTGAAACAAAGAAAACTTTAAGGTTGGTACATGTGACCATTTGTATGTGACTTGGTTCGACTAAATTTGATTCAGCCAAATCCAATTCATCCAGATTAAGTCCAATTGAAACTGTCTATGTATCATCCTATGTGGCAGTTTCTATCATATTTTTTGCAATTTTGAAAACCTTTACACTTTAGAGGCCAATTTCAATATCAAAAGTAGGGGATTCAAAAAATTAAAAAATACCAATGGATAGAGCTTGTAGCCATAATTTTGCACATATAATCATTTTTTATAGGTGACTCAATATTGTTTAGAATAATTGCAAAATAATGCAAGTAGGTATTTCAACATTGAAGATGATACACATTCAAAAAAAATCTAAAAATTAGTAAATGATAACAATTTTTTTAAAATGATGAATTGTTCTAGAGGAGAGAGTTCTGTTCAATAATAAATATTGTTTTTAAGGATTAACATTGATTTACTAGCCCAAAAAAGATGTTGGGAATGGAAAATTGTTAAATTATGAAATGTTCAACTTGGAATAGTTATAATAGGCAAAATATACAATATTTTTGAATCTTTCTTTTTGATAGTTCTAGGTACATGTGTCTTCAATAACATACTTCAAATTTAGATGGAAAAACATTTATTTTTAGTTATTTTTGTGGTGGGAATTATAACCCCTTATTTGCTGAATTTTATACATTGTCAATAAAGGCCATTAAAAATTATTAAAAAAATACTATTTTTTATTTTTAAATAAATAAAAAGACTCGAAAAAAATTCATCCATTTATACACATTTCATCAGTTAAAACCAACTTTAAAAAATATTTTATTTTTTACATTGTTGAAGTTTAACACTTTTTTGATGTTAGCCCTTTTCTTTGTAAATGGGTGACACATGTTTCTACATTTACCCAAGAGCATAAAGGAAAAGGAAAAGAGATAGTTGTTTCTAAGCCCAAGGAAAATAAAGTAAAGGAAATTGTTTTGGTTGAACCTAAAGTGAAGAAAATCTTGGAGAAAGTGGCACTCAAGCTGACAAACATACCATAGAGGGTCACAAGGTAGAGATCCAAGGAAAGAAGTCCTACATCTACCAAACTAATGAAGAAAGTAATTGTAAAGATGGAAAGGCCAATTATGGGAAAAGAGGACATCAGATGCAACTAGGGTAAAGAAAAGGGCAAAAAAAGATGAAACTAAGAAAATTGGTGGTTGAACTTGGTAATGAGAAGGAGGATGAGATTGAAAGGACCAATTCAATTCCAAATTGTGCCTTGGAAAGAACCCCAAGATATTGATTAGGTATGTGAGAACTTGTGAAGTTCACTAGGATTAGTAGGTTTTAGATTTTTTAAATAATATACTTTAGAAAAGAAAGATAAAGAGAAAGTAGAACAAGATATTATTGACATGATGGTGAATTTTAAGTATACATCAATAGATTTAGACTAGGAATTACCAAAATAATTTTATAATAAGATAGATGAAAAGTGGAAATGGGCCTTAACAACTCAAAGAAAGATGAGAGAGGCTACATTAGCCCATGTTATGCTTGATTTAGGAAAACATCACATGTCAATAGTCATGAAAGAGTATGCAAAGAAGCATGTGCCAAAGAAAATGACATATTAAATTTTGAAAAATAAAATTGAAGAGGTTTTACAAGAAAGTAAATTGGTATGGAAGAAGTGTTTTTGTCTCATGCCTTTAGATGAAGAGAAATAAGATGAGAAGAGAAAGATGAATAAGAAGTGGTGTTAGATAATAAGGAAGACATATATGATGATACAAAATAGTTGGTTGAGACAATTCATAAGATGGCATAAGAGAGTGAGAAGAAGACAAAAGTAGTCACCATTGAGGATGAAAATCTAGATACTATAGTCCCAGATGTGACTACTATTGATCAAGAGTCAAAATGGACTTTTTATACCAAGAGAGAAAATAAGGATAAAGCTCCTAAATTAATTAAAGATGCATTGATGGAAACTAATCTAGTGATTGTAAAAATCAAGAAATATCCAAAGATTGATGAGAAGAAAAAACCTCAAAAGGAAATAGTAAGTGTTGGAATAGTTTAGAATAATTGAGAGGGGGGGTGAATAAGTTATCCAAGGTCCATAACTCACAATTAAATTTTTTAGTGCTTAACATAACTCATACATATAACTCCTTATCATGTATCTTGCATGCATCCATAATATCAATCAAAACTTAAACTTACAGATTACTATCCTAGGTCAAAATCACTTTGCTATAATGTAAACATGAAACAAAATAGAATCATTCACACATATGACACAAGGATTTTATGTGGAAACCCAATTTGGGAAAAACCACTAGTAATATGTTACTAATTCTCACTCTTCTAAAGTGATGCCCTATGAAAGGCCAACCCTATTAAAGGTTACAAAACACATCGTTAAATGTGACCTAGTTAAAGGATTTCAATCACCTTGTTAGGAGTGAGCCTTGTTAGAGGTCTTTAGGTCATTCCATTATAATGCTACCTAGTTAAAGGATTTAAAAATTACTATTAGGTCAACCATAATCAAAAGGCTTTTACCTAAACTAATACAATGATTAGAGAGTAAAATTAAGACTTGATCTTATAAAAAAATACTATTTGCTTTGCAAATTATAGATCTCTGTTCAATCTTGCATTCTTCTTGGCTTCATTCACTTCATCTTTTATAGCTTGGTCACCCTTCAAGCATTCATCCTCTTAAGTCTTTCTACTTTTCATACCAATTGCAGACTCTATAGTTTGGCCACCATATGAAACAACACCCTAGACTCCTTGTCTTTCTTGGGTTCTCGCACATGCCAAATATTGTTTCATGTTTTCTATCCCCTTATAAAGAGAATTTAGATATTTTCCCACTTCATCTCAATCATCCATTATAGGGTTAGGTAGGATTCATTGAATCTAACCATCTTTCTATTTTAGCTTCCTCTAAAAAATTCCTTCACAATCCTCCTTGAATTTGACTTAAAATGGTTTACCTTGAATTTTGTGCCACCAACTCATCAAGCTTAGCTTCCACATGGTTCACACAATCCAAGAAATCAACCTTGCTAGCTTAGATTCATCATATTGATGACTTTTCTCATAATATTGTCGCTTGATAGTAACTTTCTTCTGATGCTCGACACATACTGCGTTGCTCAAAATCTACTAACAAATTACTCAATATGAACTAAATTTTACTAATTCTTAGCACCAACTAAACTTTACTTAGGTTACACTATATCACTTGTCATACACTAAAAATTCATTTTTCTTAGCTCCAACTATATTTTTCCTTGGCTTGCACTAACTTTTCTTGGCACCTATTGTGCATTTAGTCAAGCTTGGAAGACTCAATCCTTTTACTTGTTCTTTTAGGCTTAATCAGTGTATCCAATCTTTGAAACCTTAAGAAGATACTCAATACACTATATCATCATTGTCTCAATTGATATTTATACTCCTCTTTCATATCATACCTCAACATTTCCTCTAAGTGCTTTGGTTATCATGTTTGATCAAATCCTCTTCAATAATAAAATAAATGATAGTAAACAAATCAACTAAGTAGTTGTCTTACAAGCAAGTAGAAGGTTTGATATCAGTGACAAAACAATGATTGAAACTCATTCTCATACTTGTATCAATCTTTTCTCAACAATCTCCCTCTTTGAGATTGATGGAAAACCATTACCAACAACAATACCAAAAAGAAAATAATTCCTTGTATTGAAATCTCTCCCTCTATCAGCAGCTTTAATCTTCTTTATAGGTTTAAAAAATCTATTTTGGCAAACATAAATCAACTCTTCCTTATGACTCCCTTTAGGTAGCATCTTGTAGGGCTTCTCCCTCTAATTTTCTTTTGATCACTCCCTCTATCTGATATTTAGTTTGTTGGTGTTTCAAAATGTCAAGTTTTAAATCCCCAATGAGAATAGAATACATATAGGGGCAATTGATTTCCATCTACAACATACCCTTTCAAAACTAGGGCCAACTATAAGGCTATAACCTTATTCTACTTCATGCTCTAAAAAACTTAGTTGGGTGTACCTCAGATTCACTTATATGGTACCAATATTAAAGCATACACTTGAATCTAACAATGTAGATAAAACCCTTATTTCTCTCATACTTATGCAATAACAAAGATGTGCAGTAGAAAATTGGAAATCTTATGAAATACACAAGCTAAGTAAGGGCATCCTTTCAACTCCTAAATAGAAAGGGAAGTGGATAATTGATTTAAGTTTGACTTTAGTAGACCCCAAATATGCAACAATAAGAATATGTTGATCTTATAGCTAATCAATATCTTATCTATTGAGAAGTTCCATAAATTACACACATACATCTATGATACCAATGACATATCCCATACATTAAGATGTTAGATCTATCTTATCACCTTGTGAATCAAACATCAATTTTCTTAAAGACCTCATTTGCATGAAATATCCTCCTCAAATAACCAGCAACCATGTCAAATATATGAAAAATTTACTTGGCTCTTTGTTCCAATAAAAAAACATACAAGGCATACAACCTTAAAGAGATGCAAAAGGGTTCAATTTGTTTGTCCCTAAACCAAAAAAAAAATAATGAAACTATGAATTATGTTGTCCTTTGTATTCATTTCTTTGAAACTATACATTCAATATCTTTGCAAATAACTCATCAAACTACTAAATAGACTAGAACTATCTATATTAGCTTCATTATTGTTGTTAATACAAGAGAGAAAGCTGAAGAATGGTGGAATTGCAGCTCTAGATCCAACCTTGTGGTACCATAGACAAACTAGAACCAACCTTTACAATAAGAGAGAAAGTGAAAGATATAGGAAAGGAAGAAGAAACTAGATTTGATCTAGAAGTGACACATGTCTACTTAAATCTCTATCCCCTATAGCTGCTAAATATATGTCTTCTCTCTACAACCAAAATTTGATAATAATCTCATCATTGTGTGTAACAAACTTTGAAATATCCCTTCCTAATAATGAGAAACCCTTGCTTTGATAAAATATTAGATATGCATCTAAAATTCTAATAAAATATTCTATTAAACTAATGTAGAGATGAAAATATCATCACCAACTATATCCTTAACAACCTTGGCACACACCTAGTTAATCATTTTGCAAAAAATCAAATTTGAATTGGTATACCTAAATGTGGTTGAAAAATGGGTACCTAGGAAAAACCCTAAATAACTCCAACATACAACTTCCTATGCAAAAAAAATTTTGGAAATATGGAAATTTTGTTCTAAGACCTTTTGAACATTATATGATAGTCCTATGTTGGCTTATAAAAAATTCCTATGGGATCAATTTGAAAATTAGGTTCAAATAAGGATCTTAGGTTTGTATTACTTTCCAAAAATTTATCCTTTTATAAAGTTAAAACTTTAGAATATAATCTTTTTTTATTTAAAAATTCTGCATGTTCAAACCAATGAAGGAATAATTAAAAATTATTAATTTCTAAACCTTGATTTTTCCCTCCAAAATTTCATTTGGGTCAAACTACTTTGACCACCTATGCCACATGTCACCACATGATTCATCGGTTGCTACACTATCATCTACCACTTGGGCACCATGTGGTACCCTTTACTTGGGTCTTCAAAATACCACTTGTCATCTGTTATTGCCATGTGTCAACTTCCCATTGGATCTCTTATTGTATGGTCACCACCACATCACTTTCTTGCTAAGTGCCTTGTCAAGTCCCCACCATGTGGGATCCTCTAATTGGCCAAAATCTATGTTACTGCCACCTAGACCCATTGCCACATAGTGGCAAGGCACTTCCCCACTTTATTTAACTTCCATGCATCTTCATAATGTAGGAATGGGCTAGCCACTAGATCTAACACATGGCATGATTTGGTGAGTTGCTCCTAGAATCTGCCACATCATCACCAAGTTCCATGTGTCATCAAGATGCTTCCCTAAATTCCTTGTCAACAAGCTACCACATTAATGTAGGGATATGACAAGATGCCACATTTCCTACCTCAACATGTCATCACCTCAGGAAGCATGTTAGGTTTAGACATGTCCACCATGTGTCACACTGTAATTGGTTCTTTTGGCACCCCCTATTAATCTCTAGTTCATCTAACATACCACATCATCACTGATGCCAATGCATTCATTCAAACTTTCTTTATGTTTTCCTCTAGCCACATAGGCCCCACAGGAGATGCTTGTGGCTTACAAAAGCCTAGTGTCTTTGAGACACTTAATGATAGAGTCTTGATATATTTAAACATTAAGAAGTATCTCTACTTGGCTAATGTGGGATACAACCCATTCCTTTTTATTTTAGAATACTAAGTTTCATCCATCTCCATTTAAATCAGATTCCTTACCTTTCAACTAGATCTCCACATGTCTAAAAATTCTTCCATCTAGCAACCAAAAACATGAATTTCATTACCCCATTTTATTATACTTGTCAAATGAAATAAGATTCATAGTGATTATTGAGAATTAATGAGTACAACTATGCATCACATTTCATTCATTAGCACAAAGCACACAGTCTATCATAGAGTTAGAGCTAAAGCCTATCTAGTTCTAGCCCAAGGTTAATCCCCCTCTATATATATTTAGATAGATACGTATGGACATCACTACCATTCACATGATGCATCCATAGGATGTTTGTGCATTTGAAAAATGGGTGTCTTGATGCGATTATTAAACTAGAAGTCTCAAGGGTAGGAATAACACTACCACCATCTACCCAACTATGATCAACACATATACCCATTTAGGCCACTTTCTTGGTAGAATTTTGAAATGAACTTATTTATTCATTTAATTCCTATGTAGGAGCTCCTACCTCCCATTTCCCTAGCTTCAAAATCTTTTCACACCATTTCTTGTCCTACTTCCTTTATAGAAAACTAGTGTACACATATGGCCTTCATAAAATGTGCATAATAGTTAAATGTAATTTATTAAGGGCTAGGAATGAAAATTGTAACGATAGCTAAGGTGGGAGCATGCAAGGTATCTCCTTGTTGGTATCAATGATTCCTTCCTCCAAATGATAATGAAATTTGTAGATGATGGTGTCAAAGTCTGCTTCTGACCCCTATTCTTTAATTTGAAAGGGACAACCCTACTTGCTTGGAGAATGAGAATTCAAGACCTTCCATACATCACCAACTTAGAGTATTATTGTTAATACAATTTAGATAAAAGATTTTTACACGAGGAATAATTAAATTCATAATGGAATATTTCTTTAAAGAAGATATAGAAGCCATCCATTGATATAATGCTTCACTGGTGTCTTACAAAAGTCTATACACAACCCTAATGCTAGAGCCACAAGTTTTTGTTAGGATTTGGCCCAAGCACCTTGTACTATGTTTATCTTAGAAAGAGGCCCTTCAGAGCTTCTCGATTAGATTTCTTTCAAGATCTAAGTATCTTCACATGGGACAATCTATATTAGCTTTGATTCGTTTCCCCTTACAAGCCAATTATAAAGATAATTCACCTTGTAATAGAGCCTAATATATGGTAAAAAAATCATTAAGCTGAGTTAAATTATTACTTTCTTGTGGTTCATTGTGTCTCTCAAGTGTGTACCTACTAGATGCATAATGATTAGAATTAGCATAACATCATGCAACCATCTCAAATACTTGAAGCATCTTAGCAATCTGATGAAATCAGTCGGGCCCACATAGTAGGTTTGACTAATTTTTTATTTATTATGAAATGACTAATATGTCAAATTGATCCACTAAGCTCACCTCATAGAGTGAAATCATTTTGAAACATTGATTCAAATCTCAAAACTCACTTTTAACATTTCATGCAAATTGGAAAATTCATGCTGAGAGGTTCTCTAGTTGGCCTTAAAAACTAACCAAAATGCTTGACTGATCCCTAAAATCCAACATACTAATTCTTTGTTCCACATTCTTACATCCTACAAAATCTTTCCTCATGAAGATTACTTAGTCAAAATATATTTACTGTCAAAGTTACCATCTTAAAATCACTTGCAAACAAACATGTTAGAAAACCATAAATCACATTTGGTTTTGGCTTTAAAAATAGGTCACACTGACACTTGGGGGCATGAAAACTAGGGCATTGGTTCACTGTCACTAGGGGAGTATAAATATGTGATTTGGGATCATGAATAATAACTAGGTAAATTTGGAGAATAGTCAAAGTGGGATACTCAAATTTGTAGAACTAGGAATGGTGGAAAAAATCAATTTTCACAAATGGAAAGGACCTGAGAAAGTGTGCAGATAGATTCATCAAAATTTGAAAGCTAATACACTTTTTTTAATCATAGAACATAGTGTAAAATCAATTTTGTTTCACCTTTCATGGAATCAAAGTTATGATATCTCAAATAGGGGTACCGATCAATCTACACTTTATGACACAAGCAAAACTTTATAATTTGCATATGGAATCACATTCAAAAATTGATCAAACAGATTCCTCATAGGTTAAAATCTAAAACATAACAAGTCTCTAACCTCTGGAATGCAATACAAAAGGAATTTTCTTATTTTGGTCAACTAGGTCAAATTTACAACTGGTCAAACAAGGCCTCCCAAAATTCTAAACAATTTGTATGAACATGACAACAGTAAACTACCAACTTTGAGGGATTCAAAAACTAGTCAAAACATGTCAAAATGACTTCAAAAAAGAAACATAAGCTCTCTGATATGTGTACTGAACACTCTCAAAGTGGAGAGACATAAAACATAACTAGTGCAAGATATTCAAATGTAAACTAGGCTACCTATCATTGTTTGACACTTACGCAAAAATGTAGATTTGAACATTGCTCAAAATGAAACTTCTTAGAATGAATGAGAATGAAAATTTATCATCATGGCACACATGAATATGCTGAATGCAAATTACTAGAAACATTAAACACTTGATAGGCCTCAATAGGACAGTCAGGTACATATGCATTAAAATGCACTTACAGGGGCTCAAAAATGACTCAAAATTTTAAAATGACACTCAAACTGGGAAGGAAATTTTGAGTCCCATCATAGGTATCTATCTCTCTGCCTATAATTATTTTTCCTTCTGAGTAGATATATCACATTCCTTCATTATAATACTTTCTCCCTCAGTATTTCCCTCTAATGTCACTACTTCCTCTGAGTTGGTAATCATCACAATAATACTTTCTCCCTTGTTGAAAACAATTCTGAAGACTTGTTATCTCATTCATGTAGATGTTTAACAATTACAGGTTCTCCCTGTGTCACCTAACTTATGACTGATCTTATGTTCTAGCTCTTGGTTACTTTAGGAAGCTCCTAAGGTAAAGTCCACTACACCAATGTGTAACATATGCCATTCATCTAAGTTGATGCAAGGCACATATCTAGGTTTCTAAATAGATTTGGATAGGGGTTTCACACTTATTTTACCTATTAGATACTCATGAGAATACCTAAGTAAAATTTTTGTGAATATATTAGCAATCTATTCTTTTGTGTTCACATATTCCATCTTTACTTCTTTGTCTTGAACCAACTCTGTCTAATGATACTTGACAGTAATATGTTTAATTTTTGTGTGCATCATAGGGTTCTTAGATATATTTATAGCACTTGTATTATCATAGTAAAGTATAATAGGTTATGTAATTTCTTCATTCTTTTGAGTAGCTGTTTGGTCCATACAATGTTTGTACAATTTACTGCAACAACAACATATTTAACTTCAATAGTAGATTGAGATATACAATTTTTTTCCTTACTAGTCCAATTAACTAATTTCTTTCCTATGAAAAATGCTCCACCACTTGTGCTTTTTCTACCATCAACATTTCTAGCACAATCAACATCTGTATAGGCTCTCAATTCAAATTTCTCATTTTTCTTGTATGATAGACCAAAGTCCTCTATTTCTTTCTAATATCTCATTATTCTCTTAAAAACCATCAAAATATTCTCCTTAGGGTTTGCAGAGAATCTTGCAACAATCCCAACAACTAATGCAATGTCAGGTCTCCTATGCGCTACATATTACAATTTTCCAACCATAGACCTGTACAAAGTTTGGTTCACATCAGAAGAATCATCATTCTTGGATAGTTTATATCCTATCACCATAGGTGTGTAACATGCTTTGAATCTTCTAATAAAAAAGATTTTAATATTTCCTTCACCTACTTAGACTAAGAGACGTAAATACCACATTACATTTGATAGACTTGCAAGCCAACAAAGAATTTAATTTTTCCAAATATGGACATCTCAAATTCTTGCTTCATTTGATCAGCAAATGTCTTGAAAAGTACATTACATTTTGTCCTCCAAATATGATATCATCAACAAAAATTTCAGTTAGTAGAATACCTTTACCACCTTTAGTCTTCAAGTATAAATTATTCTTATCGTCAATTCTCTCAAAACCAATTTTCAAAAGATAAGTATGAAGTCTTTCATACCATGCTCTAGGTGCTTGCTTTAAACTATATAGATCTTTGTGTAATATTCATACCATGTTCTTGTTGTTAACATTAACAAATCCTTTAGGTTGTTTAATGCAAGCCTCTTCCTCTAATATACCACTGAGAAATGCAAACTTCACATCCATTTAGTAAACTTTGAAATCTTGGTATGTAGAGTAAGCAAGTAGAGTTCTTACTCCTTCCAATCTTGCAACAGGGGAAAATGTTTCTCCATAGTCCATTCCTTCTTCTTGAGCATACCCTTTGCAAACTAGTCTTGCCTTATTTCTTGTGGCTTCACAATTTTCATCTAACTTGTCCTTGAATACCCACTTGGTACCAATAACATTCTTGTTCTCTTGTCTAGGTACAAGTTACCAAGTTTTATTCTCCTCTATTTTCTCAATCTCTTCTTTCATGGTTTTCTTCCAGTCATCATTTTTTAGTGTATCCCTAACTATCTTAGGTTCATGTAATGTCCCCTCTAATAGGGTTAGTAAGGTACAAGTAATACCTAAAAAAAAAAATGTTAGAATCACAATAATAATAAAACTAACTATATTATTCTAAGCTCTAAGTTAACTCCAATCTTAAAGATGTCTCTAGATCAGGCTTCGTAGCTCATAGCTATGTCACTGTCATCCCAGGAGTGCACCCCTGAAGATTCTTCTTAGACAGGCATGCTCTATCCAAGGCCAACAACATATGCATATGTTTGACAACATCTGAATATTCTAGTATGTTGATTATTGGCCATGGAAGACAATGGAGATCTTAAATATCTCACATACTCCATGCTTCAATATCAACTCTTGGCCATGGTGGACAATGGAGATCTTAAATATCTCACATTTTCCATGCTTTGAGTTTCATTAATATCCATGGTATTAACCTCATAGGTCAATAAAATATTATCCACAATTATGATTCATTAATATAAATAAACACATAAACATAATTAAACAAATATAATCTATAAACATACCTTTCTTACCTTCTTCTTTTCCAATAGTCACTACCTTTCATAATACAAATCCTTTGAAAAGTCACAACACTTCATAGTTATAATTTTTTTGAAAAGTTACAATACTTCATAACTAAAATCCTTTGGAGAAATCCTAATACTTAATAATCACAATATTTTTGAAGAGCCACAACTATTCATAATTTATGACCCTTTTGAAGGTTCACATCTTTTCAATATCATTCATACCTTTTCAAAATGTCACTTCCTTACTTTCTTCATGATATTACTTTCCTCTTCCATTTTTTTTTTCAACTCCTCTTCTCTTCTCTTCTTTTTTCTCCCTTCTCTAAAATAAACTCTCCTCCCTTTTATATCTTAATTTTAAGGAGTCATGTCTATTTGTTAAAAATCTTTTGAATTGTTATTAGATTTAGTTAATTTATATTATTCTATGTTATATTATATTATTTACTTATTTATATGTGTTTATTTTATTTATTATTAATTTCTATTTATAAAGTTAACATACTTTGTACAATATTATCTCTTGTATTTAATTTTATTTCTTTCTTTCTTTACTCATTAAAATTTTATTATTTTTAATTATTTAAAATATCACACTAAATATTATTTTATTAATAATATAGATTAAATCATTATTATTTCCTAGGTTTATAGTATATTATTATTTTTAATATAACTTTATTATTTATATAATAATATTTTATTAGCTAATTATAATTAAAAAAAAGTATCTTACAATAGAGATATGATAGTCCACCCTTACTTAAATTGCTTGTCCTCAAGTAATTAGATAATTTCTTTTGTTGAGTTGAAATATATATTTATTTTAGTCCAAATTATTAGGTTGCTATCATGGATATGTTTGAATCCTTTCTAATATTTATAAACTTTCTACATTAGTCTTTCATATAAATTATTTTTCTAGATCCTCTTTAACCCTATAGGATGACAAGATCATGCTTTGACACCACTATAATGTCACCTTTAATAGGGTTAGTTAGGGACGAGTATTACCTATAAAAATAAATGTTAGAATCACAATAATAATAATACTAACCATATTATTCTTCCTTCTAAGTTAATCCCAATCTTAATGATGTCTCTAGATCAGGCTTCATAGCTCATAGCTATGTCACCATCATCCTAGGAGTGCACCCCTAAAGATTCTTCTTGGACGAGCATCCTCTATCCAAGGCCAACAACATATGCATATGTTTGACAACATCAAAATATAGTGGTATGTCAATTATCATCATTGGAAGATAATGGAGATCTTAAATATATCACATGCTCCATGCTTTTAGTTTCATTAATATCCATGGTATTAACCTCATAGGTTAACACAATATTATCCAAAATTATGATTTATTAACATAAATAAACACATAAATATAATTAAACAAATATAATCCATAAACATACCTTTCTTATCTTCTTCTTTTCCAATAGTCACTACCATTCATAATACAAATCCTTTAAAAAGTCACAACACTTCATAGTTATAATCCTTTTGAAAAGTTACAATACTTCATAACTAAAATCTTTTGAAAAAATTCCCAATACTTTATAATCAGAATATTTTTGAAGAGTCACAACTATTCATAGTTATGACCCTTTCAAAGGTTCACATCCTTTCAATATCATTCATACCTTTTCAAAATGTCACTTCCTTACTTTCTTCATGATATTACTTTCCTCTTCCATTTTTCCTTTTGAATTCCTCTTCTCTTCTCTTCCTTTTTCTCCCCTCTTTAAAATAATCTCTCCATTTTATATCTTAATTTTAAGGAGTCATGTCTATTTGTTAAACATCTCTTGAATTTTTATTAAATTTAGTTAATTTATATTATTTTATGTTATATTATTTATTTACTTAATTATATTTGTTGATTTTATTTATTATTGATTTCTATTTATAAAGTTAACATACTTTCTACAACATTATCTCTTGTATTTAATTTTATTTCTTTCTTTCTTTACTCATTGAAATTTTATTATTTTTTAATTATTTAAAATATCACACTAAATATTATTTTATTAATAATATAGATTAAATAATAATTATTTCCTTGGTTTATAGCTTAGTATTATTTTAATATAATTTTATTATTTATTTAATAATATTGTATTATCTAATTATTATTAAAATAATATCTTAAATTAGGGATATGATAGTTCATGCATGCTCAATAGACATGTATCATTTCTCAAATTATTTCTTGTCATAGGTCTAGTCTCTTTATCTCCAATAATCTATGTAGTAGGGTGATGTATTTATTGACAATCTTATTTCTACTCTATTTTCTTCAATCGGTCTTTCAACTTCAAAATCATTGTGTTTTTTTCTATCAGGCAATTTAGCATCTCTTTCATGTGCATTGATCTCATTATCAAAATCTATCTCAGCTTCATTTTGCAACTCAACTTCTGATTGTAACTTGGTTCCTAAATCTAGCTTGACATTCACTATCTGTGACTCAATAGTCATTGAGACCTGCTATTGTTGATTTGCAACTTGATTCACAAAAAAATCCTCAATCATGTCATCATAGAAGTATACAAAAGATTTGCAATCTTTAGGTTCCTTTGCAGGTTCATCTTCATGCACTTTTGTATATTCATCAAGTTTCACATTTGCACTTTCCATGATTTTGTCAATGTTAGAGTTTAAACACTTATAAGCTTTTTTCCTTATGGAATAGCCTAGGAATATACCTTCTTCACTTTTAGCATCAAGTTTTCCATTCACTATACCCTAAAATATATTACATTGGGTGAGTATCCATACCATAATTCAAAAGGAGTTGAATGAGTATCTTTCTTGACTTGGACATAATTTAGGGTATAGAAAATTGTACTTACATCCTCTCCCTAGTATTTCAAAGAAATATTTTTCTCCATCGTTAGTGTTCTAGAATGCAATCCATTATAAATCTAGTTCTACTTTCAGCAATCCCATTTTGTGGAGTGGTTCTAGGTGCAAAAGTTTGTCTTTTGATTCCTCTATCATTACAAAACTTGTTAAACTCATTTGATGACAATTTTCCACTTCTGCCATATCTCAAACATTTCAAGCTTTTCTTATTTCCTTTTCTACTGTAGCCAAGTACCACTTAATTATTTGAAATGCATCATATTTTTGCTTCAAAAATATAACAGTCATCATCCTAGAATAGTCATCAACAAATATGATAATCTACTTGTCACCTCTATAACTTTGCACATTAATTGGTTTGCATAAATCAGTATGAATTAACTCAAGTATATATTTTGAGGTATAAGTCTTACTTTTAAAACTTGACTTATTCATCTTTCTTAACTGACATTGTTTACATATAGCATTTTCTGGTTTATTTAGTTTTGGCAAACCTCTTACTTTCTTCATCTTACTAATACTGACCAAAATTTCAATTTTGTGACACAACCACATATCATCAAACTATACCTCTAGACAAGTAACATCATTCATATAAAGATAGAAAATATTACCTATAGTTTGATCACCATTTCCAATTACTTCTCCATTAGTATCATAAGTATTGGCATTTTTATTTCCAAATTCAACCTTATAACCAATACTATTCAATTGTGATACACTCAAGAAGTCGTAATTCAATCCCTCCACATGATAAGAATCATCACAAATGATCTTATTTGTCAATTGAATTGATCATTTCCCTTTGATAAGACATGGTGCATCATTCCCAAATCTAACACTATTTCAATCATAATGCACAAGGGAATTGAACTTACTTTTATCTCCAATCATGTGATTGGAACATCCACTGCCAATGATCCACCTATTGATAGGCCAACACTAGGGAAAATAATAAAAAAGAATTAATGACTTATAATGAAGTTCAACTAGTCTATATGTGCCAATCCGTGTAGCTATCATACATGAATTGAATCTATGAAAAACTAAACAAATCTTAGCGATAGGAACTATCACTTCCTAGCAACAGGAACATCAAAAATAGAAGTAAACATTTAACAAATAACAATAATAACAAATGTGATAATTCAAAGATCCAATGAAAATTTATCTAGAAGAAATAATACAATATTGTGCAAGTCTAATGGAGCTTTAATAATTTATACAAGAAATAATTTCTTACATGAATTCAATTAATGACAACAACAATGAAAACTAAGAAAACTATTGCACTTAGCTTATAATGTTAATCAAACTATAGAAGCATTCAAACAAATTAATTATGATTTTGAAATGAAAACTTATAACACACCATGTTTCAAATAATAAAATACAAATTACACATGCTATAATTACATTAGAAAAATCACCAGCATCTTGAGCATTGGGCCCTTCCTCCTTAGTTTTTCGAGTGATGGAATTAAAATGCTTCTCTTTTAAACAATTTCAATCATGTAATGTTCTTGTGTTTATTGATCACAATTTTTATTCCTCCCTTCCTTTTATATTACATAGCACATATATTTATATGTGTTTAGTTTACAAATATAGGATAAAACAAAATGATTTCATTTTGCTAAAATCTTTGAAATATGAGGGTATGTACAAACCCATTTTTTACCCACAAATCATTAACTAATTTGTTAGAATAGTGGATAGAAATAGAAGATATCTTGGCTGCTCATATCTTCATAGATGGACAACATGTAATTTGAAGATAGCTTGTATTATCAATGCTAATACTTACATACTCCTTGATTTGTTGGCTGTAGAATATAAAAAGCACTTTTATAACAACAAAAATGACCATTTATATATTTTAGATATTTGTTTCATAGTATTGAAGGTATCTAGGAGAAGAGGAGAGGAAATGATAGTTTTGTGTGGAGAGAATGTTTTCCCATTATTATTCCATGCAGATGTAATAAGTAGTGTAGTAATATGTTTTCATAATAAAGACTATGCAACTTGAAAATGCATCCTCCATTAATCTTCAATATCCTCTCTATGAATTCATGTAGGGTGAATGATATGTGTAGCAAATGCACCTTATGTCAAATTTGATGGAGTTTTATATTGATGAAAGAGCTTCAAGAAGTTGAATAGACTATGATAATAAAGATTAGTATAAGCAATCAATAATGAATTCTCCAAAAATTAATCCCAAAATAATTTTAAATATTGCTTATAAATATTAATCCATATGAAATGTAAAACAATAAAATGGGATGGAATATATGGAAATGGAATGGGAAAGTGACTAAATAAGTACATAAAATGGATTAAAATAGGACATTAAATAGTTTATAATTGGCTCTCATCATTCCCCCCCAACTTAGCTTATTGCACATCCTCATGCAATCATTATGATCATGAGGTCTTTAGTTTTCACTAAAATAACTTTAGGTTTATGGATTTTGGCTTTGTCTCCACCCTGAACCATGATAACTCATAGATGAACACAAATCCCATGACAAGCTTTCTTGTTGTTTTCTTCTTTGGTAGGGATATCTCTTTCAAAATTTCATAAGTTATTTCTCTATTTTATTTTTCTTTTCTTTTCATTTTTTTTTATAGCATCATGGTTCAAAAGGTTGCATATAGGAGAAATTTATCCCAATTTGTACAAGAGGAGTTTAAATGGGTGAAATAGGAGAGATGAGAGATTAAATAAAGGCTATTATATGATAGATATAATGGATAGTATGATGGGCCCAGTAAGGGTGACAAATGGAGATAATTGGATGACATACCTCCCCCCAAGTTAAGGGTTGGTTGTCCATGGGAAACAAGGAGAGGATAGGAAGGGGTGTTACAGAGTGATCAACATAATAAGAAATATAAATAAAGTTAAGAGATAAAATAAGGAAAAACAAAATTGATTGTTTTACCAACATGCATGTGCAAATAGACCAAGGTCAAAACATAAAACAACTCAGCAACTATGGAGGAATCTACAACAATAAATTAAAAGAAGCATCCATAACTACAACACCACAAAATACCACCATTTGACTAAAAGCATCAAAGAGAAGACCACTAGAAGGAACTAGAAAATTGGACATCTGAGGAACCACCATCATCAATTGAAGTATTGGAGATCATACAATAGGTAGCAAATGCTATTGAAAACACCTCAACTAAACAAGCAACACATCCTATAGGTGATCAAAGATTTGACGATCATTCTAAAGAGGAGTAGAGCTGCAAGAGTGAGTGACAAGAGGTGCCAAGAATGAAAAGAACCACATAAACCAATGAGTGTTCTTGAAAAGAATGAGTTGTAGAAAAACCAAGAACACCAAGTTTTTTTTTTCTTTACTTTTTTTCAAATTTTTCCTCATTTTTTCACTTTTTGATAATGACAAGTGACTGTTGGCAAGCCAATTTTCAATCACTCACCACTTAATGGTGCTATAAAAATAGTTTTCACCATTAAGAATTTATTTTGTAGTTAACATCCATCGAAAATTGGTTTTCAGTATTATTTGGCCAACAATGGCCAAAGATTTTCATTGTTGGATCTTTTATTGCTTTCTTTTATTTTCTTTTCTTTTTTCTCAAAATATTTTTTTATTTTTTTAAATTTTTAAATTTTTTCAATAACTACATAGATGACCAAAGAAATGAAATCCTGATAGGGATGATGAAAAATGATACCATCTATAGCTTGATTTTTGACCATGACAACATAGAAGGCACTATTGGGACTTGATTGCACAGGGAACTTGAAATGATCATCAAGAATAACCTCATCAGAATTGATACCACAAACCACTACACTAGAAACACTTTTGATCTATGTATCTCTCAACATTGAATCTAAAAATTGATTGGAGAGCTTCAAAATATATTGGGACACTTGGCTGAGAGTATTAATCACAAGGATGATGATTCTCATATTTCTCGATGCTGACATAATAAGATGACATCTCTTGAAGATATGAAACCCTATTCTTGTAAAGCTTGTGAAATATCCATTATAGGAAAATGTAAATTTGTGAGTAAAACACCTTCATTATCAAATAAAGGAGTATGGAGTGAAAGCCAATAGTAGTCACCATTGTGTCCATAAAACTTTAGAGAGAAGGAGACACAACTCAAGGAAGGAGTGTGATGATCTGCAATATCTTCAAAGTTTTTCTTGATGTGTAGCTTAAAAATGATCAGGAATCTCATAGAACAAGTTGCATTTTTTCTCCATGTGATAAATCACCAAAGAAATTAAATCTCATCTGAATGTGGTAAATGACTTATGTCATAATATTCTTGTGATCTTGAATAGTGAAACATACATGCACCAAATGGGTAAGTGCACAAAGTTGTGGTGCCAAAAGGGGGGTATAAGTGGACACCTTTTTCCTGAAATCAGCAAATTCTGGACTTCAACAAGAATTTGAAGATAGTTACACTCAAAATTTTAAGATATGAAAAAAAAAAAGTCGTAGTCCTTTGAATCTAGTTTCTAAACTACTAATTTTTTTTTCAAAATGGTTTAGTTTTAGGTCCTCAAAAAAGGGGGCCACAGAAAGTGGTACTGTTTATTCCAAAAAAACATAACATAATACAAAGTGTGGCCCCCCTAAAATTTTAACTTTTTTTTTGAAATTCTTTAATCGCTCCAGTCAAAAGTTACCTAACACTATGTAGTTTATCCCAAAATTTTCGGGTAATTTTATAATGTGTATTTTTTTTTAATGAATTTTTTAATTAGACCCATCCCAAAAATGTGAAATATCTATGTGCTCCCCCTAGAAATGATTGAAAACTAATCTAAAATCAAAACTTTTTTTTTAAAAGTGTGTAAAATGGAGTCTAGTTTCTAAAAAACTAAGTTGTTACAAAATTCGATAAATGAGCTAAAATCTACAGCCCAATTAGTACATGGTGGTTTTTGAAAAAAAATGAACATACATTCAAAAGAAATTATAGATGAAAGACTTTAAATAGTTCAAATTAAAAAAAAATTATATGGTTAGATAGCTAACACAGAGACCTATAATGTTATGTAACCTGATCTTATCGATACCCAACCACGAGGAATCTTGAAGGGGAGTACACAAGAAAAATCAATCATTTTTTGTATGTTTGCTAGAAAGCACGTCTCAGACTTGTTTATAAACTCCAAACCTTTGGGTTGGATCTACAAGGAAAAACCAAGCCTTAGGCTTGGTTTTAATGCAAAGCTTTGAATAGCACATGTGCCTTATAGTGCGCACGCGCTACTAAAATGCTATTGAATTCAAGGTAGTGCGCACACACTATTGAGACCTAAATTGCAAACCAAAACCAAGAGAGAGCTAGGGGGGTGGGGCGAGGGAATGACTATTTGTGTGTGTGTGAGAGATAGAGAGAAAGTAGGGGATGGGAGAGGGGAGAGAGAAAGTGAGAAAGAGTAGGGGTGGAAGAGAGAGTATAGGATGGGAGATAGAGAAAATGTGAGAGAGTAGGGGTGGCAAAGAGAGTACAAGATGAAAGAGAGAGGAAGTGTGAGGGAGAGAGTAGAGGTGGCAAAGAGAGAGTATGGGATGGGGGAGAGAGATTGAAAGTAGGGGATGGGAGAGAGAGGAAGTGTGAGAGAGAGTACAAGTTGGGAGAGAGAGATTGAGAGTAGGGGATGGGGGAGAGAGAGAGTAGGTGGTGGGAGACGGAGTGGGAGAGGAAGAGTGAGAGAGAGGAGGATGGGAGTGCATGTGTGTGAAAGAGAGAGAGTAGGGAATGGGAGAGGGGGAAGATAGATTAGCTTGAGAGAGATTAGGGGATGGAAGAGAGAGTAGGGGATGGAAGAGAGAGTAGGCGATGGGAGAGGGAGTGGGAGAGGGAGAGAGAGAGGGGGGATGGAAATGTGTGTAAGAGAGAAAGAGAGAGAGTGTGAAAATGTGAGAGAGGGTAGGGGATAGCAGAGAGAGTAGAGAGGGAGAGAGAGAGAGAGAGAGAGAGAGAGAGAGAGAGAGAGAGTGTGTGTGTGTGTGTGTGTGTGTGTGTGTGTGTGAGAGAGAGAGAGAGAGAGAGAGAGAGAGTAGGCAGTGGGAGAGGGAGAGCGAGTGAGAGAAAAAATAGAGGATGGGAGAGGAGAGAGGGGGGATGGGTATGTGTGAAAGAGAGAGAGTAGGGAATGAGAGAGGGGAGAGAGAGATAGAGAGAGTAGGGGATGGGATAGAAAGAGAGTAGGCAATGGCAGAGGGAGTGGGAGAGGGAGAGAGAGGGTGGATGGAAGAGAAAGATATTAGGCAATGGCAAAGGGAGTGGGAGAGGGAGAGAGAGGGGGAATGGAAGTGTGTGTAAGAGAGAAAGTAGGGGATGGGAGAGAGTGTGAGAGTGTGAGAGAGATTAGGGGTGGAAAAGAGAGATAGTGAGAGTAGGGGATGGGAGAGAGAGGTAGAGAGTGAGAGAGAGAGAGAGATAGTAGGTGATGGGAGAGGGAGTGGGAGGGAGAGAGAGAGGGGGAATGGAAGTGTGTAAGAGAGATAGATTTGGGGATGGGAGAGAGTAGGCAATGGGAGAGGGAGTGTGAGAGAGAGAGAGAGGGGGGGAATGGGAATGTGTATAAGAGAGATAGAGTAGGGGATGGGAGAGAGTGTGAGAGTTTGAGAGAGAGTAGGGGGTGGTAGAGAGAGCTTGTACAGGATGGGGGTGAGAGAGAGAGAGAGAGAGAGAGAGAGAGAGAGAGAGAGAGAGAGAGAGAGAGAGAGTAGGAGATGGGAGAGAGTGTGAGAGAGAGTAGGGGATGGAAGAGAGAGAGTGAGAGTAGGGGATGGGAGAGAGAAAGTAAAGAGGGAAAGAGAGTAATTGAGAGAGAGAGAGATAGTAGGTGGTACAAGAGGGAGTGGGAGAGGGAGAGAGAGGGGGGATGGGAGTGTGTGTTACAAATCTAGAGAGTAGGGGATAGGAGAGGAGAGAGAGAGGGGGGGATGGGAGTGTGTGTCTATGAAAGAGAGAGAGTAGGGGATGGGGGAGAGAAAGTAGGCAGTGGGAGAGGGAGTGGGAGAGGGAGAGAGAGAGAGGGGGAATGGGAATGTGTGTAAGAGAGACAGAGTAGGGGATGGGAGAGAGTGTGAGAGTGTGAGAGAGAGTAGGTGGTGGCGGAGAGAGATCGTACGGGATGGGAGAGAGAGAGTGAGATTAGGGGATAGGAGTGTGAGAGAGAGTAGGGGATGGGAGAGAGAGAGAGTGAGAGTAAGGGATGGGATGGGAGAGAGAGAGAGTAGAGAGGGAGAGAGAGAACTTGAGAGAGAGATCTAGTAGGCGGTAGGAGAGGGAGAGGGAGAGAGATAGGGGGATGGGAATGTGCATGATAGATGTAGAGAGTAGGGGATGGGAGAGAAGAGAGTGGGGGGATAAGAGTGTGTGTGTCTGTGAAAGAGAGAGAGTAGGGGATGGGAGAGAGTGTGAGAGTGTGAGAGAGAGTAGGGGGTGGCAGAGAGAGAGTATGAGATGGGAGAGACAGAGTGAAAGGATGGGAGAGATAGAGTGAAAGGATGGGAGAGAGTGAGAGAGAGAGAGTAGGGGGTGGCAGAGAGAGAGAGAGTACGGGATGGGAGAGACAGAGTGAAAGGATGGGAGAGAGTGTGAGAGAGAGTAGGGGATGGGAGAGAGTGTGAGAGAGAGTTGGGAATGGGAGAGAGAGAGAGTAAGAGTAGGGGATGGGAGAGAGAGAGTAGAGAGGGAGAGAGAGAACTTGAGAGAGAGATAGTAGGTGACCTAGGAGAGGGAGTGGGAGAGGAGGAGAGAGAGGGATGGGAGTGCATGTGACAAATCTAGAGAGTAGGGGATGGGAGAGAAGAGAGAGGTTGGATGGGAGTGTGAGTGTGTGTCTGTGAAAGAGAGAGAGTAGGGGATAGGAGAGAGTGTGAGAGTGTGAGAGAGAGTAGGGGGTGGCAAAGAGAGAGTACGAGATGGGAGAGATAGAGTGAAAGGATGGGAAAGAGTGTGAGAGAGAGTAGGAGGTGGCAAAGAGAGAGAGAGTATGAGATGAGAGAGATAGAGTGAAAGGATGAGAGAGAGTGTCAGAGAGAGTAGGGGATGGGAGAGAGTGTGAGAGAGAGTTGGGGATTGGAGAGAGAGAGAGTAAGAGTATGGGATGGGAGAGAGAGAGAGAGTAGAGAGGGAGAGAGAGAACTTGAGAGAGAGAGATAGTAGGTGTGGGAAAGGGAGTGGGAGAGGAGGAGAGAGAGGGATGTGAGTGCGTATGAGCGATCTAGAGAGTAAGGGATAGGAGAGGGGAGAGAGAGAGGGGGATGGGAGTGTGTATATGCAAAAGAGAGAGTTTAGGGGATGGGAGAGGGGAGAGAGAGAGAGTAGCCCAGGAGAGAGAGAGAGAGAGAGAGAGTAGCGGATGGGAGAGAGGGGCGGATGGGAGTGTGTGTAAGAGAGAGTAGGGGATGGGAGAAAGTGTGAGAGAGAGTAGGAGGTGGCAGAGAGAGAGAATGGGATGGGGGAGAGAGAGAGAGAGAGTAGGGGATGGGAGAGAGTGAGAGAGAGAGAGAGTAGGGGAAGGGAGAGAGTGTGAGAGAGTAGGGAGAGGGAGATAGAGAGAGGGGGATAGGAGTGCATGTGACAAATCTAGAGAGTAGGGGATGGGAGAGAAGAGAGAGGGGGGATGGGAGTATGTGTGTGCGTGTGTGTTTCTATGAAAGAGAGAGAGTAGGGGACGGGAGAGAGTGTGAGAGTGTGAGAGAGAGTAGGGGGTGACAAAGAGAGAGTATGAGAGGGGAGAGATAGAGCGAAAGGATGGGAAAGAGTGTGAGAGAGAGTAGGAGGTGGTAGAGAGAGAGAGAGAGTACGAGATGAGAGAGAGTGTGAGAGAGAGTTGGGGATGGGAGAGAGTGTGAGAGAGAGTTGGGGATTGGAGAGAGAGAGAGTAAGAGTAGGGGATGGGAGAGAGAGAGTAGAGAGGGAGAGAGAGAGATAGTAGGTGGTGGGAGAGGAGAGAGAGAGAGAGCAGCCCAAGAGAGAGAGAGAGAGAGTAGCGGATGGGAGAGAGGGGTAGATGGGAGTGTGTGTAAGAGAGAGTAGGGGATGGGAGAGAGTGTGAGAGAGAGTAGGAGGTGGCAGAGAGAGAGAATGGGATGGGAGAGAGAGAGAGAGTGAGAGTAGGGGATGGGAGAGAGTGTGAGAGAGAGAGTAGGGGATGGGAGAGAGAGAGTAGAGAGTAGGGGATGGGAGAGGAGAGAGAGAGGGGGATGGGAGTGTGTATCTATAAAAGAGAGAGTTTAGGGGATGGGAGAGAGAGAGTAGTAGATGTGAGAGTGTGAGAGAGAGTAGGGAGATGGGGGAGAGAGAGAGAGAGTAAGAAGTGGGAGAGGGAGGATGGGAGTGTGTGTGAGGGATCTAAAGAGTAGGGGATGGGAGAGGAGAGAGGGTGAGAGAGATAGAGAGAGTAGGTGGTGGGAGAGGGAGAGAAAGAGAGAGTAAAGGATGGGAGAGGGGAGAGAGAGAGAGTGTAGGGGATGGGAGAGGGGAGAGAGAGTAGGAAGAGAGAGAGAGTAGGGAGAGAGAGAGAGAGTAGGGAGGGTGGAGAGTGATGTGTTCTCACATAGTGCGTACACTATAGCGTGTATGTACTATGTGAAATCACCTAAAAATGGTCAAAAAGAAACTTTGGGGCCCGTTTCATTCATTCTTTGCTTTTGTTCTATTTTGCACTCTGTTATCTCGATAGAAATCACGAGTTTCAACATAGCAAACACTCTTTCAAGGTGGCAAACACTATTTCAAGCTAACAAACACTATTCCAAGGTGGCAAACACTTTTGGAAGCTAGCAAACACCAAATTCAATCATTGGATACATGATTTGAAGACTTTTTGAATATTTCTTGTATAGAAAAGGTTAGTGCAATCTATTTTAAATATTGTTTGTTGATATATAGATACAAATTTGATTATAACTTGACATGTTGTTTAATATATAGTGAATTCATTGAAATTTGTATGTTCCAATGAAATATTATTTCGAAATGGTTAGAAATTTGACAAATCATTTTATATATATATTGTGTATTCATTCAAATAATTATAATTTTTATATGTACTTGAATAATTTGTAATTTACACATTTTAAGTAATTCAAATGTTTGAATAATTTGACATGTAGAAATCATCATCATGCCAAGGAAGAAACCAAAAAATCAAACAAATGAAGATAGGGAGAGAGATTTGGAAATGAAAAGAGATAAAATGAAATTACTATGTGAGCAAAGAAAATTACAAAGCAATAATGAAGAATTGACTTTCAAAGAGGATCAAGAACCACTGGTACCAAGAAACAAAGAAGAAGAATTGGAAAGACAAAGAGAACAAATGAGACTATTACACTCAAGAAGACAATTGAATTGTGAAGCTACACCATCTTCTAATGTTGGAGTCATATCGTCCGCTACACCATCTTCCAATGTTGAAGTCATATCATCCTCTGATGTTGAAGAGACACTGATTTGTATATCCGACGATATACACACTCCATCATGTCATGTTGAAGGCACAACATCAACACATCAAGTAGGTGATATTCCATCTTTTGCATCTTATTGACAAGGCACATCATCTTCGGTTCAAGGTACGCAATACACTCAACCTTATGTTGATGTTCAAAATGTTGAGAGAATTGAAGAGATTATAACACCTTCTAGAATTTTTTTTAGAAGACCAAAATATTTGATTGATATTGATAGTAACATTTTGAAATCAATGCCTAACAAGATTAGCAAGCGTACTTGTCAAAGAAAAGTTAATCGTATGTGGAGATTATTTTTTGATGAATTAAATATTACAGGTCAATGCCAATTATTTATTGAAATGATGAAGAATTTAAAATTTAGGTCTATCATGAAGATTCTTGGGCTAAGAATGATGGATGATTCAAATGAAAAAAACTATTGTAAAGAATCTAATGAATGCTTATGACAAAGTGGGTTCTAAATCATGCACCAAAGATAGTAATATTGCAAGACGAGTACTTACATCGACAATAGTAAGTAGCCAAATGAAGAAATCTCGACTCATGAGAAAGACAAGCAAAAAATTACAAATTGGTAGAGGTACTCTAAGGAGAGCCATGCTAAGGCGTGAGAGATTGGAAGATCCAACAAAAAATGAGTTATGGACATTTAGCAGTAGACTACCGCGAAAGGATAAAGAAATTAATGAAACCTTGAAATCATTGATCGAAGATTTTTGGAAAAATAACACACGTGTTTCCCCTAATCAAAGAGATGTTGTAAGAAGGAGGATTGGTAGCCAAAATCGAGAGCCACATGCGAAACATTTTTTGGACACAACTCAGACACAATTTTTTGTAAAAGTTATTGGTATATATCCTCAAATTCAAATAAGTCAAAGATTTTTTGAGATGGGTAAACCTTTTTATGTGAAGATAAATCACACATGCACAACTTGTTGTTGTAGGATACATATTGAATTTTCTAACCATTTTGATGTTTTAAAGCATATATGCGTAATTTTGCATTCTCAGTTTATTTTGCAGGATTGTGACATAAATGAGCCACCAAGATCTTCAAGGGAATTCATATCCAACATTTTATGTGAAATAAGGGATGGCCAACAATTTTACAAGACATCATGCTTGGATGGTACGTGCTTATTTTGTGGTTCTTTGCAACTTTTATCAACTTGTCAACATATGGATAGTACACATGCAATTGAAAATGAAATAGTAGATTACGAAAAATTTAAGATAGTGACATATGCTCTAAAAGATGGGAAACATGGTAAAAGATGTGATTTAGTCATTGAAAAGATTTCAGTGTATGAGTTCATGAAGATTTTTCGTGAAAACATTATTTATGAGTATGTAAGGCATACCCATAGAGCTCGATGGCTGGATTTGCAATTCAAGTTGTGCAAGGATACGTTTCCACTAGATACCATTGTTTCGGTTGTAGATTTTGCAGAGAACTACACACTACAACCAAAAAATGAGGTGCAAGTAAAGTATTATACTTCTCAATAGGTTTCCATATTTGTTCACATAACATTCATGCATTCACCTACAAGTACAGAGGATGACAGGAAGATTTTGAGGGAGTACCATTTTTACATCACTGATGATCGATCACATTCTACAAAGTTTGTACATGGTTGTTTTCAACTATTTTATGGAGATTTGGCTAACAGGGGCATCACATATCATTAGCACATTATTTGGTCAGACAATTGTGCATCTCAATTCAAGAATGCACGGATGTTCTATTGGTTGAGCAGGATGCACAAGTTGTGTAGAATTCAATACATGTGGAATTTCACAGAGGCTGGTCATGGAAAGGGAGAGCATGATGGTGCAGGCACATGCATCAAAAGAGCCTTAGCTCATGAAGAACTAAAGTACAAAGATGGAGCAATATTGATAGATGCAAAATCCATCGTCCAGTGGTGTAACGCTACAATGGGTCCAGGTAAGGAAGGTGAGTCTATGGTTTGTAGACTTTTTTGGTTGATAGATAATACTAACAGTGCACCATATTAGGATTGTTGCACACTAATAGGATCCAGTGAGTTGCACTCTTTTAGAAGCTCTGATGTAGTTTCATGGAGTATTCACACACGAAAAATGGCATGCTATTGTCCATCATGTGCAGAGGAAAATTGGGATGACTATGAGTCAACTGAATGGGTGGACAAATGGGATATACGGGTTTTGGACCCAATTGACACCTATCATCCCTCACAAGCACTGGAAATGGTACAGATGGAATCATCTATTGACTTTGACCGCTTGTCTGATCTAGTGCAACCTGGTAATATATATATTTATATATCTTTGTAATTTCAATATGTAACTTTATAACTTTTACGCAAGTATTTTCTAAATTAATGACTGCATTTTGTACATTTGTCACTGTAGGCCATGTTTTTGCTGTTATTGCACCTAAAGACAATGAAGAAGGGACAGATTATTATTTGTGTCATTGTGTTCAAGCCAAACAAAAATTGGATCACTCGGTTATAGATGGTGAAGGTTTAGAGTACGATGTCGGTGCGGTGGTTGTAACCGACACATGGCTTAGACGATATTCTATGAGCCCTAACTTGTGGTTATTCGAGGATTGGCAAATAGAGAGGAAGATTCTTCATTATTCAAATCTTGTTGTCACATCAAATGTCCACTTGATAAAATATGGTGGAAAACCACATAATAAGAATCATTGGAAAGTTTGTGAGTCAGACCATGAGGCAATACTTAAGACATTAAAATGTCGAGCAGATCCAATTGGCTCATTAGATTGAATATAGAGAGAGGGAGAGAGAGAAAGACTGATCAACTGGATCCAAATACATTGTTGCAACCTCTTCCCCAAGACTGTCCACATGACTAAGGTGGACCGTATTGTTATGATGCGTAAGTGATGAGATTTAGTTTAAATCATAGATTTTATGTTTTGATTTGTTTAGAATCTAGATTTTATGTTTTGATGTCTCCAATTTTTTTAAAGCTAGAACAATATTTTTCATATTTTCTTATTGTGATGATATTTTTCTTTCATTGCATGTTCTCTTGGATGACAGGAGGGAGAGAAGAAAAATAAGTAGATTTTCAAATAGCCAGCCACCCTTCTTCATGTAATTTATTCATTTAAGGTAAAAGTCCCATTTCCTTTGTTTGGCTTTGGTATTTGGTTATTTAAAGTCATTATTCTAGTTGGACCTTCGTATGTTTGAATTTGGGATTGTTTAGTGTCTATTTGTTATGATTATACTGAATTATTAATTCTATGATGTTTCTATTATTTAATTATTTAAAATAAATTAAAAAAATTTGTATAAAATTATTATTTTTTATTTCTATCTATTTGTTATGATTATTTCTATTATTTAAAATAAATTAATTCTATAATATCTCTATGACGAACTATTTATATTTCTAAACTTTACATATTTTAAATTAGATATCTCTCGACTTAATTTACCAAAAAAATTAATTAAAATTTTAGGTATGCTTATAGTACACCATGACCAACAATCAAACTATTATAACAATACAAATACATTTAAATAGTAATGTAAGAATGGTTTAGTTCACATAAAAAATAAGTCTATCTTAGATATTCTAAATACATCATAAAACTTTATCGCTTCAAAAAAATTGGAATTTCTCCCATCTACTTGAGTTCCCATCAATTGTCCATAAAACTGGGAAAGGGAATAGGTTCTATGCTCCCAATCCCAACATCCTCCTGTCCACTACTAGGAGATGTGTGTAATGTAGGATTCAGCTCCATCAACTTAGTCATTTTTGTGACTCTCACCATTTGTTGTCAACTATGGTGACAATGCTTGGGGTTACACTTATTAAGTAAGAATATTTCCTAATCTAGGGATTAGAGCATTCAACATATTAGAATGTGATTTATGCTATGGGAGAAGAGGTATGTTGGGCATACTAATTGATTCTAGGGCTTATAGTACACCATGACCAACAATCAAACTATTATAACAATACAAATACATTTAAATAGTAATGTAAGAATGGTTTAGTTCACATAAAAAATAAGTCTATCTTAGATATTCTAAATACATCACAAAACTTTATCGCTTCAAAAAAATTGGAATTTCTCCCATCTACTTGAGTTCCCATCAATTGTCCATAAAACTGGGAAAGGGAATAGGTTCTATGCTCCCAATCCCAACATCCTCCTATCCACTACTAGGAGATGTGTGTAATGTAGGATTCAGCTCCATCAACTTAGTCATTTTTGTGACTCTCACCATTTGTTGTCAACTATGGTGACAATGCTTGGGGTTACACTTATTAAGTAAGAATATTTCCTAATCTAGGGATTAGAGCATTGAACATATCAGAATGTGATTTATGCTATGGGAGAAGAGGTATGTTGGGCATACTAATTGATTCTAGGGCTAGTGCAATTAAATCTCCTTCCACTAGTGTTGTAAATATAATTTCTATAGTTGTTGAAGGTGCACCTCCAATATTTGGTGTGTATCTCTTTCAAACAATTAGATTATCCTCTCTTTCTTTCCTCTTCTATTCCTTTAGTGCAACCTTCTCCGCAACTCATTTTCCCCTCTCTATAGCATCTAAGATCTCATTTCTTGCAATCTTTTCCTCTCTCCCATCTTTCCTATCCCTGATCTTCTCCTTCATGTAAAGTGCATTAGCCTCAAATAACTTCTTAGTCTCTCTTGTTCCTTAGAATTTTGTATCCTTTTCTTTGGTAGCTATAGGAATCTATTGGGTAAACCACTATGTTATTTTTTTTCTAGTGGCATGTAACGTATAAAATCAACATCTCCATCATAGTCATTTTGGGCCTAGGTATCAAAAAATTGTTAACTATTTATTTCATCATGGTTGCCACCATTTGCAAAGCATTAGATGACGTCCTTGGGGTCAACATGTGGTGGGGATGGAATTAAAAGGGAAACATTTTCATCCCCACAAGTATTTGGTTACCCAAGGTTTGTGACAACCTCCTACAACCAATCTAGTTGTGAATCTTGCATTAGCAAGCTTAATCTAATATCAATGTTTGTTGTATGCTCAAGGTTTTATCTCCTATAATAGTCCACTAGCTGGTTCAGGTTTTTTGGTTGGGTATTTTTAGGTGCAATTGTACCTAGTCCCTTCATATTTTGTCCATAACTCCTCAACAAAGTGTTAATTGGTTCATCTAATAAGCCATTGATTTTTAGGAAGGATTCAATAGTGATTTCCTCCCCCTCGCTTTACAACTCATCAATATTTGCATCATCTACAGTAGTTGTTTCTTCTAATCCACTACTTGTGGGTTGTGGTTTAGATCCCTATTTTCAATCCTCATCAACAATGAAGCACTTTCTTGGGCCTATATCATTCACTATAACCTCCCTATTCAAAGACCATATCCCTATCCTATGGAAACCACTCATTATATTATCGGGTGTAAGTGCCAAATTGGAGGCTTTGCTGGATAACATTCCTAACTCCTCATGACCAATATTGGTTTGAGGGTTCCTAGCCAACCACACATTCCAAATATGTTTTAAGTAAGATTTTAATGGTGAGAAAAAACTAGCATCCAATGATTGACACCTATAGATGGTATATGCTACAAGTGACACACAATCTATGCCCAACTTCTTTGCTTTATCAATTATTTTCCATGCCATATGGATTCCATGATCATCAAATAATAGAAGACACCTTTTTGAGAGAAACACCCCACATGGAATTGTTCTTACAACGTGGTCTAGCCAATTCAAGAATAATTATTTCATCATCCATCCATGTACTTGGACTGCCATGCAGGCCTTGAGATCATAATTGAAAATGTAGTTTTTTATATGTCTCTTAGCCTTGAACAAATAAAAATTGGAATTCTCTAACCAACAGTAATGTAAGGAGACCCATCAACAAGAAAAAACCCAAACTTGAGGTTTCTCAACACTCAACAATCAAATTTCAAAACCGTTACCAGCACTTACTACTAGGACAATTTCTAGTTTTAACGGTCAAACTCCCAAACCATACAAAGGACCCCCTGCTGTTTTAGCATTTTTAAACATTCTTTTTGGAGAACTACAATAACCTCTCTCACATTTTGGAGATCACACTCCATTTTCATTTTACGATGCCATCTTGGGTGATGCTGAAACTTGCAATGTCGGCTAGTACAAAGTTGCCAACTGCCAAATCTCTCTCACCTTTCCTCGTGGAATTGAACTATCTACTCTGTTAGCTCTGCATGGTTGGGTAAACCCTATCCCCAACCTTGTCCTATCCCCTTCAGTGCTCGAATGTTCTCAGGCACGCCAATCCAGAATGTCCCCAAGGGTCACTAAATGCCATAGGGCTGCGATCTTTGATGGGGCATATCTCGGAGCTCGTGCAAGGTGTGGATGCGATTCTAGTTCCTAAAGGACTGTGTTGTGGAGACCTAAAATAACCTCTCTCACTTTTTGGAGATCACACTCCATTTTTTTTTTACAACGCCATCTCGGGTGATGCTGAAACTTGCAGTGTGGGCCAATACAAAGTTGCCAACTGCCAAATCTCTCTCACCTTTTGTCGTGGGATCAAACTATCTACTCCGTTAGCTTCGAGTGGCCAGGTAAACCCTATCCTCAACCTCATCCTATCCCCTTCAGTGCTCAAACGTTCTCAGGCATGCCAATCCGAAATGTCCCCAAGGGTCACTAAATGCCATAGGGCTGCGATCTTTGACGGGGCATATCTCAAAGCTCGTGCGAAGTATGGATGCAATTCTAGTTCCTATAGGACTGTGTTGTGGAGACCTACAATAACTTCTCTCTCTTTTTGGAGATCACATTCTATTTTCATTTTACAATGCCATCTTGGGTGATGCTGAAACTTGTAGTGTTGGCCAATACAAAGTTGCCAACTGCCAAATCTCTCTCATCTTTCGTCGTGGGATCAAACTATCTGCTCCATTAGCTCCGGGTGGCTAGGTAAACCCTATCCCCAACCTTTTCTTGTCCCCTTTAATGCTTGAACGTTCTCAGGCATGCCGAACCCGAATGTCCCTAAGGGTCACTAAATGCCACAGGGCTGCGATCTTTGACGGGGCATATCTCAGATCTCGTGCGAGATATGGATGAGATTCCAATTCCTACAAGACCATGTTGCAGAGACCTACAATAACCTCTCTTTCTTTTTGGAGATCACATTCCATTTTCATTCTACAATGCCATCTCGGGTGATGCTGAAACTTGTAGTGTTGGCCAGTAAAAAGTTGCCAACTGCCAAATCTCTCTCATATTTCATCGTGGGATCAAACTGTCTACTCCATTAGCTCCGAGTGGCCAGGTAAACCCTATCCCTAACCTCTTCCTATCCCCTTTAGTGCTCAAACGTTCTTAGGCACGCTGAACCAGAATGTCCCTAAGGGTCACTAAATGCCACAGGGCTGCGATCTTTGACGGGGCATATCTATGGGTTGTCAATACTTTGACTATACTTTAATTCAACGATTATCAATATGTGAAAAAATGGAACTCGTTGTATTTTGAAGTACTGAGAAGATGGCCTTGCCCTTCCCCGGGAGTTTCAGAAATGGGAGACATTAGGTAAGAGAGTGAAAATGTTACTATCGCTTCAACGCACATGATGCAATTGGAAATGAAAATTTTGATGGTAATCATTTTGTTATAAGGGAGAGACTACGGATGATCATTGTTACTATCTCTTTAGTAGTGGAATTTTGTTTTCTCTTGAATTTGGTGGTGGGGGATCAGTGGTAAGTCTCCTTGGATATTCCTTCTTATGATGTTAGTGACAAGTGTTGCTCTTTGAAAACACTTGTACAATCTTTTTTAAATTATTAGATAAAAACAAAGAATTGTAAGTATTAAACATGATTAGCCTTTAGTTCCTAGAAGATCTTTATTTCCCCATCAATGCATTTAGAAAGTTAAGTTTTAAGAAGATCATAAATAGAAAAAATTAGAGAAGCAATTTAAACATTTATATTGATTGGAAAAATGTGAGTCTTGAGTTTCCTCTACCTTTTAAAGAACATTCCTTAGCTAGCAGACCTAATTCCACATTCCATAAGACTGTCATTGCGCTAAAGATTTAGGAAACCAACTGCTCTAAGATAAAGCTTCCTGGTCAATAATAATCTAGCCTATTGAGGTACATAATACTTCTCAATTAAACTTGTGTTAATTCAGTATTAATTTTGTAATTAACTACAATTTCAGTATCTGTGTATAGGGGGTGACTGAGAAAACTATTTGAGGTCCAATTTGAAAATATATTTGTAAGGATCCCGACCAAGGTTCACAACTTCGATGATTAATACATTCATTCAGGCCAGAACCTCACTACAAAAAAATAATATATAAAAAAGGTAGTGAATAATGTCATGTCTAGACCCAAATCAACCAATGAAAGTAAAATTAGCATAATTTGGAAAAACAATATATGCATTGAGTGGGTTGTCATAAAAAAGCTTCATAATAAAATTCATGTCTAGAATTAAAAGACCTTAAAGAACATTTATGCTTGTAACACAAATGGCCATTCAAAACTGAATATGATTACAATATGTGAAATAGCATTACAAGAACTTGTAATGCTCTTGTGAACATCGTGTTAATTCTTGTAAGAATCCCTAAGATGCTTGTTATACTCAAAATTTTGTTGAAATTGAATTAATTTTTATCCTATCGGTTAATTGGCTTAGGGTGATATATGCTTCTTGGATGGAATAATGAGTTCATGATTAACTCTGTATTAAGATTCATAGCATCTTCTAGTTATTTGCAAAGGAAATTTATAAATTACTTTCTAATGTCATATGGCTTGCTTGAGAAAGATGTTCGTGTTCTTATTGATGGGTACTAATGACTATCCACATTTAGTTCTTCAATATCCTATTTGACAAGCTTGCCATAGACATTTCTTTGCCATACTAAGTATTTTTGAAAACATATTTGAGTAGAAGGACTACAGTAGATACTACATGATGTTTTAACAAATAAACTAATGGGTTAGAGACTATTATTTCCAAGTTATTATGTCATAGTATTTTAATTGTAATGATCTTAGACTAATGATATTCTTGAAGGTAACTTTGACATGCAGCAAGAAAGACAACATACAGCCAAGGCTATATTGTGCCTACAAGCAAAGCCATAAATGCTCATAGCCAAAGCCACTAGTGCACATAGCCAAAGCCATGGATGCTTATAGCCAAAGTTACAAGTGTTCACAGCCAAAGCCATGAGTACATGAAGTCGATGATCACAATTGTTTACAACTATTCACCAGAAACAACTTCTTTGCAGTTTTTGAGAAATACTAATAAAGCAAAAAAGAACATCTACTAGTTGGTAGACATAATGGAAACTCTCTAGCAATTGAATTTAATTTCATACATGCACATATCTAATTTAATGTCATACACGAACATATCTAATTTAACGTCATACATGAACAAACATATAATATAAAATGATAACCAATAATGTCATATACATTAACAAACACATAATATATTATGATAACCAATAATTTCGTATATGAACAAACATATCATATATTAACAAATAATGTCATACATCAAATATAGAATGTCATATGTACATCAAATGTGTATCGAATATGTCTCTCAGATGCCTATATATATACATGGGGAAGGAAACAAGTCTCTATATATATGTATCAAATATCTCAACTACATCTTTTCCTTCCCATGAGGGGAAGGAAACAAGTCTCTCGATGTCCTCTGCCGTCGTGTGGAGGGAGATAGTGGAGATGACGGGGCCCTCCTGGCACACTCACTTGACCTCTTATTGAGGCTCTTCTCTAGGTCCAACTGATACAAAGAAAGTAGATATGAATCAATATTTATTATATGTTGAAAGCAAATATATGTACTCACAAAATCAATTATTTTCTTACCGCTAACAAATAGTCACTCTGTAAGTCCACCTCAAATGCTCTTGGACGATCAGGGGTGACAAGACCCTACAACAATTCAGTAAATATAATCACTTATAAATAACATTAGAAATTTTGAGATTAACTATTATAAACAACAACTAAAACAAAGAAAATTCTTTCATACCTCCGTTAGTGGCTGTGAGCTAGCCACAGCTGTGGCCACTCCACTATCAACAAACTATCGCAGATGAGGAGGTGTGTCCGACATCATGAGTTGCATATCATACAATACACATTATATCTAACATGAAACATGGAATAAATATAATCAAATGAATTAAATTAACATGAAACAACTGTACTTGTGTGAAGCTCATATGATGTCTCTGCTCTGCATCTGTGGTAAAGGTTGAGGGTCCTGTGGAGAACTGATGCACATGCATATTTTTTTTGGTCAATCCTTAATATGATTACATAATAAATATATTTATTAATTAAAATGATTAAATTAATACATACCTCAGGACTCGTCGAAGGGACAAAAAATGGGCCTGGAGGATCGCTGCTAGGCCCATGAACAGTTTGACCCTAAATTTTGAACAATGTCAATAAATCCTAATTAATTAATCATTCACTATATGTATGAAATGTGATCAAATTAGTAATTTTCCTATCTGTCAATGCCAAATGTCTCGTTCAAGAACTGATCGGTGACAAGCCCATCATCTGCACCATCTCCGACATGAGTGCCAAATGTGAATAGGGATCCGCATGAAGTGCACATGTGACCACGACGTATAGAAGGCTCCCCCTCAACTAATGGGCTCGTGGAATGGATGAGGGTCTGCGTCAAAGCATTAATGGTCCCTAGAGTGCTGGCCTCTACATGTTCCTTCACAACTGAAGGAATAATCACATGCTCACACTGTGGATGGACCACAGCTACCCTAACTACATTAGGGTCATGACGTGTTCCTGGCCTCTCAAATGATGACCCCCCACCTCTACCCTAGGAGTCTAACATATCAAAATAATTGGGGATCTCCCCAAGGACAAACTCACAATATAATTTCTTCAAAAACTATATGGGGACCTCGTGATTGTTGCAAGGAGGGGCATCAAAAACCATCCACCATCTATCCCAAAAATTATTTCTAATAGCACCATGTATGCACCAATGGATGGGGAATCGTTTAGTACCCTCTCTAACAGTATTTTGCTCACCGAGTTTTCTAAATAATGCACATATACTACCTTTTGGTATTTCCTTTTTTCTAACATCTTCATATGACAATTTATTTGCATAAAATATTTTTTGTTCATCCCTCTTAGCCCGCCAAATATCTAACTGACCACTAACTGAGGCTATTGGAGTGTTAATGGATTCGAGGGATGATGCCAATTGAGCCCTCATTGGATTGGTTTGTCCAGATTCTTTCAACCGACCAATGATTCCTGCTAATTCAGTTTTGCCTCTCTCTATTTCATTTCTTATATTTTCTTGTGTGCCTGGTGGAGGTCTTGCAATTGGTTCGGGTTGTGGAATTTGTTCTTCTTCTTGAGGAGGGTTTTGGTTTCGGGGTTCTTGAGGGTTTTGATGTTCTTGTGGATTTTTTGGCTGATTATGAACATTTCCTGATAAAAAATCAATTGAAATTCAAATAAATAAACAAATCTAAAATGAAATTTGTAAAAATCGTACAAAAGAATATAAAAAACTTACAAAACAATATGAAAAATATATCAAACAATGCAAAGTTAGGTTTATATCACTTACGGCGTCGTCGTGGGTGTGCTTGTGGTCTTGGATTTCATCGACGAGGAGGCATTTTGGCAAATGGTGGTGCAAATGTTGAGTCTTCAACTCACGTACACGCTGCTTGCTGTAGGAGTAAAAGAAAATGTTGATGAAAATGATGGGTTGCGGGTTTGAAACCCATCATATATACTTTTTATTTTTTTAAAGCGCGTACGCGCTTTTTAAAATAGGAAAAAAAAATTTCCTTGTCACCTTTTTGGCACCACAACTCGGTGCATATGCCCAAATAGCTAGCAAGCCCACACAATGTTAACAAAGCCAACAAAGTATGTTTTGTAATGCTTGTGTAGAATAAAATCATCAACTGGTATTAGTTCTAGGAGCATGTCACCACAACAAGAGACCTATAACCATATTCTCAAAATGAACTATATCAAGTATAGTAAAGCAATTTTGCCCAATTAAAAACACTACCATTAAGTGAGTAATGCATTTTATACAAAGGGTAGGTAGAGTCATTAATATAAATAAACACTTGATAAAAACAAAAGAATGTGAGTACAATGATTATACCAATGTCAATCAACATAAGAATACATACCTTATATTGTTTAGATGTCACATGGAAATTTTTTCTAAAAAGGACCAATGTAACAATCAATAAATCTTGATTGGAAATCATCCAAGAACTACAAAATTAGAGGGATTCCCCCCAGCTTAACTTCATGCTACAAGGTCACAAAATTATTAGGATAATCAAAGAAATTAGGTAACCCAAAGAGAGAGTAACACATCTCTATAATTTTGTGAGTCTTATTGAATCAAATATTTCAATAATTTGTAGGATGGATTCCCAAATAAACTATAGGTTATAAAGGTAGAGAGAAGTCACCTCATCCAACGAATCAAGAAATTAGCATGTATAATCAATGAATGATCATTGTAAGATACAAGAACCAAGAATAAAGAATATATGGCTATTAATACATTGATCCTTGTTAAATAAATGAATCATCCATAGTTTATTTGGTCATCTTAGGACAATGTAAAGAATCAACAATTAGGAATCATACAGTTTTAACATATTGGCCATTAATGCATAGAATCCCTTATAATTATACTTAATCAATTATTGGTCCCAAATCAACAAGTATGTTAGGAATGCACATTTTAATTGTAGGCCTCCAAATATCAATATGTGCAAGTACAAAAGTAATAGAATATAGATTGTGGAGGATATGGTACCATGTTTGTGAAATATGGAATGCATATGATTCAATAGTACTTAGTGAATGGTTAATATTAATAGACATACATATGAGTCCAATAGTTAAAATTGGTGAAATTTGAAGTATGGTCTCATTTATGGGTATTTGAAATTCACTAAGTGCAAAAGAAGAAAAAAGTTGATTATAATTCAATAGGTAATATTTTTATTCTCATTTCATTAAACTAAAATCCCATTCCTTAAGTGCATCAATATATTCCAATGTCAATTTATCAATATCGAGCACATTATTAGATTGTATAGGGATCCTTGAAAGCTCAATATTATATGTATTTCCAACCACCTTATTATGAAATTTTGTATGAAGCAATATAGTTGTCTTTTGTGGATATGGTGGAGTGGGTAGAATATGATGTGAATGAGGTATTGAATATGGTAAGAAGTGTGAATGAGATAAAGTAGATGGGAATAAGTAGGATGGGTGGAACAAGGATGGTAAACATGGGTATAGTGGTTTTTGTGAGTATGCTTGATTTCATTTATTGTGCATATTATTTAAAGTATGTTTTAAAGAAACATGTTGGCTTTGTAATGACATAGAATGACAATGTATGTTACCAATAGAATACATACCTCGATCTTCTTGATTTTGAATTTAAAATTGTTTATCAGTTACAAGAAAAACTTGTCCACTTTCACCCTTATCATGGTGAGACTTGCAAAAAACTTGTACCTCATTCACCATGTGCATTTGGTTATTCAGGTAGATGCATTGATCATATTTCCTATAGCAATTAGAACAACAAGTAATTAAATGTTCATCATCAAAATTGCATTTCTCTAAGAATTCATCAATGATATTTTCTTTGTCAAACATAATGATACCATTTGTACATACCAGTGATGATGGAAGATCAATATCTTTTGGGATGCATTCATTAGGTAGAGTTGGTAAAAGAACATCACCTTTGGTTAGCGTGATTTCCCCACCAATTTCTTCTTTTGTTTTTAAATTTGAAGGTGAGAATCAAGGGGTGGCAACCACCAGTGGGGTTGAGGGGTAGTGCCCCTTGGAAGGTCTTGGGCAATGCCCAAGGTGTGCCTGTGATGCCAAGCACATTTTACCTCTTGCATTCCCTTAAAAATTTGCATTTTAAAAACATTTTTCAACCAAAACTGATGTGCTTGAGCAAGCATGAAAATGCATTACTTTTAACATTTTTCTTCAAAATATGCTTATCTTATCCAATAACTCACAACAACTTACCATAATGTAAAATTTAATTAACTTCTAAAGCAAATAATGAATCTAATTTCTAAGGCCTACTTGTAAACTCTAGAAGAAAACTCTAAAACAATGCATCTATATGATTTAAGCAATGCAAATTAAGATTAATTACTTAAGCAAGGCTAGCAATTTCAAAAGTGTTCATCCCAACGCATTCTTTCTAATTCAAATTAGAAAACCAACATGCCTTTGACACCTTTCCTTGGCAACGACACCAAAATGATAGGCCAACACTAGGCCAAATAATAATAAAGAATTAATGATTTTAATGAAGTTTGGCTGGTCTATATGTGCCAATCCGAGAGTGTAAGCTTGCGAAATGTGTCTGAGCAATATGCTATCAAGGGATGTCAAATTTGAGGTGAGAGATTATGGATGCAACTATAGTACATGAATTGAATCTATGAAAAACTAAATGAATCCTAGAAATTCCTACTATCACTTCCTAGTGACAGGAACATAAAAAATAGAAATAAACATTTAAGAAATAACAATAATAACAAATGTGATAATTCAAAGATCCAATAAAAATTTATTTAGAAGAAATAATAGAATACTGTGCAAATTTGATGCAACTTTAATAATCTATACAAGAAACATTTTCGTGCATGAATTCAATCAATGACAACAACAATGAAAACTCATTAAACTATTTTACTTAGCTTATAAAATTAATCAAACTATAGAAGCATTCAAACAAATTAATTATGATTCTAAAATAAAAACTTAATAACACACCATGCTTCAAATGCTAAAATACAAATTACACATGCTATACTTACATTACAAAAATCACTAGCATCTTGAGCAGTGGGCCCTTCCTCCTTAGTTTGTTGTGTGATGGAATTAAAATGCTTCTCCTTTAAATAGTTTCACTCATGCAATGTTTTTGCATTTATTGATCACAATTTTTACTCCTCCCTTCCTTTGATATTACATAGCACATATATTTGCATGTGTTTAGTTTACAAATATAGGATTAAAAAAAATGATAATTTTAAGATAGCCTATATTATCAATGCTAATACCCACATACTCCTTGATTTGTTGGCTATAGAATATAGAAAACATTGTTATAACAACAAAAGTGATAGTTTATATATTTTAGATATTTGTTGCATAGCACTGAAGGTATCTAGGAGAAGAGGAGAGGAAATGACAGTTTTGTTTTGAGAGAATGTTTCTCCATGATTATTCCATGCACATGCAACAAGTAGTGTAGTAATATGTTTTCATAATAAAGACTATGCAGTTGGAAAATGTATCCTCCACCAGTCTTCAATATCCTGCCTATGTATTCATGTAGGGTGAATGATATGTGTAGTAAATGCATCTTATGTCAAAGTTGATGGAGTTTTATATTGATGAAAGAGCTACAAGAAGTTGAACATACTATGATAATAAAGATTAGTGTAAACAATCAATAATGAATTCTCCAAAATTTAATCCCGAAACAATATTAAATATTTCTTATAAATATTAATTGATATGCAATGTAAAACAATAAAATAAGATGGAATATAATGGAAATGGAAAGAGGAAGTGACTAGATAAGTGCATAAAATGGATTAAAATAGGGCATTGAATAGGTTATAATTGGCTCTCATCACCTGTCACTCTTATTCACATAAGATAAAAGTGCAGTTGCCACATCTTCATCAGATTCATCTTTCATTGCAACATAGATAACTTCATCCTAATGATCATCAAATTCTTCATTTGATTATTCTTTAGCAATCTAGCATTACTTAATTCCCTTGTCTTTATAATCTTTGTTGTTCTCATTTCTTTTGCTTCTATACTTGTCTCCACTTTTTGTTGTTCTTTTCTCTTGATATCTAGCAGCAATATTACCAACTTCATTACAATTAAAACATATAATAGGCATCTTACCTAAGTATTTTTCTTTGCCTCTGTGGAATTTCCTAGCTAGTAGTATTTCAAGCTGATCAACATCTTTGTCATCTGTATCACTATCACTAGAAACATGTTTGCTTCTTTTATTTTTCTTTTCACTAGGTTCTTTCAGTGACAACTTAGCTTTAAAAGAAGATTCAACAGTTTTAGATTTGAAGTTATCATAATTGGAGAGTTCAAAAGTAGTAATCCTACCTACCAAACCTTCAAGAGTTAGATCATTGCTAGGTACACATCTTAGTTCCTTTATGGAAAAAAAATTAATAGCATAGATGGGTAGAATTGTCCTCAATACTTTTCTTAATATAGTATCATAATCAATCTTACTAGTAGATCCTCTTATAGCATTTACAACTTCTTTTATTCTAAACCAATACTGAACAATGTTCTTGTATACACCTGAAGCAGATTACATCACTACGTAATAATATTTAGTCATCTCCTAGGACATTATTGATTAAATATTTATTATTTAATTAATTAATCATCATCTCCTAGTTAATTAACTAATTGAATTAACTATAGTCTAATTGATAAAATAAAATGATAACCAAAAATCAAATTATCAATTAAATCCCTATTCTTCTATTAAATTAAGTAAATTCTCAAATCTATTTAATTTAACCCCATATCCCCATTTTATTAAATAAGTCATTCAATGAAACATCCAAACCCCTAAACATCCCTAAGACTTACCATTACCCCAAAACCAACTCATTCACCCATACTAACCTCACTTAGCCACCTAACTAACTGATCCCATCAAAGCTAAGCCACTTGCCCCCTAACCCCCTTCCTAAGCTAATCTTAATTCCCCTCCTAAACATGTGCACAACTTAAAGAAAGGGTTAACACTTGCTAACCCAAACCAAAGTGAACAATTGTCCCTTATCCTCTTACATCCCCCTTTATGGCTCTTACATCCTCTTAATGGATTTTACATCCCTCTTTCTAACTCTTACATCCCTCTCACACACTCATCCTCCCTCATTACTCCCTTTGACCAACCCTTTTCTCATCCACTCACACTCATTCTCCTTGTGACAAGTGTCACTCCCCTATTGGTTCCAAACAAGCACAATCCATGTGCTCCCCTTTGAATGCATCTTAACCCTCCCTCACCATTCTTCCATCCTTGCATCCTGACCATCCATCTCTCTACCCCTTAGCCTATAAATGAAGCCATTCTGTCTCACAATTCATCATCCACTTTTCATGCAAACTTATAATGCTCCACTAACTACTCCATCATAGCCATTTTACACCATCATAATGCTAAAATCCATCCATATCTCCATTGTTAAAAACCCTCACCCATACACACTTGATAATTCATCCATCCATTGGAAGCTTGAGCACACCATGAGCACACACCTTCATCCATCAAGGACATATCCATGTCATCAAAAGGTTATACCATAAGGAGCTTACCATTTTTGGTTTACCTTCTTGGTGATAACCTCATTCTATCATAAGTGTTAACTGTTAAGTTTTGTATATGCTTTTGTTGTTAATTAGTATTCAATATTACACTACTAGATGAGGTGATACATTTTGGCATGCATGGTGGGAGCCCACGTTTAGGTCACTACAATCTATATTTTTCTTGTTAATGTTTGAACTAACCAATTGACATTTTGTGTTTATTTGTGTATGTAGGTGGCTTTCTAATATTTTTTGTAGGCATCAAAGTCTCTTATCAAGAATCACATTCTTAGCTATTGAATGCATCCTAACCCTCCCTCAACATTCTTCCATCCTTGCATCCTGACCATCCATCTCTCTACCCCTTAGCCTATAAATGAAACCCTTCCCTCTCACAATTCATCAACCACCTTCATGTAAACTTATAATGCTATTTTGAGAGCCTAAAAACTACCAAAATACCATCATAATGTTGAAATCCATCCATACCTCCATTGTTGAAACCTTCATCCATATACCTACTTGGTAAAAACCCCATCCTTTCAAAGCTTGAGAACAATGTGAACATACATATACTATCCATCAAGGATATATCCACTTCATCATGGGTTATATCATAAGGAGCCTACTATTCTTGGTTTTTCTTCTTGCTTGGTGATAACCTTAGTCCTATCACATGTTTTGGCTTATTTAGTATTGTTAATGCTTTCATTTATTAGTTAGTATTAAATTTGCACTACTAAATTATGTGATACATTTTGGTAAGCCTAGTGGGAGCCTGCATTCAGGTCACTACAAGCTAACTTTTGCTTGTTAATGTTTGAACTAACCAACTAAGGTTTTGTATTTATTTGTGTACATAGGTGGCTTTCTAATATTTTTTGTAGGCACCAAAGTCTCTTATTAGGAATCACACTCCAATCCATAGAAGAAAATTCCAACTTTGGCAACCTTTTGACACCTTTTGTTCACAATTCCATGAATGAAAAATTGTGAACTCATAGCCCTGAGATCACAACCTAAACCTATGAGAACACATCCCTGTAAGGGTGAGATCACTCTTTGTCTCGAACCCACAACCAAGCAGCATTCAAAAGCCCCCATTGATCCCACTAACTAATCCTCCCACAGGAATGCCAATTTTTACTAGTGGGATCACTATAAAAGACTTGTAGGAATGCTTGAGCTATTTAGTCAACTGATATTCCTCACTTTTTTCCTCCTTTGTCACTCCCTCGTAGACCCATGGGATCATCGTTTCACAAGATCACCCTGTGATTTTTTCACCTGTGACCCATTTTTCCATGGTTTCACCAGTTCTCTATACTGTAATCTTGTTGTGTCTTAGCTACATTCCTACATTGTAGGATCGTTGTTAAAATCAGTAGGATCACTATTTTATTCGCGGGATGGCTATTTTGACTTTTGGTGGTTATGTAGGATAGGTGCTTTTCTAAGCATTTTTATGCCTATAAAAAGAAAAAGAAAAAGTTAATTTTCTTCCCATAGGTAATCTTCCATTTTGAAATTTTTTGGATGGTTAATCAAATTGATTTTTTTTGTAGCATTGCAGATTAGAGCTTCTTTAATGTCTAACCATGTTTTTTGTAGGTTTTCCTTGGAATCAACTTGAATGTTTAAACAAATATTTCATTGAATAAATGTTGCTCAAATCAATCTCGAATGCTATGGACTAAAATCAATATTTTCATTCGAATGCATGTTTAAACAATAAACACAATCTTGGATGCTAACAATCAAATAATCATTTCTATCCCTCAAACTTCAACTTTCAGGCTTAAAAAGAAATCACTCATTCTTGAATGCATAAATGAATTGACTTTTTAACTCATTTCTTATCGAATTTCTCATGCTGATGATGCTCGATTTACAAATGTTGATGAACTCTTGATCTTTATTATGCTGAAAATTCTATCAAGTTGGAATGAACATTTTATCTCATAAACACTAGTGTCTTCAATCATAGATTACAAAATCTAAATCATCACTTGGAAAAGAACGAGTATTTTTTAAACCCAAGATCACTTAAGTGGTCTTTTTTTACACTTTTTAGGAGGCCTACTTGGGGATTTCATCACCCCTTTGGATGACCTCAACTCTAGCATTATAGAAAAGTATAAATATTAGGAGGTGAATCGAGAGACACCTTTCTTGGAAGCATAATATTGTCACTCTTGGCTAAGCCCCAAAGAACTTTATATCTTTGGGAAATGAAGGTGGATATTTGGGTTACTATCTCCTCTCGACTATGTACTAGGACACCTCTAGCTAATCTTGTACATCCTAGTAACAACCTTATAGAGTTATTGATTTGTTTTGATGTGCTTGATTGTTGTTAGCTGAAGAGATCACTTATATTTCCTTTAAGATAGTTATTAGCAAGTTCATTGGCAAAAAACCAACCATTGGTCAATCATTCAATCCAAATGAAAGACATACTTAGCATAGTCACTACCTCATCTAAGATTCATCCAAGCTTCCAAGCTTTCCTCTAGTACCATCTGTATACTAGAGAATTTGACCTATTGGAAGCAAGAGAAAATAAACAAACATTAGTTGCACATGGATATTAAGATATTCAAAACAAAATGCAACATAACTAATATAATGCTTGAGTTTTATAACTCAAAGCAACCAATAAATCAAATCCTTAAGAAATATCAAATAGCTCAACAACGGCACCCATGAAAGGCCTTGTTGGTGTGTTTAGATTGGAGGGATGTTGGTGTGTTCTCCCTAAACATAAGTGTGGTGAATCTCTTGATGTGAAAATACAAGTGTGATAATGAAAGTAAGCTATATGAAATGAAGAACACCTCAAACAATGGCTATGGGGGAAGTCATGTTTGAGAGCATTCAAGTGGATGTGGAGATGGAATGCAATAAAGAAACTAAGCTAATGTGAAAACTAAGATAGTATGCAAGTGAAATGAAGATGTAAATGCATGAAGCTAATCTAACAATGTAAATGCAATGAACTATCAACTACCAAAAGTTAGTATGCAACATGAAAATCACTATGAAAGCTCTAAACTCAAACTAACATAATAACAATGCATATGGAGAAGATGAAAATGCTTGAGACAAGGGCTCTATTTATAAACTTGAGAGAGGCCTTGGGTGAGGTGGCATCTATGTGGCATCCATATAAGTACCACAAGGAGACATGTAGGCAAGCCATGCAAGTGGTCAACATTCAAAGTTTGCTCACACATGTGTGAGCAAACTTGGAGAGAGGAGTGGGGGAAAAAATTTGTAAGAGGTGTGAGAAGTGGGAGTGGTCTCACACGTGTGTGAGCACACACTTAGGCTTAAAAAGGGGTTAGCAAGATGATTAAGGTAATTAAGTGGGATTAAATGGTGGATAGGCTTAGAAGGATGAAAGTGATGGGTGTAGACTAGATTTTAGGGTAGCTTTAAGATTAAATTAAATAAGATTTAATTTAATCATAGGTTTAGAGGAATTAATGAGATGGAGAGATTTAAATAAATAGAATTTATTTAAAAGAGAGATTTATGGAGGGCTATGTATTAAATAAATTTAATGCATTAAGGATAGAAGTATTTAAATTAAATTTAAATACCTTAGAAAATTGAACCAACTTAATTAAATAAATTTAATTAAATAGGTAGAAGAATATGACAAATATAATTAATTAATAAATAATTAATTATAATGTCAAGGGAAATGTTAAATAAATTAATATAGTGTTTTGGGACAATTTTAACTGCCTACATTTTGCCCCTCTTTGATGTGATGTCAGGATGACATCATATCAAAGAAATGAAAATATAGGTTTCCTTAGAGAAAGTAGGAGTCCTAAGAGAAATGACAAAGGAAGAGGGTGACCCCTTGCAAAAATTGCGAAAAAAATAAATTTTGGGTAATTTTCGTGAAAAGGTCTTTGGAAGAAAAGAAATAAGAGAAAAAGGAAATAAATGAAGACATTGCATGACCTACAGGCAGATAGGGGACAAACATGACTCAGGGAAGACACAAGCTCAAAATGGGGCCTCAGAGGGCCTATATAAGCCTCTACGGGGCTTACAGAAGGTCATTTGCATACCTAGAGAGCAGAGCATCTAGAGCAAAGATGGATGCGATTGATCATTTACAGCTTGGCAAGCACATTCAGGAGCACTAGTGATCAACTAAGATGGGCTCACTAGTAAGTTATCTAATCCTCTTTTTCATTTTGTTGATTAGGCTAGGGTAGGTGAATTTATAACACAATAAAAAGGACAAAAATATGGTCATAGTAGAGATGATAGTCTCTGCCTTGTCATCTACGTAGACAATAATCTAGAGATCATGTCATTTGTAGAGATGATAGGACCTATCTTGTCATATGCATAGATAATAGATTAGGGAATAAGGGTCTGCAAAGATGACAGGATTCAACCTATAGTTTGCATGGACAATAAAAGGGGCTAAAGGGTAGTAGAGATGATGATCTTCTATTTGTTGTCTCCACAGATGACAAGATGCAGTCACTAGTGGGAAAATTGGCATCTACACAATTTCTGAAGGTGCCAAAATAGTATCTTCATGGATTGCTATCTACACTAATTAGTGTATGTGTTGATTAGCATCTATGCATATTGGAATCTACACTGATTACTGTTTGTGTTGATTGGGACAAATCGACAGAGGACAAGATAGGATGTGCCATTTTGGAGATATCTTAGGCTAAAGAGACTAACCTTTTGCATGTCTATGCTATAGGAAGAGATGGTAGTTTTTCAATCGAGGGAACACTATCCCCCAATGATGGTGCTGGAGGAGAGGCTGATAGATACTAACTAGTGGCACATCTAACTATGTAGATTAGAGCATGTACACAAGTGGCTAGACTTGAGGGAACACTTAGTGTAGCTATTGGCATCATCAAGCAATGGCACACACCTACCAAGAGCTTCCATCTACCTATTGGAGAGGCGATAATCACACTACTAGATGTGTGGTGGATTTTGTGAGTGCCCATCTGGGGAGCATATCTAGATTATGTGTTGGAGGGTTTAGACCCATTTTTGCGAGAGTGTTTTAGGTAGTGATTGTACAGACTACCAATCCACAGATCATGGTTGATGTGGAGAGGAGTGCTAGAGTAGAGACTAACTAGATTAGCTTTGTATCTAGCCTCATTGATTTGGTGAATGGTACTAGACCATGCTAGGTATGGCTTTCCCATTGGGTGGGTGCAAGTACTAAGCACCCTTCTATAGGAGGATGGAGAGGTCTATTGCTAGGGCCAGACCATCTTGGCATAGCTCTACCATGACCTACACATGTGTACATATAGGATGTAGAGGATGATGGGGCCAGGGATGACACTACTGATAGTATGGTCTTGGGAGCACATCAAAGTCACACGGTCGATTACCAAGTAGGAGTCTAGACATCTCAGTGAGTCATTCACTTGTACATACTAGCCTTTGATTCGGTACACCTCCATAGAGTTTGTGGGATTTCAATGACATCGTTTGGATGAGATCATCATGTTTGATTGGAAACTATATGATGGTGTGGAGTGGTGGGGTATAGTTTTGGCAATGAGTAGAGAGGAGAACTCTAAGGATTAGATGTACCTTCAATTCACACAAATAGATTACTAGATCATTGGATGCTCTGTTCATGTGGTCATGCAATACCTACCTTCTAGAGTGTGACAATAATTTGGCATAGTGCAGGATGTGGTGTCCGATAGGTTTCTATACCCTATTGTATCATGGGAGTATGGTAGAATCTGGGGTCATGGGACCACCTTGTGGTTGGCATGTAGCTCATAATTGGTGATGTAGTTAGTGACTTGGGTATATGGGTAGGATCGTAGAGATGTAGAGGTTACAACAACATATGCATAGTGGTGGGTAGCTCATCAGCCTATGAGACTAATAATGCCTAGGCCACCTCCACTAGTAGAGAAGGCACATGGAGATGGGGGCATAGTAGGGGATGGTGGGCAGGAAGCAATGATGCCACCACTGGCATAGGGTGCACAACAAGGACCGCAAGGGTGTAGAGCCTATACAAGGAGAGGTCTAAGGCTAGTACCAGCACAAGCACTAATATAGGCACTAGTGCAAGGGCCATAGGTATAGGGATAGAGATAGGGATAGGGAGAAGACCCATACATGTTTAGGGCTAAGCGAGATTGTTTATGTGTAGAGGCAGCCCTAATCAAGGGTGTAGCATATGTGCAACAGGCATGAGTAGATAGTGCATAGATGGTCTTGGTGGCTATATAGGTAGAGCTATAGGCTCAGAGGGCTAGAGCTGATAGTGCATAGGAGGCCCTAGTAGCCTTATAGGCATGGGTAGATGTAGGAGAGTTTGCTAATTTTGAGGTGCATGAAGATGATGAGGAGCTTGCAAAGCTAGAAAGGCTCTAAGGAGAGGTGGTCACACTATACACCAAGTGAGACACCCATTAGGCACAGCTAGACAAGTACTACAAGTAGAGGGACATAGCCAAATAGATGCTATAGCCTAGGGCCATCATCATAGTTATGTAGGAGGTCATTGCAACTAGGCAAGTAGAGGCACATGCTATATGAGAGGTGGCCTATTATAGGTCACTATATCATGATGCTATGTGGACTGATCAGTGGTAGCTAAATTTTCAAAGAGGCTCGAGCTCATGGACTACAAGGGGCAAGGCTAGATTAGAGAAGTTTTTAGAATAGAATAGACCTCAATGAGGGGGTGGCATAGGGGGGTGATCCCTAATATCCAACGGCTTGCTTTTGAGCAGTTTTGATAGATATGTGTAGATACAGTGAGTTTTTGATGATGCATTTGTATTACATGATTTGATATATATGGACTATATAGACATTGATGATATATATATGACATGATTTGATGGATTTATGTATGTATGGATTATGTGATGCATATGATATCTATGATGTGGATATTGATGCTTGTGATGCAGGATTTGTGTGATGTGATGTTACCTATGATGTATATATATGATGCCTAATCTGTGGATGATGCAGGTGTACTGGTGACTATGAGATGTGTGTATTATGGTATTTTACATGTATGGATGCATTTACGAGATGTTTTTATGATGTATATGCCACTAGATGTGATGTTTAGAATGGATGTATGTAATGAAATAATACAATGAACTAATGATGCAATCTAACTAAATGAAAAAAATACCTAATGAAATGATAATAAAATGTATCCTAATATGACACTAATTAATGCAACCTAAAATGAAAGTGAATATGAATGAACCTAAGAAATGATTATTTATCAAAACTCTTCACTCATAGAAACCAAGTAGCATAGCATAGGAGGGGGAAAATAAACATGTCTCAAGCATGGATCAATGACACCCTATACTACATGAACCCTAGCTACATGATATCAAGAGATTCAATTATGTTTATATGAAAGAGAAAATCTTAGTTTGATATTGGAAATGAGGTAATGCATTATATGCTATAGAAGCATAAATGACATGACTCTTTTGCATAGACTAGAGACTTTAGAACAATAGGTGTAGTTTACTGTTAGTACCCGATATGGTCACAATTTCAAAGCTTCAAGTTTAGAGTTGTCGAACCACTTCGAACTGAAGTTCAAAGTAGTTTGATGGTTCAAAGGTCCAAGTTGGTTTCTTGGTTCAACATGCAGACTCAGATCAGGCTTAAGGTTGTCAAGTTCAATGATTCACAACAAAGGTATAACGATCATTTAATCCAAGTTTAGAGGACTTCTCAAGAAGTTTCACAGTTGCAGAATTCAGTTTCAGATGTTGAACCTCTTCAAATCACTTCGAACCGAAGTTCAAAGTAGTTCAAAGTAGTTCGAAGCAGTTCAATGGTTCAGTTGATCTGTCCTGCAAGTTCAACAGAAACAAAATTTAGAAAGGTTCAGAATTCTATCTTAATTCACATTTCAGGCTCAGACTTCATTGGTTCAATGGCTATACAGTTTCATTAGTTTAAAGTGGCATAGAAAATGTGTTCAGAGAATAGTTATTAGAAATGAAGGGTTCAATGAATTTGATAGTTCAAAGGTTCGGTAATTCAAAGTTTGAGTTTAAAGGCAAACATAGAGACTTTGCTTTTATATGATTGGTTTCATCTGATTCAATTGATGCAGTTGATTAACATAAAATTCCACACACATATTGAACATGGAATCATGGTTAAGGTTTGAGAAAGATCAAAAGCTATCATTTGTCTATGCATTAAAACAAATCAATTTCCAGGTCGAAGAGACTAATCTTCTTGATAGAGGTGATGAGCATTAACCTTATATTGGTGATATGGATTTGCATGAAGTTTAACTGAATTGAATAGTTGATAAGAATAGCATTTATTTCATGCAACATACATACAATGAGCTTACATTAGAATGCATCCATCTTAAAGTGGAATAAATATATACAAGCAAAAGAAATCTTAAATTCTCTGATGGCCTAAAAATAGTCATATTTCAAGGGTCGTATCTCACAATTTAACCATTGGATCAAGCTCAATTTTTGATATGTATTTGAAATCCTAGTTATCTAAATATTAAACAAATAATTTTTTTATATTTAATATGGATCAAAAGTTATGGGTTCTTGACTGCACCACTATCGGATCAGAAATAACAGTCATAAATTGCAGATGGCAGAAAATAGTCATATTTTGAAGGCCATATCTCTCAATCCGACCATTGGATCATGCTGAATTTAAGATATTTGTTGGAAAAACTAGCTATATAAATCTTTTTCAAATATTTTTATGTGATTAATTATGGATCAAGAGTTATGGTTTTCTGTTCACGCTTCTATCAGCTCAGCAACAACAGTCACAAACCCATACCTTCAGTGCGGGACCCATACCTTCCAATCAAACCATTAGATTTCATTAAATTTTAGATATGTTTCTAAGAAGAAATTTACACATGATTTGACTAAAGAATTTTTCAAACTCATTCCTGGTTAATGAGTTATGACTGATTGAGTGGTACGCTATCAAACTGTCAATGACAGTTACAAAATCATAATAGAACCTCATCACTAGCAAATGCCACTTGTCAGCATGAGTATACCATAGGGGCCATGAATTTGTGAAGATAAAAGAATATTTTTATAATGATATAAACACCAAAAGAAAGGGGAAAACAAAAAGGTTTTTCAAGATTCAGTTAGGAAACTAAAAAGCCATGGGAAAGAACAGATTAAATAAGCCAGCAACAAAGTGAAGGGGGGTTCCATTCTTCCTAATTTCCACTATAGACTTTGTGCTCTAGAAGGGAAGGAGATTCTGCAAATCATTTTATTTCTTGTGAGAGAGAGAGAGGGCAGAGCTGATTTCCTAAACTTTGTGTTAGAGATAGGAGATCTTTTGATTTGTTAATGCAATGTTAAAGGAAAGAGTTTCAGCTTTCCTTTAGATAGTGATTTTTGAATTGTAAATGTGTAAGAAGATCTTTGTGTCTTTTTCATTTAGAGAAGGGAGGTTGGAGGATATTTTTATCAGAAATTTGATTACGATGCATTTTCCTTCCACTGATCACAATCTTCGTGTTGTTTTCAGTTTTCTCTTAAATACATTTCATGGTCACTGTTTTCATATTATGCTATCATTTCAAGATATCTCATAAAGCTCTGATTCCTCATTTTCTCAAAAGGATGAAAAATACTTCTTTGATCTCATTTACTTTGTAATGCAACATTTGGGCATGTGAACTTTGTGTCATCTAATGTTCTTTGTTGTTCTTTCTTTTCAATAATCCTAGTGTCTGCATCTACTTTGTAGATACAAGTAGATGTTTGTAATCCTTTTGTGCTTTTAGGTTAAAAGCATCCATATTTTAATTCATTGTAAATCATATGTGGGGAGGTGTACCCGATAAAATTTAGTGGAAAGTTATCAATCCAATGATAACTTGTCCAACTATTAGTGCTGATTAGTCTTTTCATTTGGGCATTCAGGGTTATATTTGTATATATTTTCTTGGAGGACAATCTATTCATCAACATTTACATAGTCATGATGGAACAAATGTCATACATGCCCTAGAGAGGTCTAGGTACAACCAAAGTGTTTTGAGGGATCTTTGGTTGAACACGCACTAACCTATTGCCCCTAGTGTGCAATGCATTAACATAACTTGAAACTAACACATATATATTAAAGCCTCCAAAATAGATCATACCACAAACAACATGTGTAGTCAATGAGAGCCATTCAAGTACGACAAAAATATGGAAGATTAAGGCACACCATAAAAGGCTTCTAGTAACACACAAAATGAAATCAACCAAAAAGAGACCTCATTACCAAGTGGTCATTTAGTCCATAGTTCCTTCCAAGAACCTTAGGTCTAGAAGTGAATGTTGTAATGCCACCTATAGCAAGGATTCATCCTATGTAAGTTTGTTTTGTTTGACATCAATCAATTGTTTATTTTGGCAAGGGCTATGAAGAACAAGTTTCTTGAATCATTAAGTCTCAAAGGTGATTTTGTTCAAGTCCTATTGTGGTCATTGTTGTGGAAAAAGCTTAGTGTAATGGGATTGGAACAAACACTCAATAGAAAAATGCCTCATAGACTAGAGGCCTTTCAAAAGATGGAAGCGAAGTGGAGCCTCATGGATAAGAGGTCTTTTTTAGTGGATGCACGAAAAGCATAAGCTAGATATGAATTTGCACAAAGGAAATGGAATGATGGAATGGGATGAAGTGGAATGAGCCTTATAGATAATGGATCAAAATGCTCTTTTTAGAAACTTTTTCTTCTTTTTAGTCTTTTTTTAGGAACATTTTATGAATTTTTTGGATTTTTTGAATTTTTGTGGGACTATAAGAACACTGTACAAGAACTACAAAACTCATGCATAGAACCACTTGAGATGTTGGATATTTATAGGCTTAGGGAGTGGATCTCCATTTGGAGTAGCAATGTAATATGCCCCAGAACCATATTTGGCTATTATGATAAACAAATCAAGCCAATTAGCCTCAAACTTTCCTTTCTTTTCACAGTTCTAGAGATTCTTCATGTTATCCTACAAAACTAAATCACCCACCTCAAATTCTCATGGCTTAACTTTTTTGTGATACTAAAGCTGAAGGCAATTTTGATACACATGGAGGTGGTTTAGGGCATTAAGGCATCTCTCATCAAGGAGTTGTAGCTCTTGCAAGTGAGCAACTCTATATTCTTCTTCATACATTAGATCCTTGAGAGAGATTCTAAGGGAGGAGAGCTCAATTTTGATGGGTAAGACAACCTCAAAACCATAAACAAGGGAAAATGGAGTGGTTCCTATGGGGAATAGTTAGAGGTAAAATAGGCCCAAAGGGTGTGAGCAAGATGTAGGTGTTGATCATGGACAACTACATTAATAGTTTTCTCTAGGATTTTTAAAATGGTTTTATTAGTAGCTTCAGCTTGGCCATTGCCTTGGGGGTAGTATTTGGTAGAAAAATGCTAGGTGATTCTGAATTTCCTACACAATGTGGAAACTTCTTAATTTTTAAAATTATCAATCATGATGTCTTGAGGTATGCCAAAATGATAGATAATGTAGTCTAAGATGAACTTTGAAATTTATTTTTCGGTGATGTAGGTTAATGTAACAGCCTCAACCCACTTTGTGAGATACTTAGTGGCGGCATTAATATAATTATGGCCATTTGTAGAATTTGGGTATACTTGACCAACAAGATCAAATCCCCAAAAAGAAAAGGGCCATGGGGTAATGGTGGGTTGGAGGTCTTGGGCAGGAGTATGTATCAAATCACCATGCTACTAACAAGGAACACATCTCTTCACAAAATGATAGGCATCTACTTCCATAGTAGGCCAATAGTAACCCATTCTAAGAATCTCTTTTGCTAACATAAGGCAACTAGAATGGGCACCACAAATCCCTTGGTGGACCTCTTCTAATGTCATTCTGGCTTCATCTAAATTAAGACATCAGAGTAGGGTTCCATCGAAATGTTTTCAAAAAAGTGTGTCACCTAGGATGGTATATCCGATAGTGCGATAGATTAAGTTCTTTCTTTGATTTAGGGTGTGGTTTATGGGAATGGTTTTGTGATGTAAATAGGAAAAAATGTAAGTGTACCATGGAGACTCAACACCAAAAATCTCACACACCAACTCTAAACTGATTTGCTTATAAACAAAAGTAAGAAGATTCTCAACAAGAAACTCACATTTAGGACTATATTTAGGCATGGCAGTCATGGAGGCAATAGTAGCCATAGCATCTACTACTTTGTTATTAGCCCTTGGTATCTACTAGAAAACTAGCTTGGTGAAGTGTTTTTTAAGATCCTCAACTATCTTGCGGTATGGAAACAACTTCTCATCCTTTGTGTGGTATTCATTTGTGACTTATTTAATGACCAACTATGAGTCTCCAAAGACAAGAAGGCTTTTGTTATTCCATCTGATAGCTTCACGCAACCCTATGACTAATCCTTCATACTTATCTATGTTGTTTGTGCAAGGGAATGATATCTCATAAGACTTAGGAATGATATTTCCTTGTGGTGTAACAAATGAAATTCCTACCTCCAATCCCTTTTCTGTGAAGGAACCATCAAAGAATAACTTCCAAGGTGTAGTAGAAGTGACATTCATAATGGTGCAATCTAGAAAATCTACTACTATGGGATGGTCTTCTAGAAGAGGCACTTCAACAAGCTAATCAGCAATTGCTTGTCCCTTGATGGCCTTGCATTCCTTATAAACAATGTTGAACTCACTCAAAATCAAGACCCATTTTACAGCTCAACTAGTGAGGGAGGCTTTTGATAGCAAATATTTGAGTGGATCTATCTTGGCAATGAGATGTGTAGTATGATTAAGAATTTAATGGCATAGCTTTTGTGTGCAAAAGACTACTACCAAATAAGCTCTCTCAATAGCAGTGTAGTTCAACTCATAACCAACTAGTGTTTGATTGAGATCTAGTATATAGCTTTCTCATTACCATTGTCATCTAATTATGCCAAAAGAGCACCTAAGGAAACTGAAGTGGCTAAAATTTATAGGATCAATGGTTGTCCTACAATTAGAGGGACTAGAACTAGAGGATTAGCCAAGTATGCCTTAATTTTTTCAAGTGCTTTCTGAAATAGACAATCCCACTAAAACTTAGTGTCCTTGCAAAGAAAATGTTGAAGTGGATGGACCTTATCTACTAACTAGGCCACAAATCATCTAATGGACTTTAACTTTCCTTGAAAACTATAGAGTTGTTTTTAATGTGGTATGATGGCTTTGACTTTAGCTGGATCTACCTTAATACCTCTTCTTGATACAATGTAGCCTAGCAACTTGCCTGATTTGACCCCAAACACACATTTCTTCAGATTTAGGTGCACTTTACATTTCCCCAATCTTTCAAAAATGGTGGTGAGTACATCAATGTGGCACTCATGTGTCTTTGATTTTTCTAGGATGTCATCAACATAGTCCTCCATTATGACATGTAGAAGATCATGGAATATTGTGGTCATTGCTCATTGATAAGTGGCACTAGCATTTTTCAAACCAAAAGGCATGACTTGATAAGAAAAGGTTTCCCATGGGGTGGTAAATGTCATTTTATGTTGATCTTCTTATACAATTTTGATTTGGTTGTAATTGGAGAAACCATCCATCAAAGAAAACATCTCATGTCTAGTAGTCAAATCCACTATAATGTCTATATTAGGAAATGGAAAATTATCCTTAGGACATGGAAGGTTTTAATCTCAAAAATATGAACAAACACAAATGCCCCCAAATGCTTTTCTTATAGGAACAATGTTGGAGACCCACCCAAGATAATCATTAGGGTGGATGAACTTTGCCTCTAACATTTTCTACAACTCTACTTTGACTAAAAGTGCTACCTTAAGATGCATTTTGCGCAACTTCTATTTCACTGGTTTAATTTTGGGATCTACTATCAAGTGATGTACAACCAAATTTATGTCTAAATTAGGCATATCTCTATAGGTCCATGCAAAATTAATTTTACCCTTTTTCAAGAATTTAGTCATTGCCTTTTGTTCTTTAGGACTCAAGGTAGAAGCAATGTAGGTGATTTGTAGATTATCCTCTGTACCCAAGTTGACTAGAATTGTAGATCCTCATTCAAAATATATGACTTTTCTAGTGGTAGAGATCTAAATGGCAAGTCAAATTCTCCCTCTTTTGGAACCTCTAGGAGGTTTTCACAAGAAGATGCATCCTTTATTTTATCTTTTTCTTCATCCAAAAGTGCCCTAGAAGAGTTTTCACTACAAGATGTTTCTTTTATTTGTGACTAAGAGAGTTGACTTGGCTACCAAAGTAGGCTTCCTCATTGTATCGAATCTCATGTTCATAATCTTGGAGATTCTTAAGGTCAAAGAGTGCCATCACTACTTCATCAGACTTATAGATATCGAGAGCTAGCGGTGTGTCCTAAAGATTCTAGTCTATCATGTTAGGGTTGGTGAGAGGTAGGTTAGTGGATGAAAGGTTGGTTATGGTAATGGTATGGATATGGTTATCTAGGTCATCCTTAATGTATTGGAAGGGTATTTCAAAGAATTCCTCCTCTTCAATCTTTGAATTAGATTCAACCATACAATAGTTGTTAGCAAAGTATACTTTAGGTTTAATGGAGCCCAAACCATGTCCTTTAGGATAGCTATTAGCTTCAAGGGGTTGTCTAATTCCATCTTCTTTGGGTCCAAGACTAGTACCATGATATCCCATATTTTTGATAATGGGAGGGGCCTTAACATACTTATCCTTGGGGAATTACATAGGTTCATCTTTTCCATCATAGTATAGCCAATCTAGAATATTAGATTCCATATGCTCATCACTAGTGAACCCCAATGTTCAAATGTGGTTTTGTTAATATGCATAATCTCTTTGTTGGTAGGAGGTGGTAATTGTGAAGGTTTTCCAAAGGAATGAGGGGAGAGTGGTAGTTGTCCAACACACAAGGAATTTTCAAACTTATACTCTCCCATTCCTAAATCAGTAAAAGTAACCTTCTTCCCTATAGTATTGACCTTAGTATCTTCCACCTTTTCTTTTCCTTTGTGGGAATTGGAATTATTATTGGCTAACTCTGGCACTATTGTAGAAGATGATTCTATTATTGTGAAAATCTTAGGTATAACTTTGGCAAACTCACTGATTGGACAAAAATTTGTTGATGAACTTTCTAATCTTTTACAAAAGGAAAAAGGTGTGGGATCACCTAGAATCCTAACCTCTCTTCCTTGGTGAGGAAATTTCAAGTATTGATGATAGGTATATATTACAACCTTTAGTGTATGTATCCAAGGTCAGCCAAGAAAAATGTTATATGGAAAATCCAAGTCTAGGACATGGCATTCAATATTTATGATGGCTGGTCCAACCTCTAGTGGTAACATGATAACTCCTTTTGATTCTCTTTCCCTTTCATCATATGCTTTGATTATTTTCCTCTTATTGACATCTAGGAGGTCTCCTAGAAGTTGTAAGAAACCAATCATCTTCAATGTACATAGGTTCAAATAGGATTCATTATCTATAAGGACTCTTTTAATCTTATGGCACTGTATAAGGACTTCAATGTGGAGTGACAAATTATGGTGGGGATCAGGACCTTGGAAATCTTTATCTATGAAGACAAGGTGTTGTTGTGTGGCAAGGTTTCCAAAAATGGTGGTGAATTGGGAAGCATTAATGTTTTTAGGAACATGAGACTCTAAAAGAGCCTTCTCTAAAATTTCTTTGTGGATGGGTGATGTGGTGAGTAGCTCAAGAATGGATATTTGTGTAGGAGTCTTACCTAACTAGGACAACACATCATAGTGAGAAGTGGGCCTTTAAGAAGTGGATGGTGTAGCAGGTGTTGTCACCTAGGTTTTCACCCTTGTCCAAGGCCTATGCGCAAGGACAACCTAGTGAAACATGGAAACAACCTCCAAGCTGTGGGACTTGAACTGCGAGGTTGAGTCTCCAGAGAAGGCCAACTTCCTCTTACTATCAGGGCGCACCTAACTACTCTTGGAGAGGAAAAGGGAAAAGGAGAGCATGAAAGAAAATCTACCTAGTTCTAATCTAAGGAGGCGATGCACCAAAATAGAGTGTTCAGACCAATTCTCTGCCCATACATGCGCTACTGAACTAGAATGAAACTAAGGATATACACATCCAGATTTGCTTTAATTAAATAACCACATATAGATCAGAAAACCAAGATGAATGACACAAGGAAGAAGTTCACTTATATATCATTCATAGGCTAGCAAGGATACAGTCATGCAGATTATAGATTTCCACAAAGCAATGGCACAGGCAAAGAATTCTTCCACTTTAATACCAATGGCTAAAGGAGATAAGTGGAGAATTAGACAGTTTAGAGGCACGAGGGAATTTACACTAGAATTGTAGAGCAATGGCAAAGGAAAATCAGAGAGAAGGTCCTCCTTTCAAAATTTACAAAATCTGCCTTTATAGTTCAGGCATAACTGAGATCTTTCCTACTGAAATGACTTCGCAGCTACCTACCATTAAGTCCTGCGGAGGACAATCATGGGGATTTGAAGAAAATTTGATCTTGTTGCCAAATAATGTCCCGAGAAGATAGAAACAACACAATAACTATGCTCTAACTAGGTAGATGGATTGATTGAGATGGTGGAGTGTCTCTCTATATTTCGCATTCATTTTTGGTGGTTTGGATTGATCACCAAGATCAGATCCGCAAGATAATCCTCGATTTTCCTTTTTTTCAGTGCATGAATCAGCAGAGCCAAAAAGTCAACATATCCTTGGCACCAAAATGAGCCACGTGGACCAATAGGTTTTTATCCTTTTGCCACCCTACTAAGTCTTTCTGTGTTGACCATCCTTTATTGAACTAACCGTGCCAACCTTCAAACTGTTATCATTAACTATGATGATCACACTAACTGTCAGCTGTCAACTGTCAACTTTGGTTGGGCCAGGAAGACACATGTCAGCAAGGCGCTATGTCACAACATAAAGATTATGCAACTTCTCATGGCGAGATAGCACCAACCATTGATCTACCTTAAACTGAATGATCATAAAGACTCATCGTACTGCTATGCTGTTCTTACCTCGAGCCCATCATTCTTGGGGCTGCCTCAGCAACCGCACCACACTCAAATGAAACCTAGAAATACCTAATAGACATACCTTGGTGAGACCTAGCCCCGCTAATCCACGTGGTGAAAGGGCATTATGTCGCTATGGTAAAGATCATGCAGCTTCATCATAGTGACATGGTGCCTTCTGTCGATTTGACTTAATCTGACAATCGTGAAGACTCATCGTAGTTTGCACTTTGCTTCTCCACTTCTGGGCCCGTGAAATGCTATCAACACACCTAGCATCACTCCTAAGGTTTACAAGATAACACGGCCCCACCTGATACGTGTCACTGAGCCACTATGTCGCCATACTAAAGATCGCGCAACTTCACCATAGCGAGATGGCACCTATTGTTGATCTGAACTGATCTGACGGTGAGCAAGATAGATCATCCCCCTCAATGCATCAATGAATAGGGACTGGCCACATACCAACTAACTAACAAATCCTCACTAACATCTGACAGAGCACATCTGAGACTCACCAAAAACATGGAAAAAGGGTGCTATTTCGCCATCATATTCGTCGTGCAACTTTCAAAAATGACATATCACCAACTGTCAACCTTCGTTGATCCAAGGGTGAAGAGAGTTGTGTGAAACATCAGAAGATGTTTGGTCCAACCCTGCAGATGTTAAGGTCCACCAAGCTGGTGATGCATCAGAACTTCAATGCGACCACCCCTCCACGTCACCCACGGTTCCACCATGTCTTTGGTTGGTCGGGCGCTATGTCGCTATCGGAAAACTTGTGAGTTTTTTGATGGCGACATGGCGCCCCACCAACATTTCTTGTCTTCGGCCTATGAAACTGACTGCCCATCTTGAAACTTTTCTAACCTATCAAAGAACCTTGGATAACCTACAAACTGGACCCACCGGACATGCGTCGACAAGGCATGATGTCGCTATGCTATCCGCTATGCAACTTCTAAAAAGTGACATAGCGCTAACCGTCCATCTCCTCAGATCTGATGATGGAGAACCTACGGGCTGTAGAAACCATGTTATAAGGCTTGATCGCTTAGGCATTAAAATAATATTAACTCTGGGAATTAGCCGTTGAATGGGCTGGACATTTGAAATTCAAAACTTGGCAGGGCGAAAAGAAATGATAACATTTTTGGCGACTCACAGGGGACACAAGCCTTCTATGTGTATGACCAATGGCCTCATGTATCCATTGGGCCATGGAGTCAAAAAATGGGTCTGTGCATACTGTGAAACCCTAACCCTACCTATGAGAGATTAAAACATGAACACCCTAAAGCTCTGCAACTACAACTGGAGCTTAAACAAACTTCCTCTGTAAACTGAAACACCTCAAAATCTGCTACCTCACAGGAAGATGGTTGTGCTCGTGCACTTCTTGAAAAGCAGGAAACAATAGAAGGAAACTAAACTGCCTATATATAGGAACTCGACCCTCATCAAAAGCAAGCTTTAAGATAAATCCCATTAACTGGAATTGGAAAAACTTCACCATTGGGCCTGCTCAGCTGGAATGCATTAGCCTGTTTGCAACTGGCAATTAGATAGGGGCCACTCCATAATGCATCAAATTTGGAATGTCTTCCTAGTTTTTCTCTGTCTGTGTCCCACTTTAGAACTAAATCTCCTTCCCTAAAGGTTCTGACCCTAGCCTTCTTGTCAAAATTCCTCTTCATCTACTATTGATGTATCTCTAGGGTTTGCATAGCTTTATTTCTCTTCTCTGCTAGTTCAATTAGCTCTGCTATTCTTACTGACATGGCACTATCTTCAATCAATTCCAACTAATGGGACAACTCCAAGGATGGGAATTCCAATGAAATTGGGAGTCTAGCCTCCCTACCATATACCAGCACAAAAGATGAATTCCCAACATATCTCTTGGGTGTTATCCTATCAGCCCACAAAGCAACTCTTAATTTTTTATGCCAGGCCCTCTGATTGTCCTCTATTGTCCTCTTCATGATTCTGATCATATTCTTGTTGGAAGACTCAACCAAACCATTACCCTGGGGATAGTAATTTGATGATGTGCTTAGGTAGATATTGTGGTTCATTGCCCATGCACAAATCTGGGTCCCAACAAAAGACTTAGCATTGTCCGAGATGATAGTAGAAGGAGCACCAAACCTAGATACAATCCCATCAAGGAACTCAACAACTGATGGTTCTGTGGCATCCTTCAAGGCAACTGCCTCTGTCCACCTAGTGAAATAATTAGTAGCAGCCAAAATCCATTTATGACCTACACTAGATGGAGGATTAATGGGGCCTATAAAATCCAACCCCCACTGAGTAAAGGGCTGATCCACCTAAATAGGATGAAGGGGGAGAGCTGCAAGCCTCTATTTGCCTGAGAAGAAAGCACACTTCTCACACTTTCTCACATATCTATAACAATCATGAAACAAGGATGGCCAGTAATAGTTGGCCCTCATGATCTTCATGGTAGTTGTTCTTGTAGAGAAATGACCACCATCAGGGCCATCATGAAGTCCCATTAAAATCCCTCTTGAATAGGATACCATCAATTACAACATAGGGAATGGATTGCAGTCTATATTGTCTTCTTTTAGCTCTGTCCAATCCCTGAGGGTATCCATTCCCTGATAAGAAGCTCTTCATATCATTTATCTAGCTCCTTGGACAATTAACATTTCCTTCCTCCTGCTGCTCTATTAATACCATAGTAGCCTCTTCATCAGAATCCTGACCTGATAACATTTCTTTGCACAACCCTTTCCCTCTTACCAGCTTGGTAATCTGAATAACAACATCATACTCCATTACCTTAGTGATCCATCCAGCTCTCTTTTCATTGATATCTTTGCTTAACAAGAAGTCTTTTACATTGGCATGGGGCACCAACAAATGGATCCTATTGTGGGATAAGAGGTGCTTGAATTTCTTCAAGGCTCTGATGACCGCAAGGGCCTGCTTCTCAGAAAAGCTATACTTATTTTCATATTCCTTAAGCCCTTCACTGAAGAAAGCTATGGGTTTCTCCTCATCCTTGTCATTTGTTTGAGTCAAGACAACAGAGATACTTGACTCACCACCTAAAGTGTAGAGGATTAAATCTTTCTCAAAATTTGGGTTCATAAGAGTAGGGGCTGAGGCTATGGCTGCCTTGATCTCTTCAAAACTCTCCTTCCCTTCCTTGGTCCATGAGAAGACCATACCTTTCTTAAGCATAGCTGTAAGAGGTTTCACCATGGTAGCAAGATTAGGAATAAACCTTCTTACAAAATTTATCCTACCAAGGAAACTTTGCAGCCCCTTCTTGTGTTTAGAAATAGGAAGGTCAAGTATTGCCTTTGTTCTTTCTGGATCAATGGTTAGCCCATCCTTAGATACAATGTGTCCCAATAATTTTCCTTGGCTTGTAGCAAAGACACACTTGGCTGAGTTAAGGGAGACCCCAAACTCTCTACATCTTAGAAATGCCTTTCTTAGATGATCAAAATGATCTTCTACATTTTTTGAATATATAGTTATATCATCAAGGTATACTAAGACAAACTCGTCAATTAATTTTTTAAAGGCCATCTCTATTTCCTTTTGGAATGTGGCAACTGCATTTGTTAGCCCAAATGGCACCTTGCAATAAGCATAGGTGCCCCATTTAGTAGTAAATGTTGTCTTATGTCTATCAGACTCTTTAACTAGAACTTGATTATAACCAGAGAATCCATCAAGTTAAGAGAATCTCCTTGAATCACTGACCTTGGATAGAATCTGCTCCATGGAAGGGAGAGGATGGTGATCTTTAAGGGAAGCCTGATTAAGATCCCTAAAGTCCACACACAGTCTGATTTCTCCATTCTTCTTCCTAATAGGGACTAGGTTGGCTACCCATGATGAGTGCTTGATGGGAAAAATTATATTAGCCTCAATCAACTTGGATAGCTCCTTTCTCATTAGAGGTTCAATCTTAGGATTCACTGGGCTTTGTTTTTGACTTACAGGTTTGGCCTTATCAATTAAATCTATGGTATGCTAAAACAAGCTAGGGTCAAACCCTTTTAAGTCATCATATGTCCAAGAAAATACATCATTAAATTCTTCACATAGATGAATGAAGCTTTCTTGCTTAGTTTTAGAATATACCTTCCCCATATTCAGAGATTTTCCATCAATAATTGTAATTGGGGCATGATCATCCTTTTCTACAGCTAGATTCATTCCTTTGCCTCTTGTTTGATCATCAGGATTAAAGACACTCTCCAAGGTAATGAGACCCTTGGGCAATTTGTTAGAACTAAGATGAATGATTTGATCACCATATTGATCTTGTAGTCTTGACTGGTTTCTATCTGAGAATTCTGCCTCATTCTACAAGAAACTCACAATTTTCTCATCAGAATCAAACACTTGCTAATGAGTGTTGTTGTTAGGGATGGCAGGCCTCACTACCACCTTTATTTGTTTCTTCTTCTTCTCCTCAAGATTCCCTGGTACATCATAAGATGCACCTATTGTTGCAATTCTATCAACATGTTTATTTTCTTTCCTAGGAATGCTCTGAATATTAAATGCATTGAAGCCCTCAAGCAAATCCCAGACTATGTGTTTGTAAGACTTGAGCAGGCCATTTTTGGTGATGTTCTAGTTTCTCACCTAATTGACTACCAACTCACTATCTCCATATACTTTCAAGGCTTGAATTCCTCTCTTTTGGGCAAGTAGGAGGCCTTGAATCAAGGATTCATACTCAGCCACATTATTGGTGCAACTAAATTGGAGCCTAAAAGAGAAGTAGTATCTTATTTGTGTAGGAGAGATCAACATAATACCAGCCTCTGATCCATTTCTATTCCTTGAGCCATCAAAGTACATACTCCATGTTCCATTTATATCATCATTAGTCCCAAAAAGATCAAGAACTTGAGCATCTTTCTCTATTATGCAATATGTAGTAAGGCCTGTCTCAAGAGTCTCTAACATAGGCTAAAACTGATATGCATTTGCCCACTCATCCAAGAAGAAATCAGGAATCTCTACTATGGAAGTAGTAGGCTCATTTACTGTGTCATTTTTGTTCATTTCTAAAATGGAACAATTCATATTGATGAAGTTGGGGGTGTAGGATTCAGTGTGATGAAGGGCGCGAGGTTCTGCTCTAATTGAAGCATTGGCTCCATATCTGGTCTTAAAAGACATATATGACCAATCAGCAGTTATGAATCCACCAATTTGACTAGTGAAGTCTCTTGAAAGACAAATGGAAAAGTGGGGCTTAACTTCAACAATAGTTATGTCTTGAATTACAGTGCAACCAAGGCATGCATGGAGGGCCATCTCCACATTCCTAAGGATACCTACAATTTTGATAGTACTACCATCCAACTATAACACATCCCTAAAAATGGGCTCATACTTCATTCCTAAAGCGTCAACAATACACCTAGGCATCACTGAGCTACTAGCCCCTAAATCTATCATGCAATTGTGGACTAATTTGCCCCCTATAATCAGAGAAACATAGAATGGAGGAGGTCTAACCTTTTTATTTGTCTCCACATCCCCTACTGGTTGTACTAGACTTGTGGCACTCTCCATGGTAGATGGCTGATCCTTGGATTCAATCTTCTCTAATTCTTGCTGTAGCATCCTCTTCTGCATTGGTATGGTAGCAACAGCATCCCACATAGAAATGTTCACATTTGTCTTCTTCATTTGCTCTACCACATAAATGGCGCATTAGGAACTTTGGTAGAAACTTTGGGAGCCACACTTATAAGGGGTTGAGATGGGGCAACATAAGGATCACTTGCATCTTTCCTTCTAGAATCTTGCCTTTGCTGCTGCGAAGTACTTGTTCATTCATTTTTTGCTTGCTCATGAGATGCTACATTTGAAGTTGAGGCCTAATTAGGAGGAGGAGGGACAACATCTTCCATAGCTCTTTTTTTGCTTCTAGTGTTATGAGCGATGAAATCCTGGTTTACATTACAATGCTTCCCAATTTGATGATTCATGAAAGAGCAATCATCATGCCCTTGAATATATGAGGCCTCCTTGGAATGATCCTCCTTAGATGACTGCTTTGTTGTAGGTTCTTGGATAGTTAGTGCCAAATAAGATTCTACCTTCTGGCACATGCAATAGGCATAAGAATAGTTGCAGGAAGGACAAAAATCTTGATCTTCGGCAAAGTTATTTTGAGGGACTATAGCTCTGTTCTGATTTGAGCTTGAAGCAAAAGCATGACTATTTTTCCTACCCTGATCAAAAGAGATATTCCACTAATTAGGAGGCCTACCACCACTTGGAGCTTGATATTGCAATTGGGGAGGCTTGCCACTTTGAGCTTGGTGCCTCTCTAAGGCCACCACCTTGTTACTCATTTTTTGTATCATAGAAAAACTATCCTCTAATCTCTTTCCTTGGTCTTTCAACTCCCTCCCCTGCTCTTGCAATTTTTTATCCAGGGTCTTCTCTCTCTTATCTGTATTCAACACTAGACCTTGGAGCATCTCTTTGAGTTCATCTATCCCATTTGAGGATGTGGAAGCTTGAGGGATTGGAGGAAGGGCTTGTGATGTAGAAGTTGTAGGAAGAGGGGCCATTGCTGGTTGGTGGTTGGGAACATTAGGAAAGAAAGGCATAGGGGGCCTTGGAGCCAACTTTCCTCCTTGTATTAGGATGTTCTTAGCTTTTATGGCTATCTCATAGGCATTAGGCAAGGTATCTCCTCCCATAGTTTGGATTGTAGTGGCAATATCACTGTTAAAAGCTCTAAGGTAATGCAAGAAGGCATTACCAAGGGTAGGTATTCTATCCCATCTTTTGAAATCTATAGCTAAAATCAGTCATACACTCATGGGGGGCTCTTTTAATAGTAGTCAACTGCTCTAAAAGTGATAGATAGTCACTTCTATCTTCAAAATGTTTGCATAATCCTGCTCCTAGTCCATCTCAATCAGTTATAGAGCCATGAGCTAAGCCTCTATACCACTGTAATTCTTTTCCTTTTAAAGATGAGGCTAGAAGTTTGATAGCAACATCATCTTCTATAATACCATGAATATTACAAAAAATTTCTACTTCTTGGATATGCTCTAAAGGGGAGATGGAAGTTTCACCAGTAAAATTAGGTATACTTTTGAGTGCAGATACTGGTATGTCATGTCTTTGGGCTAACAATAGAGGACTTCCACCATTAAAGGTGGAAAAATCATGAACTCTTGGTTGTGCCATGTAAACAAGTGTTTTATTGATGAGTGTTGATGGCAATCTAGGCCGAGTTCAAACAAAAGGAGGAGTAGAGATAGATCTTACAGGTATATTGACTGTTATTACACCCCTAACTGGTGATAATAAAATTCTAGTCCTCCCTCTTCTAGGATTTGAAAGAGAAAGCTCTTGATATTGAAATTTACCTCTAGAAGATGCCGTTGTTTTAGCTCTGGGCATGAATTTCTACAACTTTGGCCTGGAACCAGATTTGTTAATGTTCAGAGTCGCTAAGTACTTTGAAGAATCAGCCTCTTGAAGGCTTTAACACTGAAGCTAGTACTATCTCTTCAGTATTAATATTGAAACTCTTTCTTCTTTGACACCAATAGACTTTAAATCTTTAATAGGTGAGTCCCATCGAGCATGCTAAAAACTGTTGTCACTTAGGTTTGCACCCTTGTCCAAGGCCTATGCATGAGGACAACCTAGTGAAACATGGAAACAACCTCCAAGCTATGGGACTTGAACTATGAGGTTGAGTCTCCAGAGAAGAATGGCTTCCTCTTACTATTAGGGTGCACCTAACTACTCTTCGAGAGGAAAAGGGAGAAGGAGAGCATGAAAGAAAATCTATCTAGTTCTAATCTAAGGAGGTGATGGACCAAAATAGAGTGTTCAGACCAATTCTCTGCCCATACATGCGCTATTGAACTAGAATGAAACTGAGGATATACACATCCAGACTTGCTTTAATTAAATAGCCACATATAGATCAGAAAACAGAGATGAATGACACAAGGAAGAAGTTCACTTATATATCATTCACAGGCCAGCAGAGATACAGTCATGCAGATTATAGATTTCCACAAAGCAATGGCACAGGCAAAGAATTCTTGCACTTTAATACCAATGGTTGAAGGAGATAAGTGGAGAATCAGACAGTTCATAGGCACAGGGGAATTTACACTAGAATTGCAAAGTAATGGTAGAGGAAAATCAGAGAGAAGGTCCTCCTTTCAAAATTTACAAAATTTGCCTTTATAGTTCAGGCATAACTGAGATCTTTTCCTGCTGAAATGACTTCGCAGCTACCTGCCATTAAGTCCTGCGGAGGACAATCATGGGGATCTGAAGAAAATCTAATCTTGCTGCCAAATAATGCCCTGAGAAGATAGAAATGGTGCCATAAATGCACTCTAACTAGGTAGATGGATCGATTGAGATGGTGGAGTGTCTCTCTATATTTCGCATTCATTTTTGGTTGTTTGGATTGATCGTCGAGATCAGATCCACAAGATATACCTCGATTTTCCTTTTTTCAGTGCATGAATTAGCAAAGCTGGCAAGTCAACATATCCTTGGCACCAAAATGAACCACATGGACCAATAGCTTTTTATCCTTTTGCCACCCTGCTAAGTCTTTCTGTGTTGACCACCCTTTATCGAACTAACCATGCCAACCTTTAAACTATTATCATTAACTATGACGATCACACTAACTGTTAGCTATCAACCATCAACCTTGGTTGGGCCAACAAGACACATGTCAACAAGGCGCTATGTCACCAACATAAAGATCGTGCAACTTCTCATGGCGAGATAGCACCAACCATTGATCTTCCTGAAATCGAACGATCATAAAGACTTGTCGTACCACTATGCTATTCTTACCCTAGGCCCATCATACCTAGCACTGCCTCAGCAATCACACCACACTTGAATGACACCTGGCAATACCTGACAGACATACCTTGGCAAGACCTAGCTCCGCTGATCCATGTGGCAAAAGGGCGTTATGTCACTATGGTAAAGATTGCATAACTTCATCATAGTGACATGGTGCCTTCTATCGATCTGACTTAATCTGATGATCGTGAAAAATCATCGTACTTCACACTTTTCTTCTCCACTTTTGTTCCCATGAAACTCTATCAGCACACCTGGCATCACCCTTAAGATTTACGAGATAACACGGCCCCACCTAACACGTGTCACTGAGGTGCTATGTCACCATGGTAAAGACTACACAACTTCACCATAGCGAGATGGCGCCTATCATTGATCTGAACCAATCTAATGGCGAGCAAGATAGATCATCCCCCTCAGTGCATCAATGAATAGGGACTGGCTACGTACCAACTGACTGACGAATCCTTGCTGACATCTAACAGAGCACATTTGAGACTCACCAGACACGTGGCAGAAGGGTGCTATGTCTCCATCATATTTGTCATGCAACTTTCAAAAGTGACATATCCCCAACCATCGACCTTCGTCGATCCAAGGGTGAAGAGAGTTGTATGTAACATCAGAAGATGGCAGGTCCAACCCTGTTGATGTTAAGGTCCACTGAGCTGGCGATGCATCGAAACTTCAATGCGACCACCCCTCCACATCACCCATGGTTCCACCATGTCTTTGGCTAGTCGGGTGCTATGTCACTATCAGAAAACTTATGATTTTTTTGATGGCGACATGGCGCCCCATCGGCATTTCTCATCTCCAGCCCGTGAAACTGACTGCCCACTGTGAAAATTTTTTGACCTACCAAAGAACCTTGGATGACCTGCAAACTGGACCCATCAGACATGTGTCGACATGGCGCAATGTCGCTATGCTATCCGCCATGCAACTTCTGAAAAGTGACATAGCACTTACCGTCGATCTCCTCAAATTTGACGATGGAGAACCTGCGGGCCACAGAAACCATGTTATAAGGCTTGATCGCTTAGGCATTAAAATAATATTAACTCTGGGAATTAGCTATTGAACATGATGAATGTTTGAAATTAAAAATTTGGGAGGGCAAAAAGAAGAGATAATAGAAGGCACATGTGGAACTAATGGATTAGTGAGATTGGGAGTGGCAGCTTGCAAAGTTAGTCTTCCTCATTGAGTGGTTGCATCACAATTAGCTACTTGTAGGAAAAGGGTATTCACATGAGTGTCTACCTCTTCAATGTGACCACACATGGAGTCAAATCCACATATATTGTTGGTTTCTATTTTACCACACAAGGAGTCAAACCCTGATATGTGATTAGTAGAATAGTCATAGGGTAATGCATTTGACGTGGAAGCTTGATTTGCATTGTCCATATTGTTGTTTCCATTGCTGCTATTGTCATTTTTGTGATCAGGAAATAGTTTTTGGAATATCTTTAGCTTAGTATTTTTAGAGGATGGTCCTCCTTCTACCTCAATTTCCCCATCATCGACAAGATTATGAATGAAGACTTTGAGTTTTATAAACGTGTTTGTGTCATGTCCTTTGGTGTGATGGTATTTGCAATATTCATTTTCCTTATACCATTTTGATCCGAGTTGATTCTCATCAAAGGGTCCTAAGTTAGGAAATACCATTAGATTGTGATCTACTGGTTTTTGGAATATGGCCTTCAAGGGTTCACAAAAATTAGTATACTTTCTATTGCAATCATAGTCATGATTGTAATTGTTGTTGTTGCGAAGGAAAAATTGTGATTGATTGTGAGATTGTTGATTGTCATTGTTCAAATTGTTGTTGTTTTGGTTATGATAATTGTTGTTTCCACCTTGAATATTTTGCACATTTTTAATATTGTGACACCTTTGTTTTTGGACCAAAATTTGGGTTCTCTATTGTTTTTTGTGTCATTGTTTGCGGATGATGAGCTATAATGTTTAATGACACCTTTGTCTAAAGCCCATTTCAATGCTTTTGCCCCTCTTGACTAATGTAGCAATATCTTTAGGGTTAACCATCTTCATGTGAAAAAGACATCTTTGCTATGAATTTTTTGATAAATATATCCACAAGGTGGGAATCCTCAATTTTGTAGGGCATGTGGTTAGCAAGATGCCTCCACCATTGTAGAAAGTTGGCAAATGTTCCACCATTTTGTTGGTTTGTGTTGCACAAATCACTTAATAAGGCATGGGGTTGAATGTTGTAAGAGTATTGTGCTACAAAATTCATTGTTAAATCATTAAGAGAAGTAATGGAACCCTTGGGTAAGTTCATTAGCCACTCTAGTGCGGGGCCTCCAATACTTTGTGTGAAGAGCCTCTTAAGATAGTCTTCATTATAGGCTACTTCTTGACACAACATTGAGAATTCCTTGAGATGTGTGATAGGACATGTTTCTCCCATGTATTTGTTAAATTTAGAAATCTTAAGGTTTGGTGGGAATGGTATCATGCTAATAGATCTATCAAATGGAAAGGGACAAACTTCCTCAAAAGACAAATATTTCACCCCTTTGTCAGGCATGCTATGTACCAAGTTTCAAAGTTCATGCAACTGTTGGACTAAATCTTGGTTTGGTTGCACTTGTGATTGTTGAGCATTTGCAAATCCACCTCTCAAGATATAAGGAATTCCAAATGTATAATGAGGTGGTGGGAGTGTTGCACTTTGGCTAATGTATTGATATGCAGTCATTGGAATTGGCATAGATGTTTTTACCATACTTGTTGGAATTTGTGAATAAGCAAAATGCATTGGTTGTGTTGGAATTTCCATCTATTGAGTGCCCAATGTTTAAGCATCCCACAGTTGGACCTATTAAGGTGGAAAATGGAATATTGGCATGCATAGTAGTATTGGGTATGGTATTAATGATTTGTTGGATATGTTTTGCACTTAATTAGAATGAAAGTTGCATGGTGCCACTTGATGTGGATGTAGCACTAGTTGTCACTATTGGTCCTTGGCTAGATTTGTGGGTTGTGTTTGGCAATATGGGAGCACCACCCTTTATCTAAACAAGGTGGTCTCATCAAAGCTTGTGGGGACATTAACCCCATCTTTAACCAATTTTAGGAAGATCTTAGTCTTGTTTTCCCTAATAGATTTTTCCATCATTTTGACATTGTACAGATCTGCAAGGAATGTTCAGACATCATTAGGGATATTGTTGTTTTCAATAGGGTTTTCCTCCTTTTATACTTCCTCATCATCATTTCCTAGAGTTGTGTTGCAAAAAGGATCTTCTAGTTCTTGTGTGGATGGTAAGATATGCATGCCAAAGTTTGAACTAGAGGGAAATCCTCCCCCCCAATGATGTTACATGTGGAGGAAAATGATTCTCCATCTCTTTTTTCCTTAATTATTCCAATAAGTGAGACATGGGATTAAATGTGAGTATGTTGGATCGTGTATGTACCATACAATACTGACCAAACGGATGGGTGGAAGACTATGGAAGAAAGAGAGGAATGTGAGAGAAAATTGCTAAACCTTACGCAACGAAAGGGGCCAACAACCTAAATATAAACAAAAGACCTTGGTTTAGCAAACAAAGGGTGACTATAGGTTAAAAGTATCTTTCTCCTACCAAAGATGGTCAAGTGATCTTTAGGAAAGATAGGATATCAAATTGATTACTCACTATTTTGTGGTGAACTTGTGATCCCAAATAAGTGATAGGTGTTTGCTTGTGGATAAAAGGTCTAGTGTTGTGATCATGCAAGGTTTCCTTATGCCAAAGTTTTTAGGTTCAAATGACCAAGATCTCTAGAGGAATTTTGTAAATGGAAGACTAGAAATGTGGAAAAGGAAAAATGATATTGTGGAAAATGCAGGTATTGTAGTCACTTATACAATTAACTCAATCCTCACTTACTAGGAACAAAAACCTAGGGTTTACTCATGGGAAGGTAGATTAATTTCAAAGTTTTGCATTGTACTCAATTCTATCATAAAGATCATCTTTTTCTTCTTATTTTTGGATGTCTTTGATAGCATATCAGAATTTTTTGTCACCATGTGTTAGATTCTTCCCTTCCTTGTAGACAAATGGTTTGGACGATTTCACCTTCTTGTGTTTGACTTTATCAGTCATCGCAAGAACAAAAAAAGATTCAGTTTCAAACACAAACTATGACTAGACCAATTTCAAATGCTAGACCAATATAGGACTCTTGAAAATAACCATGAGTCAAGAGGACCCACTTACCATTGTTTTACTCACTTGAAGTTTAGCTCACTATTTCACTTGTTTTGCACTTGTTTGATGTTTGGTGTTTGTTTTGAATGTTTAAACAATTAGGCACACATAACACACCAAAAATCTTAATAAGGTTAGAACTAGGAAATACAAGGCTTATCTAAAGGGCATCCTCAATATACACAAGGTACCTAAGGCCCAAATTTGTAGATGAAAGAAAATAATGTGATAGAGCTTGTGGGAGACGATAACCCAAATCTCCTTCTTCACTTCCCAAAGGTATAAAGTTCTTTGGGGCTTAACTAAGAGTGATAAGATTTTACTTCCAAGAGAAGTGTCTTTTGGCTCACCTCCTAATTCTTATACTCTGTTAGAACACTAGAGTTGAGGTTGTCCCAAGGGGTGATAAAATCCCCAAGTAGACCTCCTAAAAAAAAGAAAAACAAGACCATGTATTTCTTATGCACCCAAGATCACCTTAAGGAAGAAGGGGAGAGAATACATAAGTTGCATTGAGGTTTAAGAGACACTTGTTCTTTCCCTATGAAGCTTTAGGTTTTGTAATCTACTTTGAAGACATATTTTTATAGCATACAATGTTCTTTCCAATTGGAAATTGTCATTAACATAAATAAAAGTGTGGATTTGTCAACAAAAAATAAAATTGCTCATGAACATAAGCAAATTGCTGAAAATGAAACCAATTCCCTTAAGTCATTCAAGATTGTGTTAATTCCTTTTAAGCACCAATTCTAAATGTTTGCTAGCCTAAACATGCATGCCAATTTTTTTAAGGTATTCAAGAGTGTGTGAATTCATTTTAAGCACCAAGCTCAAATGTTTGCTATCATAAACATGCATGTTGATTCCCTTAAGGCATTCAAGAATGTATGAGCTCATTTTAAGCACCAATTTCAAATTTTTGCTATCCTAAACATCCATTCCAATGAAATATAAATAAATTTCTATAAGGAATTCAAGATTGAATGTAAATTTTTCCTTTAAAGCATTCAAGAGTGCATTTGGATTTTACTCATTAAATTGCACCATGCATTCAAAAGACAAGTGGTTATACCATGAAAGTTAATTAACCTTTAATCCAAAAGTGATGAAAATCACTAAAAATTTCTTGAGTGATAAAAATCATTATTGGTTTATTTTAAGCCTTCCAAAGTTTATTTCCTATATAAAAAATTGTTAGTACTCCCTACAAACCACTAGCCAGTGAAAAATGTGTTTATAAATTTAATGATTCTATCAAAAATTGCAGATGACAAACCATAGGTGCAGACAATGAAATGCATAGATGCCAAAATATGTAGACACTAGAACTCAAAGACACTAAAATTCAAAGACAATGGAAGGAAAGATAAAAAATGCTAAAACTTGCAGATGATAAAAGATAGCTAGTACACCACATAGATGACAGTATAAAAAGTGCAAACGATAGAATATTACATGCAGATGGCAGATTGATTTCTCAAATTTAAAACCCACCCCAAAGAAAATGACAGAATAACCTACATAGACGCTAAAACTAGGTTCTCAAATGCAATATGGTGGATAAAAGTAGAAAGGCACAGAGATGCTAATATGCACAGATGCTAGTCTGTGCAAAAACTGGTTTGCAAAGATGACAGAATGCAGACAACATTGCATTTGGTGCAAATGACAATGCAAGGGTTTTTGGTGACAAACTACAAATTCTTGATGAATTTTGGAATGAAAAATAGGGACATGGGCATGCCGGAATGTATATTAGAGAATTTGACCTATTGGAAGTAAGAGTAAACAAAAAAACATTACTTGCACATGGATATTAAGATATTCAAAACAAAATGCAACACAACTGATATAGTGCTTGAGTTTTGCAACTCAAAGCAACCAATAAATCAAATCCTTGAGCAACCTTAAATAGCTCAACAAAGGCACCCATGAGAGGCCTTGTTGGTGTGTTCTCCCCAAACACAACTATGGTGAATCTCTTCATGTGAAAATGCAAGTGTGTTAATGAATCTAAGCTATATGAAATGAAGAACACCTCAAACAATGGCTATGGAGGAAGCCATTTTGAGAGCATTCAAGTGGATGCGGAGATGGAATGCAATAAAGAAACTAAGCTAATGTGCAAACTAAGCTAGTATGCAAGTCAAATGAAGATATAAATGCATGAACAAGCTAATCTAATAATGTAAATGCAATGAACTATCAACTATGAAAGGTTAGTATGCAACATGAAAAATCACTATGAAAGCTCTAAACTCAAACTAACATGATAACAATGCATATGGAGGAGATGAAAATGCTTGAGACAAGATCTCTATTTATAGGCTTGAGAGAGGCCCTAGGTGAGGTGGCATCTATGTGGCATCCACATAAGTGCCACAAGGAGACAATTAGGCAAGCCATGAAAGTAGTCAACATTCAAAGTTTTCTCACACATGTGCGAGAAAATTTGGAGAGAGGAGTGGGGGACAAAGTTTGCAAGAGGTGTGAGAAGTGGGAGTGATCTCACACATTTGTGAGCACACACTTAAGCTTAAGAAGTGGTTAGCAAGATGATTAAGGTAATTAAGTGGGATTAAATGGTGGATAGCCTTAGAAGGATGAAAGTGATGGGTGTAGACTAGGTTTTAGGGTAAGTTTAAGATTAAATTAAATAAGATTTAATTTAATCATAGGCTTAGAAGAATTAATGAGATGCAGGGATTTAAATAAATAGAATTTATTTAATAGGGGGATTTATGGAGGGATATGTCTTAAATAAATTTAGTGCATTATGGTTAGAAGTATTTAAATTAAATTTAAATACCTTAGAAAAGTGAACCCACTTAATTAAACAAATTTAATTAAATAGGTAGAAGAATATGACTAATATAATTAATAAATAAATAATTAATTACAATGTCAAGGGAAATATTAAATAAATTAATATAGTCTTTTGGGATGATTTTAAGCATCTACAACATCATTCGTAAGGTCTTCAATAAGGTCTTCCTTTTCTCTCCATGTCTTAACTAGTAACATTCCATCTCTACCCAACTCATCATCAAAACATGATGTCACACTCCTATAATGATGAGTTTGGTCATCCCATCTTTTCTCCCACTCCATCCATGCATACTCACTAGTAATCCTTCTCATGCCTTTGACAAAGGAAATCCATTATTATCATCATTTTTACCTCCATCCTATATTGTGCCCACATATTCCTCTTATACATCAATTATATCTCCATCTTCCTCCACCTTTGTATCCTAGTCTCCACCATTCTAGAACAATTCTAGTAGCTACATCCCTAGTCCAAATCCACCATTCCAATATCCTCCACACCACTTTCCAAATCCTCCAACCAATCATAGTCATACAATGCATCATCGTAATCCTCTCAGCCTTCCCAATCCCACATGTGCATCTCCAAGGAATTTTCCAAGGAAACCCAAAGTATATCCATCTCCCACACCCATCAGTCCTCTTACATCATCCTATCACTACCATCCCTAACTCATCCACCCCACTTATCAAACCCCTTCTGAATCCTATCTCCCATCCATCGAATCCCTCCAAATCCCATATACATCTTGTCCTCCTAGCATTACCTAAATCCCATGTAATAAACCTACTAATTCCATCCCCCATCAACCCATCCCCATTAAAGAACTTCCTACCCATCCATCTATCTCACTTAAAGAAACCATCCATACTTCTATCATACCATCTGCTCCCATTGATTCCTATCAAGATCTTGTCCAAAAGCATGTTGAAATATCCCACAACACAAAAGAAGATCCCATCATCTGACTTATTCCCCTACATGATCCACTTTTACTATCCCCTCCATCTCCAATTCCTACCATCATACCTACTCCATCTCAAGATCCATTTCCATCAACCCATCTAGGTCAAGATACTATCCTTCCATCCTCTCTACTTCATGATCATACATACCCTAAATCCATGATGATAGATCCATAGAAGAGTATCTAACTATCATATCTAAAGCTTTGACTCCTTCAGCTCGTAATGGGCTCATATCTTGTGTTCCAAATAATGAACATCATATTGAACAAAAAAATAAAAGTGTATCTCTAGATGTTGGTATCTCTTCTATCCCCATATGGTCCCAAGTCCTTCCATCTTCACCCCAAAGTCCCCATCCATCTTGTTCTCCATCAATTTTGGGCCCTTACCCTACTAGTTATTTCCAAACCTCCATTTTGGGTTTTTATATCCCTTATCTAAATCCCTTATCCTTTCTATCCATTTTGGGTTCTTATATACCTAATATGCATCCTTTATCTCCTCCATCTATTTTGGTACCTCTTTGTTCCTCATTTCCATCTATTTTAGGTCCATATCCTTCATTCCCTCCATCCATTTTGTGCAATTATATGCATCCATATCCTATCTTCCAATCTATCATTTCATCCCATCAAATCCACAAGCTAGATCATCAAAGACACTCATCCTTGAATCCCTTCCAACCTTAAACCTCTATCATTCCATACATAAACCCTCCATATCCTCCATGCTCTTTTTCCCATACTATGGCTAATAGACACATATTGGATGCCAAAATAAAAAATCATAAATCCGAAAACCCACAAAAATCCAAGCTTCAACATGTCACTTCTAAAATACATGTTCCAAAAGAGAAGCATTTGATCCAAATCAAAGAAAAAGTTAAGAGGCCACAAAGGCCCAAACTAGAAAAGTCAAAAATCATGTAGATACCTAAGATGCTCATAAAAGAAATATATCTCAAAGAAAAATCACAATTGGCATCCATTCTAGCTATTCAAAAAGCCCCATCCCTTCATACTTTATTAAAATCTCCATATATATATCCGCAATCCACTGTTAGTCCATATACTTCTTATCCTAGATTTCTAATCCTCCATCTTCCAACTTTACTATTAGTCCTTATATTTCTCTTCCTCCATTTTCTCCTTAACCTCACTCAACACCATCTTTTGTGTTGATGTCCCAATGATGATCTTTCCATTCATTTAACTAGAAGTCTTATGTCTTCCCATCCCTTATCTTCCACCTTCCATCCACCATTCCACTTTGTTAATCCAATCTTTTACCCCCATCCTACCAACAAATATGAGTAAAAAAACATCACAAAAAAAAAACATAAAAAAAAACCATCCACTAGTGGAAACTTAGAAATTCAAGTGCCTTAGACAAGTACCATGATGAAAACTTGGCAAACAAGTGTCATGAGCAATCCATCAATCCAAATGTCCTGAACACTTGCGGGCATGTTCCATCACTCACCATACCCATTATCCCACCATACCCATGATCCCACCATGCTAATACCATCTTATCCATTTCATCAATCATCCTCCTTTGAATCTTGATGCAAAACAAATCCCACCAACAAATACATGCTTTTGGTCATCCTTTTCACATCCATTCCCAATCAAAGTTTACATCCTACCATCCTTTATCCACCCATTCTTTCATCCCTATATAAGACCTCCATCAACCTTATTTGTCAAACATAATTATCCCCTATCTTCCATGCTCATTGACCTTTTCTATCCTAGCTTCCCTCTACCTCATTATCCTGTTATCCTCCAACCCTCTATTTTATCATACCCCTCATAAAAGCTCATCCTAACTTCCATATATCTCCCTTATCCTCTTGTTTTCCAACCTTCCATCCTATCCAACCCCTTATAAAACCTCCTCTTGAATAAAATATAATAGGGGGCACTATCTTTCCTTGGAGATTGTGTTGTGTCCATCTTTCCATCACCCTATTCTAGCCCTATTTTCATCTTGACATCCCCAAAAGTAGTCATCCCCTTTTCTTCTATCCTTGCATTTCTCACCATATCTTTATCTTTCCATCACTTGGTATATCCCTAGTCATTGGTATCTAGCTCTCAATCATCCCTATATACCATAATTTCATCAATTCATATCCTAATGCTCCTAAAAATCTACCATCCACTACACCATCCCATTGAACCTCTTTCAACTCATCCAATCACCTTTTTAATCTTCTACCTAACCTTGTTGCAAGCCTTGGTCACACCCCAATTTCATCATCATTTTGATACATCCTTCCCACTCCTCAAGATTTTCATCCCCATCACCCTATCTACCCTTAATCCACTATCATCTCATCCCAATCTTTTTCATTGCCACTATCTCCTTATCCTGAGCTTTTTCATTCCCTCTATCTCCTCATCTTGAGCTTTTTATCTACTATCTCCTAATCCTGATCTTTCCACCTACTATCTCCTCATCTTGAGCTTTTTATATGCTATCTCTTCATCCTAATATTTTTATCAGTTATCTCCTCATTGTGAGCTTTTATCCACTATCTCTTCATCTTGAGCTTTTCATTTGCTATCTCCTCATCCTGAGCTTTTCATCTACTATCTTAAGCTTTTAACCTTTTATCTTCCCATAAAAATATTTTCATCCCCTCTATCTCCTTACCTTGATTTTTCCCTCTATCTCCTCATCCTAATCTTTTTATCAACTATCTTCTCATCTTTATCTTTTTGTCTGCTATCTTATCATATTGAGCTTTTGTATAGTAATCCCTTGTAAATAATTTTTTCTACTAGCTATATACCTTATATGTTAGTCCTTCACTTGGTACCATTTTATATCTTTCATCTCTTCATGTTAGTTCATGCTTGATGAGCAATTGCAATTATCTTGGTTAGATGCTCTAGTACATTCTCATACGAGATCCCTTGTCATAAAAAATGTTATCCTAAAAGTTCTAATTTCCTGGGTCATCTTCATCCTTGATATTACTAATAGATCCTTGTAGGATGAATCCTTCCTCTCATCTAATCTTCATCCATTAGTATCCAATCCTACCAATCTCATTGGCAAAATGTTAACCTTTTCATGGATTCACATTTTCTTTCAATTTATTTTCTTTTTGAGATTTTAAGTTTGGTTCCTAAAGTATCTCTTCCAAGTGATTTGGGTTGTTCCCTCCTCAAATTCACCATGATCTCTTATATCATGGTGTACTATGAATGACGTGATTCAAGAGCAAAGTTTTTATCAAGTCTCTTTTGTCTTCTTTTTCTACTTGTGAGTCAGTCAGATATGACCCTTGCATAGTCCAAACATTTGATCACTTTTAGTTACATGGTGCACTTCGCAAATATTTTTTGCTTGTGAATTATCCATTATCATTTCCAATTTGATTCTACCATGATTCATGTGTGATGTTGGGGCAATCCTTACATGTTTGTTTCATGTTAGTATTATTGGTGCAAAGGCCTTGATGTTCTAAGTAACCTTGGCATATCCCCAATGTTCAAATATCAAAATAAGTGCTCAACTATATTGCTGTGTTCCCCCTTGGAACACCCCCATGCTTAAGCTTCAATAGATTATTTCACACTTTCATCCTATCCAAGTCTCCCATCCTATCCAAGCATCCCAAACATTCCATCCTATCCAAGCATCCTATTCTATCAATACATCCCATTCTATCCAAGCATCATATCCAATCAGTCCTACAATCATGATCCACTAGTTTTATCCATATCATAATCATAGCTCCTACATCAATCATAATCATAGCTTCTACATGAATCATAATTTTAGTCATCCCCAATCATAATCTCTCCAACCCTACCATCTTCCCAATCACTTCCTTGGGTTCAATTTACAAAAGCCAATCAACTCCCCTTATAACTAGTATTCTTGACCCTTCGTTATCCTTGTGTATAAGGTTTTCCTTTGTATCATTCTCCCATTGAGAGTATGAGCTTCCTTTAACCCTCTCTCTTAGCCACTCTTAGTCCTCTTACTCACCCTAGATTCTTGTACTTTTCAAGAAGCTATCAGGCCTCACCTTCTCTCACCGCCAACTTCTTGAGGGGGCATCACATAGTCCATTCTATTCAAAACTAGGTCAACCATGTTGTTTTAAAAAGTCTTCTTCGTATTGTTTATATTTGAACTTCTTTGAAATAGTATTATTTTCAACACTATGTCAAAGAGGGGCAAAATGTAGACACCTAAATCTAATTACATCACTAGGTAATCATATTTAGTCATCTCCTAAGACATTATTGATTAAATATTTATTATTTAATTAATTAATTGTCTTTCCCTAGTTAATTAATTAATTTAATTAATGTCATGTCCCCTTTTCAAATAATTAAAAAATAATAATCTTTGCTAAGGCAGGCAGGCCCAAGAAAGTGAAGTTTCGGAAAAAGGGGGTTAATCTTTGGAAACTGTTGGACTAATAAATGAAAATTATTATTAAAATATGTTTCATTAACCTCTCTTGGACGTGAGTTACATTTATGCCCTCTTTTAAGGGGTTTGGAGGCATTTTGGGGCTCATTCCAGACTTGATTTTCGCTCATTCTTTGTTATTCTTCAGAGGCTGCCAAACTTGTGGAGAAGGAGACCCAAGAACGGGAGTTTGCAGGTTTCTAGGGAGACCCAAGAATGGGAGTTTTCAGGTTTCTAGGAAGGCTAAGGATGAGAGTTTGAAGCCATTCCATGTGCATGCTCATACAGAGTTTGCCTTTGTGCTGAACAGTGTAGATTTGTGGGTTTTTGGGTGTGTTTTTTTGCATGAGTTTGGTGTTTTCAGTTGAGCATTTCATATCAGCTTTGGTTGCTGCTGTATTTCAGAATTTAAGCTGTTAAAATAGAGCTGAATATATTTATTGGGACATGATTAAACTTCTGAGATAGTTTATTAGTGTTGTGTGGTGTTTTCGGGCATTTTTGTGTTAATTTCGGGAGCCCGATGAGCATAGTTTTTGCCCTACATTTGAGAAATTTTGTGTAAAGGTTATATGAATATGGAAATGTAATTTTTTAGGATTTTATGCTACTGAAATTTCTGTAAAAATTTCCACTTTCAGATTTATTAATAATTGGTGAAGCTGTGAAGCTTTTGGCACAATTTCTGGCATACCCGATTTGGGGTTTCTTGAGAAATTTGGAGGATCTTTGTGATATTAGTTGTTTGATCTTAAAGATATGATTAAAGGTTGGAAATATCATGTAAAATCAGAAAAGGGACATTTCAGTGGTATTAGAGCCATGATCTTGCCAGCCTAAGGGTTTGTAGAAGTTGCAGGTCAGTTTTGACAACTACCCAGATCTTGCATTTCAGTTTTGAGAACTACCCAAATTTATGATTGCATGTTGCTTCTAATCAGCTGCATGTCAAAATTTATGGTTGCATGCTACTTCTAATCATTTTCATGTTAGTTCTTGGTGAATTTGGTGGTTGTAGAAGTTTGCATTTCAGTTTTGACAAGTACCCAGATCTTGCATGTCAGTTTTGACAACTACCTAGATCTTGCATGTCATAATTTGGTGGTTGCATGTTGCTTCTAATTAGTTGCATGTCCAAATATATGGTTTCATGTTACTACTAATCATTTGCATGTCAGTTCTTGGTGAATTTGGTGGTTGTAGAAGTTTGCATGTCAATTTTGACAACTACCCAGATCTTGCATGTCATAATTTGGTGGTTGCATGTTGCTTCTAATCAATTGCATGTCCAAATATATGGTTGCATGCTACTTCTAATCATTTGCATGTTAGTTCTTGGTGTTTGAAGAAGTTATATCCTATTGGGGTTACACTCTACTTTACCCAGAATGGACAGGTATAGTACAGAGTCTCAGAGGGAACGATCTTGGACAATTGATAGCCAGAGTCAAAATAGTAGAAAGGATGGTTATTTAGACATTCGAGATAAACTTATGAAAATAAGCCATGACATGTCTAAATAGTTGGTTGAGCACCACCGTATAATGAATGACATGTTATCTGACCCAGCTAAGGTGGATAAGTTGATTGGATTTCTATTTGGCAAATTTTCTCACAGGACAGATGACACAATTCCCAAGAACTTGCATGAGGAGTTTGAGAAACTAGCTGATAGCCAGGTAGAGGTCTCAGATTCTACTTTGCCATAGGAGGTGGTGGGAAAGGATATTACACAGATTGATAGTAACAGTCAACTTGATACTCAAATTGAGACAATTGTTTACAGGTCGTCAAAGGGTGATGCCATAGGTATTCAGGATGGTATAGTTACAACAGGCAGTGACTACAGTGTAGTAGGTTCAGATGATGATTATGAGGATGCTATTGTGCAGGGTGGTGAGATACTTGGTAGAGATGAGCAGACATTGAGCATTCATGACTTTGCTGAGAAAGAGTACCAGGCACAGTTAGATGCTTCATCACATGAGGTTGAGGTAGGTAGTACTTCACATGATTTATCCCGCCAGCTGAAGGTGAGTGAAGATAGTATTTTGACTTTGTTATCTCATCATGATAGGTATCTGGAGTTAGTTGGTATTGGTCATATTAATCAAGTAAGGATTTTTCTTGAGTTACCAGCTGATTCTAGTTTACAGATATGTAATCAAGATTGTTATATTAGCATTTGGGATTCAGTTGACAGGAGATCTTTAACACTTTTTGGTAGCAATGTTTGTTTGGGTGCTATCATGGATTTGATTAGCAGATTGCATGGTGTTGTCTTTTCTTGTACTACCAGCTTGTTTGATGTTGGTATTAGTTTTTATACACTGGTGTTGGGCTTTGTTCATATATCCAGTCGACCATACTGGCTGGAATGTGTTGATGATCTTTCATATTTGGCAGTGTGTACAGATGAGTCCTAGGATCATATTGGCATTGATGACATCTAGGAGGATGCAGTGGGCAATTTTGAAGACTTAGTTTCTTTGGGTACATAGGAGTTGGATAGCAGTGCTATAGTTTTTGATACTCCGTATGTTGATATGAGCTTTAGAGTTGATTCACAGGACATGGATGGTAATACTCTAGAGACTAGTAACTTTGAGGATACTCCTTTAGACAGTGCATCAGAGGAGGTTTGTAGGAGACAGTCAAGCCAGTGCCATCATGTGTCTAATCAGTTGAGAGTTAGTGACCGAGACATTGCTATCACTTGCCAACATTTTGATGCTGCTCGTCAGTTGTTAGCAGTTTATGGATGGGGTTCTCCTACTAGTGATGAGCAAGAAGGAAGTTATCTTTCCTTGATAGAGATCCACTCTTTATGGGAGGCTATTTGGATTTTGAGATAGAATTATATGCAGTTGGTAGCTGACAGAGATTATCTTATGGAGTGGGGTAGTACAGCATATGATGCATTTTTGGCCAAGGAAGATTAGGTGAGTGAGCTTACTAAGCAGCTTGAGGTGACTTCTGAGATTCTTGAGAGTACACAGTTGGCTTTCAAGGAGTCATAGTTTCATTTGGCTAAGGTGACCATGGAGTTAGAGCGACTACATTCTTTATCTGATTCTATACAGTCACAAGCTATGGTGTTTGGTGATTTGAGGATGTCCATGGCTGAGATTGTCAGAGACAGTAGAGATGGGGATGCATCCATCATTGATACTAACATTGGCATATCAGGTTCATTCCCACTAGAGTCAGGTTTAGTTGAGTTTGGTATTGTAGCAGATTATTGTATGCCTGACAGGGTGGTGGCCTCTAGTACTGAAGGCAAGGAGACTAGAGATGTATCAAAGATCATGTGTGATGTTGGTGAGTCGACAGTTGGCATGGTTCCTACTAGTAATACTACTCCCTTGGTGATATCTTTGGAGGTAGTAGTTAGTTCCAACATGGTTAATGATCAATTGCAGTTAGTTTCATTTGGATTATAGTCTGAGCCATTGACTGAGATTGGTGCATTCTATCGACATTACACTATGAGGTACACTCATCAATTTATCTTTGATGACCATGTTGATGAGATGATGATACAAAGATGTACTTTGGTTCCTAGTGCTTGTCATCAGTTATGGGATAGTTTGACACCTCAGGATGAGGGTTGTGATGGGCATGACATGGTGATAGGTTCTACAGTTGATAGCTTGATAATACATGACTTAGAGCAGGAGTTTCAGACTGATGCTTCAGCATGTGTTGTTATTGATTCTACTCCTTTGGCTATGACATCTCCTGACTTAGCTGGTGATCAGTCACAGTGGGTTGTATCACTTGTTCATGGGGCACATGGTAGTTATGGTTATGAGATAGTGGTCGGTGATCTACAGAGTTGTGTTGACTACAGGCATTGTATAGTGTGTGGATTCTCCATACTTGGTACAGTTTCATTCGGGAGCATTCACCATTGTTGCAAAGTTGGATTGTACATTCTGTATAGGCTAGTGAAATGCATTGATGGTATTTACTGTGTTGGTAGTCCACTTTACTTGGGTTTTGATGTTCTAAGAATTTGTGTCTCATGGGTTTCTGACTGTGGAAGTTGTGATTTTGGAGTTTGGTGGAGCTATAATTGTCCGTTTGATTATGGATTCCTCTTGGTCATATTGCAGAGGATATTGCAGGAGCCTATGTTAATTGGTAGTAGTATAGTTCATGACTACATTTGGGATCCAAGTGGATTGATTGGTTTATTTTTCAGCCATTGCTTGAGGACAAGCAATGTTTGGGAGGGGAGGACTTGTCATGTCCCCTTTTCGAATAATTAAAAAATAATAATCTTTGCTAAGGCAGGCAGGCCCAAGAAAGTGAAGTTTCAGAAAAAGGGGGTTAATCTTTGGAAACTGTTGGACTAATAAATGAAAATTATTATTAAAATATGTTTCATTAACCTCTCTTGGACGTGAGTTACAGTTATGCCCTCTTTTAAGGGGTTTGGAGGCATTTTGGGGCTCATTCCAGACTTGATTTTCGCTCATTCTTTGTTATTCTTCAGAGGCTGCCAAACCTGTGGAGAAGGAGACCCAAGAATGGGAGTTTGCAGGTTTCCAGGGAGACCCAAGAATGGGAGTTTGCAAGTTTTCAAGAAGGCTAAGGATGGGAGTTTGAAGCCATTCCATGTGCATGCTCATACAGAGTTTGCCTTTGTGTTGAATAGTGTAGATTTGTGGGTTTTTGGGTGTGTTTTTTTGCATGAGTTTGGTGTTTTCAGTTGAGCATTTCATATCAGTTTTGGTTGCTACTGTATTTCAGACTTTAAGCTGTTAAAATAGAGCTGAATATATGTATTGGGACATGATTAAAATTTTGAGATAGTTTATTAGTGTTGTGTGGTGTTTCTGGGCATTTTTGTGTTAATTTCGGGAGCCCGATGAGCATAGTTTTTGCTCTACATTTGAGAACTATTGTGTAAAGGTTATACGGATCTAGAAATGTCATTTTGTAGGCTGTTATGCTGCTGAAATTTCTGTAAAAATGTCCACTTTCATATTTATTAATAATTGGTGAAGCTATGAAGCTTTTGGCACAATTTCTGGCATACCCGATTTGGGGTTTCTTGAGAAATTTGGAGGATCTTTGTGATATTAGTTGTTTGATCTTAAAGATCTGATTAAAGATTGGAAATATCATGTAAAATTAGAAAAGGGACATTTCAATTAACTATAGTCTAATTGATAAAATCAAATGATAACCCAAAATCAAATTATCAATTAAATCCCTATTCTTCTATTAAATTAAATAAATTCTCAAATTTATTTAATTTAACCCCATATCCCAATTTTATTAAATAAATCATTTAATAAAATATCCAAACCCCTAAACACTCCTAAGACCTACTTTTATCCCTAATCCAACCCATTCACCCATACTAACTTCACTTAGCCACCTAACTAAGCCATCCCATCAAAGATAAGCCACTTGCCCCCTAACCCTTTCCTAAGCTAATAATCCACCTTGTAAATATGTGCACAAATTTAAGCAAGGGTTAAGACTTGCTAACCAAAACCAAAGTCAACAAGTCTCCCTTATCCTCTTACATCCCCCTTTATGGCTCTTACATCCCTCTTAATGGATCTTGCATCCCTTTTCATGAATCTTACATCCCTCTTACACACTCATCCTCCCTCATTACTCCCTTTGACCAACCATTATCTCATCCCCTCACACTCATCCTCCTTGTGACAAGTGTCACTCTCCTATTGGCCACAAACAAGCACAATCCATGTGCTCCCCTTTGAATGCATCTTAACCCTCCCTCACCATTCTTCCATTCTTGCATCCTAACTATCCATCTCTCTACCCCTTAGCCTATAAATGAATCCCTTTCCTCTCACAATTCATCATCCACTTTTCATGCAAACTTATAATGCTCCACTAACTACTCCATCATTGCCATTTTACACCATCATAATGTTGAAATCTATGCATACCTCCATTGTTAAAAACCCTCACCCATACACACACTTGATAATCCACCCATCCATTGAAAGCTTGAGTACACTGTGAGCACACACCTCCATCCATCAGGGACATATCCACGTCATCAAAAAGTTATACCATACGGAGCTTACCATTCTTGGTTTTTCTTATTGGTGATAATCTCATCTTATCATAAGTGTTAACTATTTAGTTTTAGATATGATTTCATTATTAATTAGTATTTAAAAGATTTACAAAGACTGTTAGGTCAACCTAGATCCAAAGGATTTTATTTAAACTGATAAAATGATTAGGGAGTAAGAGTAAGGCTTGATCTAATAAAGAATACAATTAACTTTCTAGATTATAGATCTCTATCTAATCCTCCATTCTACTTGGCTTCATTCACTTCAACTCTAATAGCTTGTTCATCCTTCAAGCATTCATCCTCTTAAGTCTTTCTACTTTTCATGCCAATTGTAAACTTTGTAGATTGGCCACCATATGAAACAACACCCTAGAATCCTTGTCTTTTTTGGTTCTTGCACATGTCAACTATTATTTCTTGCCTTGTATCACCTTATAAAGATAATTTAAATCTTTTGCCACTTCATCTTAATCATCAATTTTAGGGTTAGGTATGATTTATTGGATCTAACCATCCTTTTTTTTTAGCTTCCTCTACAAACTTCTTTTATAATCCTCTTTAAGTTTGACTCAAAATGGTTTACCTTGAATTATATGCCACTAGCTCATCAAGCTTATCTTTCAAATAGTTCACACAATCCAAGAAATCAACCTTATTTTCTTAGATTCATCAAATTCATGATCTTTCTCATAATGTTGTCACTTGGCATTAACTTGCTTTTGATGCTTGACACATACTACATTGCCTGGCATCCACTAACAAATCACTTGGCATGAACTAAAGTTTATTGATGCTTGACACCAACTAAAATTTACTCAGCTTACACTATATCACTTAGCATACACTAAAACTTCACTTTGCTTGGCTCTAACAAGATTTTTTCTTGGCTTATACTAACTTTGCATGGCAGCTAAAGTGCATTTAGTTAAGCTTGGCAGACTCAATTCTTTTACTTGTTCTTCTAGACTTAATCACTGTATCTAGCCTTTGTAACCTTGAGAAGATACTTAATACACTATATCCTCACTATCTCAATTGATCTTTCTAATCCTCTTTCATATCATACCTCAACCTTTCTTCTAGGTGCTCTTGTTATCATATTTGAGAAAATCCAATTCATTGTTGAGATAATAGTTGTTGCACTCATTGCATAATATTTTTATATTATATTATTTTATTTTATTATGTAATGTTGCACATAGATGGACATGCAATATGTAAAGATTCCCATAGGATATACTCGATGAGTTTTATTGTAACATTGTGATAATATTTCATGTAATTATTTAATATTGGGAATAATAATTAAATTTTCTAATATTAAATGTGGGGTCAACGAGTTATGTGGCAAGAGGTTTTAGTACATGATTTTATGTAATACCACTTGGTGGTTTTTTGGGACTTGCTACTATATAAGAAACTGCAAGGGTAGTTATTGTAGCAAGAAGAAGAAGGCAAAAAGGGAAAGAGTCAAGTGGGACAAACCTTGATAGGTTAGCCAAGGGAGCATTTGTGAAGGTTTGAAGAATGACAAGAGATATGTGGATTCATGCTTATTCACATGGATTTCTTGGTTGTGTCTATGTCTTTGAAGGCTTCCATGGTTGTATTGTAATGATATTTTTGCTGAATAATACATGGTGGTGGATGCTTTTGGAGGCTGGGTTTCTTCCCTCAATGAGGGTTTTCAAGGGTATATCTTGTGTCACAATATTTTTGGGTACATTGTCTATTCTCTTACATGTGGATTTTAATTATATATTCATTTCAAATATATTATGGGTTATGTGGAAATAGTTATATTCTTTTTTGCATGTTTCCATACAAGTGGTATCAAAGCTATGATTTTAGTATTATAACTCTAGATTGATTCCATGGAAATGCATCAAAGTATAAAAGGGAAGAAAAGGTATATGAGTTGTTTATTATAGATTTGAGGGTTTTGGATTTGCTGTAATGATGGGATGTTGAAAAATTTTGGGCATGTGAAATTGTTCAACAAATGGACTTTTTAGATGTTTATTTAAATGAGGATTTTAGGAGGAGCTTGCATAAATGACCTTCTAGGTAAAAATAGACCTCACCATTAGATCAAGGTCAATGTTTCCATAAATTTTGATATATAATATGCCCTAGTTTGGCCACATTTAGAGGAAATATAGAGTTTTTTAGTTTTAGCCCATGGTGGCCATCAAATTTAATCTCTTCCAAACTTTTGTCACAAAAAAAAAAATATAAAAGTTAAAAATCATAGTGAAAATGGTAGAAAGGTTGTCTTAGTAAAACAACCATAACTTTCTCTTAGGATATTGGATATTATGCTTCTTATAGTTGTTAGAAAGATGATTCACAACAATATAGTGTGGTGTAGGTTTGGTTTTGTGATTTTGATATTTTATAAGGTTTTAAGAGCTTGAATGTTAGATATTATTTATTTTGAGCAAAAATTGGGGCATAACTAGGGCATATAGAGCCAGATTTTGGACTTCAAGTAGTCAAAGGAATGCTCTTGGAGAGCTCTACACATTGGTTTAGATTTCGTGCAAGTTTGACATGGTTTATTTGGTGATATATTGATTTAAACTTTTTATGATATATATTAACTATGGTAACATTATGAGTTTATGACATTGTATATTTTGAAGATTTAATATTTGATGTCATTATATACTTAGTTCATATTTTAGATTGATCTCATGATGATATAGTTATCAGTGTTTAGTTTGGATATGTATGATGACTTGTTGGGTCTACAAGTTGTGTAGTTTTGTAAGTAGTCTATACTTACAGATTGCATTTATAGCTTGGTTATGGGTCTTTTCCATTGATCTTTTCTTATTGATGCATATTTAGATTGGTAGCTTGGATTTGGGTTGTCTATGCCCTAAGTCACATGATTTGCTAATTTTTTCTTCATCTAGAAGGGATGAGATGTTATTACTAGGTATAGATATGGTAGAGGATTATGGTTGACTATTTTATGTTGATAGGTTGGACACACCAAGAGTTAGTTTCCCAGTACAAGGATGTGATCGTGGTGTCATGGATTTTGGCATAACAAGATAGGATATACAAGTACATCCTTGATGTTTATTGGTTTTCATTCTTGATTTGGTTATGGTGGTATATCTTCTTGGTTGAGGATCATGGTTATTTGGTTTCTTTTGAGGGGCTCATGATGTGCACTTTGAGTTCTTTGATGGTTTGATGCTTTGGTTGATTCTCATGGTCAAAGGATGATTTTTTTCATCACGATGTCATGGATAGCTTGGATACATGGTTTAGTGGGAGCTTGTGATAGTGATTAGTTGATAGTGCATAATTGTTTCCTAGTTTGGTTTATATCTTCTTGACTTGGAGATCTTTGTTTAACTTGGTATTGACACTTTGGTTGTGTGAGTGTAGACCTAGATGATCTTCATGTAGGAGACATATTTTATGATGACATGGGTGATTCAATACCACATTTGAGTGCAAGTTGTTGGTATTGATATATTTATTGACTATTTGTAGATGGTGGAGGTTTGTCTTAAATCTTGTTGCCACAAAAGCATCTTTGACATTTGCATAGTGCACTTGTTATCTTTATGGTGTGTGAAGATGGTTAGATCTTGAGGACTCATGAGGTTCTTGGTTATCTTCGTGGTGTGTGGAGATGGTTCTTAATGGTATGTGGAAATATTTTTCTTCATGTGCGGAGATGGTTTCATCTTGAGGGCTTGTGAGGTTCTTGGTAAAGGTGTGGTTTATGATTTCATTTGACATATTATCCTTGGTGTTAGGACGGTTTCATTATTCTGGCATAATATACTCTTGATACACATTTAAAGTTTTGACATGATATAGTATGTTCATATGGAGCATCTTATCTCTTTGATAAAGAAGGTTTAGATAATGTTGTCATGTTTGTGTTCTTGAGACCATGGTTGGAACTTTGACATTGATCTTGGTTTAGTTTCTTTGTATTGAGTACATTGATCATTTGTTGGATACTTCATGATATTGCTATGTTGTATTTGGAGTTAGGATGGATTGATTGGTTACAAGAGCTGATGGATACTTAGAGATGGTAGTGATGTTGATTTCTCTTGAATTAGAGATATATTTATTGAAACAATGGTTTAGTTTTAGCAGGAAGTCTGAGGGGCATTCACCTAATATGGACTTGAGAGGAGATTGTTTACTCTTGGTTGGAGACTTGGATATATTGATGAGAATTCTCATTCCCCACTCTTGGTATACTAGACAGTTTTATACTTGAGAGATATAGGTCATTGTCTCTCTCAGGTGCATTATGTTTATGCTTGTATTTCATGGATATGGATACTGAGCTATGGTACATGAGTTAGTTCTGGAGAGTTCATTTGTGAGATGGTTTAGCATTGGTTATCTCCATGTGCATATTTTTTTTGTAATGTTAGTTGAGTTTGGGAGATGGTTTATATTGGGCTTATTCTTTGGATTAGGTATGGTTATTCCTTGGTTTAGGAATGGTTTATGAGTTTGATCTTCTTGTGAGAGGCTTACATCCATGATTAGTTATATAGTATGGTTTGGGTGTTGTTGAGGCTTCTTGTTAGGGTTTTATGGAGGAGATCATACTTGCACAATTTAAATTTAGAGGTGTATGTAGAAGGACATGATATAGGTTATGATTTGCATGGTTTCTCTTTGGTGTTGGTTACCTTTGTGGATGTTCAATTTCACTTAGATTAGATTTGGGATTTGTTAGATATTTTGATCAATCATTTGTGCTCATGTATTTCATGTGAGAGATGAAATGGTTATTCTTTTATCTCTTTTATTTGTTGGTTGTGGAGAACTTGGGAGAGTGTTGAAGACCTGTTATGAGAGTTGTTCTTGTAGGTTATTGGTTTATATGTGTATTTTGGATGTCATTGAGACTATATGGATTCACTTCTTTGATATGTTGTGAGTGGATTGGTTATAGATTTGACATTATATTTTGTAGTGGGAGCTTCTTGGTATATATGTGGTAGGTATTGATCTTGAGGCTTGTGATTGTAGGTTACAGATTGGATATGTTGATTTTGTGAGGTTCAATTGGTATAGCTTTGGAGGTATGGATAGTTGGATGGGTTTGGCACTTGCTGTGGGTGATATTTCAGCTATGGATATTTTGACAACTATGGATACACGTGATTACCTTGGATCAGGTTTGTGCTCTTAGCATTTCAATTGGTACAAGATTTTATTATCTTCTAATGCAACAACTTGGGTGGATTTCTCTTTGGATAACTTCTATCTATGTCTAGTGGTTGCGGCATAATAGAAGGTGGCTTCATTCGTGTTTGAGATGCTAGATACTTTGATTTTTTTATGGGTACCAAGATGGATCACTTGGTTTAATTTAGTCCATGATGGTGGATATGCTAGAAGGGATTATTCCCTTGTTCTTTTATGTGGCTAAAGATTGACCCTATGAAATGTATACAATAAGCGGGAGATTGTTGGGATAATGGGTGTTGCAAACATTGCATAATATTGTTATATTGTATTATTTTATTTTTTTATGTAATGTTGCACCTATATGGACATGCAATATGTAAAGATTCCCATGGGATATGATTGATGAGTTTTATTATAGCTTTATGGTAATATTTTATGTAATATTTTATGTAATTATTTAATACTGGGGAAAAGAATTAAAATTTTAATACTAAATGTGGGGTCAATGGGTTAGTTAGCATATGGTTTCAGCACATGATTTAATGTAATATCACTTGGTGGTTTTGTGAGACTTGCTACTATATAAGCATCCACAAGGGTGGTTGTTGTAGGAAGAAGAAGAAGTCAAAAAGGGAAAGAGTCAAGTATGACAAGGTTTGATAGGTTAGCCAAGGAAGCATTTCTAAAGGTTGCAAGCATGACAGGGGATGTGTGGATTCATGCTTGTCTACATCGGTTGCTTGGTTGTGGCTATGGCTTTGATGGCTTCCATCATGGTATTGCAATGGTACTTTTTATGAATAATACATGGTGATGGATGCTTTTGGAGGCTAGGTTTTTTCCCTTAACAATGGTTTCTTAGGGTATATCTTGTGTCACAATATTTGTGGGTATGTTGTCTATTCTCTTGCATGTGGATTTTAATTACATATTCATTTAAGCTCTATTATGGGTTATGTAGAAACAATTATATTCTTTATTGCAAGTTTCCTTGCATTCATCAATCAAACAAATGATAGTATACAAATTAATTAAGTAGTTGTCTTACTAGCATGTAGTAGGTTTGACATCAGTGAAAAAATAAATATTGATACTAATGTTCAAGTGGCAAGGAGAGGCAAAGGATGTTGCTATTTGTGAGAAATATAGTGAGTCAAAAAATGAAGGAGGAGATCAGACAGATGTTGCGAACAAGTGCAATCAAGAGGAGAAAAAGGAGCTAGAGAGCCAAATGCACAAGTAGAGAAATCTATTACTAGTAGTGAGAGGCCAAATGTCTCAAGATCATAGACTAAGGGTGAAAAGGAGGCAATGCAATTGAGTTCCACTAGAAAAATTTCAACAATCAAGGCAAAGACGACAAAAGAAGAGACCAAAGGTGTTGAGGGAACACAAGAGATTGTTCAAAGACCTAATATATAGCTCCAAACTCAAATTTTTTAGTTATCTTTGCTGAGCTCTAGTACTATAGATTCAAAATGAAAGAGAATTAAGAAGAGGAATGCTCAATAACTTGGAAAGTTAGTGACATTAGATGAATTTATTGTGATTCCTAATTGGGAAACTAATAACTTAACATATGAGAAAATGATAACCTTGCAAGATTTATTGACAAGAAAGACAATACAAGAAGAGATAAAGAGAGAATAATAATAAAAGTAGATATTAAGAGAGATTAAGGATAATATTTTCCTAGAAGATTTTGATTTGGAAAACATTAAAATCTCCTATTATAGCTCAATTAGTTTAGATTCTAGAGAAGGTCGATGCCAAATATATCAATACCAATAAGAAAATGATGCAATTGGATGCAAGGAAATTTGAGAAGAAAGTTATAGAAAAATTTTCTACTAAAATTGAATTAAGGCAAGTTCATCTTTCAAACCTTGTAAATATTGCAGAACAAGTTATTAAGCATAGTCATTATTTGTACACACATTTGTGTGATGTTACCTATTTTACTAAGGAAAAGCAAGAGGTTCTAGATAATATTCATGATGATTTAAAATATTTTGGAAGCACACTTAGCATGGATGCAAGTATAACCTCATTTCATTTTAGCAAGCTAACATTTTCCCAATCAAGGTCAACCAAGATGATGGCTATTGATGGAAAAATAGTTTCTAAGCTTATTTGTATTCAGATAATGTTGATACCTCAGTTGGAGGGTATGGAGAGAGCTATAATCAACAAAGGAGGTAGTGCAAAGAGATCAAAATCTCTCTACTACTAATAGTTTGGTAGATCTAGCTACTATGGTAGAAAGAAAGATTCAAATTTTGGAGTCCATAAGGACAAGTTGGGATCATTATCTAGCCATGATATTATAGCTTCACAAATAATTTTTGGACAAGGTTTGACCCCTACAACCTCACAGACATGAGTGAAAAAAAAATAAGGGGGGAATGAATAAAGTAATCAAGGGGGAAGATATGTGAAGAAAAAAGGGGGGAAATGAGGAGAATACATTAAAAAAATCAAAATTTGAATTTTTGAAGCTTTGCAAGTATATACGAAGTGTAGAGTTTGTACATGTACAGTGTATAGCAAGTTAAGGTATGGAATATATTCTCAGGGGGAGTACTTGTATTGAAGAAGTTAATGAGAAAGCATTTTTCAACTAATGTCAAAGGGGGAGATTGTTGATCCCTAAGTCATCTTTATTGTTAGTGTTAAACACTTAGTTAATCATAATCTAGGATTATTTGGTCATCACTATGACCAAGTCATCCTATATAGGCTGATATAAGGAGTGAAGACTTGTAAATATTCCAAGTAATGCCAAGTAGTAGTTATTGCCAAGAAAGCTAATGGCTTTCGAGTAATCCAATAATGTTGAGTATTTAAGGGATAATAGTGGATGTTGGGTCATATAGAGGCCAAGTTATTTAGATCACGTTGAGCATAGTTGAAGTTGAGGGACAACATGAAGACAATTTTAATGTTGAGTGTCAGTGTGATGTAAGTTTCAAGTTACAAAGTTTCACATTTTTCTTTGGAATGGCGCTAAATCATATGTTAGCCATTTTTATTGAGTTGGAATTGTATTTTGAAGATCAAGGAGGTAATCAAGGGGGTGATTACACTTTCAAAGGAAGATAATTGATCCCTAAGTAAAGTAATCCCCTAATAAAAAAATACAAGGAATATGTAGAAAAAGGATTGATTATAGATGGTTGATTTGGATCTAAAAGGCTCACCCAAATATAATGTTAAGGAGGGTCTATGACCTATTTTTCAATGTATAAGTGTATGCACATGCATGAATAAAAGAGTGAAGCTTTGAAGGTGAATCAAAGTGTAGAGATCAATAAGTGTAGTGAAGTTTTTTGAGAAGATATCTATCATAGTAAGAGAATGCTACATTTAATAGAGGAGATCTAATATCAAGCACTGAAGTTCTAACCAAAGGATCATGTACTGTGTTGGCTTCTGAATTAATAACTTTTGAATAACCTAGTGGAAGAACATTTACACCTAGCGGTAGCTAACTCCCATCCTCAATGCACCTATTTAGACACTAAGGCCAACTATAAGGATATTTAACTCTCCTTATAATTCTTTAGGCTCTATAAGACCTAGGTGAGTGGACCTTATATTCTTTATATAGTACCAGTGTAAAGGCATAAAACTAAATCTAGATAATAGATAAAACCCTTGAATCTTTTATGTTTATGCAAGAAATCATGGACATGGAATATATAATAAAATAAAACATGAACTTGATAAATCAAGTGAGGGAAACTCTTTCAACTCTTAAACATAAAGGGAAAAGGTATTTGATTAATAATTGAATCAGCAACGTAACCCAGGTATGCAATTGTAAAAATATGTAACCTCTAGGATGACTAGTCCCTTATCCATTGGGTGTCAACTAAATCTTAACATATACATGGACACCTAAAGTATACTCATATATCTAGACATCTAATCTATCTTTCTAGCTTGCAAATAGACATCAATCTTCAAACAAAGTTCATACTTATCAAATCCTCCTATAACCCCTATAGTTTTGTCAATGGTATATCAAGAAAATTACTTAGGTTCTTGACCCAATAGCAAGATACACAATGCTATACAACTCCAATTCAAGTTGAAAATGAATGATATGCACTTTGCACATATATTACATAAATCTAAAAAACTCATAGAAAAGGAGATGAACTTTAGAATAAAAATTTGTAGTCATTCCTTGAAATCAATACATCATCTATATGTCAAAACTTAGAAAATACAAAATGAATGACTATATTAGCTAATGCTTAGAAGAAAACTACACTATTTTTATTCATAACAAAGGAAATACTAAGAATGATATCAAAGCAGTTAGAAAAATTCTCCAAACCTGGAACCCCTACTTAGAAACAAAGAAGAAGAGGATATAGACAAGAAGAAGTTTTTGGATTTGCAATTTGATTCTGACATGTGTCCTACTAAAATTATCTTCATCCTAATGTTGTTGAAACTAATCTTCTTCATCTACTGACAATCAAAACCATAGATGTTGTTGCAGAAATATATGATATATCCCCTTAAAGTAATCTTCAAAATATCCTCTAGAGAAATATTAGATACACATCATAACATGTGTTGGAGCTTCAAATCTGATCTTGGTTTGTCATGTTCTACTTGATGGGGACGCAACCCAAGAACAGAATGGACACAATAGAAAAGGGAAATTGCATTAATTGAGAAAATAAACTAGTACAAACAGTACAGAGAAAATAAACTTCAAAACATGCCCTAAGGGCTTACAATAGCATAAGGGCTTACAATAGCATAAATCTAGAGAAAATTTCTCCTTTTAGTACCTCCTCTCAAACTCCACTCTGAACTGCCTTTTACAATGCCAGGAATCTCCTTAAATAGACCCCGGAGGGTTAAGGACTAGGAGTACATTCTAGAAAGTGCTAGTAGGCATCCACCAACCAAATAGAAGGTTCCAAAAGCTGCGTTAGAAGTCGGTGCAAATCTAGAAGAATCCAGAAACGGTAACTGAACTTTCGAGAGGCACAACTTTTGAACCGTAGCTCCGATTGACGAACAGTTTACATTTTTGGAAAGCTCTCGAAGTGCTCTATAGCACTATGGAAAAGCTTTTCTCGTCCCCAATTTTTTAGCCCTTTTTGAGGTCATTTAATGCCGTTAACCTAACTTTGAAGCATTCTTAGGAGGTCTCCAAAACTCGAAAAACTACAATAACTTTCAAACTGTGGGGCCTTTTGACCTGATTCTTTTTTTGGAATGCTCTAAATCACAATTACATTCATCTAGCCAATTCACACCTTCTAGGTCACCAAAATGATGGCCAAATTGCATGCTCCTATTTTTTTCAAGATTTTCTAGCATACTGATAGTTGAACTGTGAGAGTTGGAACCTTTATTTGACCCAAATGGGTGTCCAAAAATGAAAACACATGAAATAGAAACTAAGTCTAAGTACATTTTTTTGGGTGACACATGATTGCCCTTATACCTCTAGATGCTCCTACATCAGACACCTAGGGTAGATTGAAAAGTGACCTTGTCACTTTATGAATTGTAGAGGAAATCCCAAATGGGAAACCTCAGCTGCTGAAATCCAAGTTGAGTCCTCAATCGGTCGTCCTTTCCATTTGACCAAATACTCTTCATACTGCCTATTTTTGGTACTCTTGCCCACACGATGATCTAGAATATCTTCTATCTCCTCCTTCTTAGAAGCAGGAATCGGACATGGCTCTAACACTAGCTCCTCATCTGCACCATCATCATGATACTCTGTTATATCTGCAAGGTTGAAAATGGGAGAAATGTGAATACCATCTGGAAGCTCCACTTCATATGCATTTCCTGAGTCATGTTTCTTCAAAATTTTGCAGGGACCAAATTTCTTCATTTTTAGCTTGTTGTAAGTACCGGCTGGAAATCTTTCTTTTCGTAAGTGTACCATGACTAGATCCCCTACTTGGAATTCCTTATGTCTTCTCCTTTGATCAGCCCTAGCTTTATACTATTGATTCATCTTGGTAATGTGTGCTTGAACCTCCTCATGTAGACGCTTGATATGTTTAGCAAATTCGTCAGCTTCAACACTTGTCCTCTCCCCTTGTTCTATCTTCCTCAGCTCTGGTGTAGTCCTTGGGCTATGCCCATATACAATTTGGAATGGTGATTTTCCAGTACTCCTATTTATAGAGTTATTGTAAGAAAAATCTGCTTGTGGTAGAATCAAATCTCATCCCTTGGGCTTATCCCCAACTAAACATCTCAGCAAATTGCCCAGACTTTGGTTTACCACTTCTGTTTGGCCATTAGTTTGTGTCCTTGGCAATCCAAGAGCAAAATCCATACTTATGTCCTCCCGTGGCCTTGATGGAACATGCAATGGCTGATATAAGCCAGTATTGTGACTAAACCCCTTGGCAACTTGACAAACCTGGCAACTCTGTACAAACTTCTTCACATCCTATAAAATTTGAGGCCAAAAAATAATATTCTCTAAGAATGGCAATGGTCTTATCTTGCCATCCCTCCACTATGTTTCTCCTTAATTAGATTTTCCCTCATGGAACTCCTTGGAATGCACAATTGACTACCCTTGAACAACATGCCATCCTGAATCAAATAGTCTAACCACTTGGTTCTATCTACAGCAACAGGTTCTTTACAAGCTTTCCATGCTTCAACAAAATCAGGATCCTCAGGGTACAAATTCTTGAGTTCATCAAACCCAACTACTTCAACCTGCATTACTGTAAGCAACAACTGTCTCCTACTTAGTGCATCTGCAACCCTATTAGATTTTCCACTTCTATACTTCAACACAAATGTATAACTTTGCAAGAATTCTACCCACTTCATATGCCTCTGATTCAATTTACCTTGGCTATTTAGGTACTATAATGCCTGATGATCAGTATACAAAACAAATTCCTTTGGCAATAAATAATGCCTCCATTTCTTTAAGGCCTGAACTATTGCATAGAACTCTTGATCATAAATAGAATACTTCTTCTTTGCATCATTCAATTTTTCACTAAAATATGCAATAGGATTACCTTCTTGGCTTAATACAGCCCCAATAGCGCTACCACTAGCATCAAAATCCACCTGGAACACTTTTCTAAAATCTAGAAGTGCCAACACAGGCTGTTCTATCACCTTCTTCTTCAGAAATTCAAAACTTCTCATAGCTGTTGCAGTCCATTTGAACTCTTTTCTATCCCCTCTTATTGTATCAGTTAGGGGTGCACATATGCCACTGAAATTCTTAATAAACTTCCTGTAAAAACTAACCAGACCATGAAATGATCTTACCTCAGTAGCAGACCTTGGAGTAGGCCATTCCAAGATGGATTTTACCTTCTTTGGATCCATTTTGAGACCTTCAGGTGATATAACAAATCCCAAATAGACTAACTCCCTTTTTGCAAAGTTACACTTCTTCAAATTAATTAACAGTTTCTCTTCCCTTAGCCTTTCAAGGACACTACAAACATGGAATAAATGTTCTTCCAAAGTCTTTCTGAAAATTAAAATATCATCCAAATAAACAATAAATTTTTTTCCCAAGAACTTCTTAAGTACCTCATTCATGAGCCGCATAAAGGTGCTTGGTGCATTCGTCAATCCAAAGGGCATGACTAACCACTCATAAAGACCCTCCTTGGTCTTGAAGGTTTTTTTCCACTCATCTCCTTCTTGAATCCATATCTGGTGATAACCACTCTTCAGATCTATCTTTGTGAAGTACTAAGCTCCACTCAAGCAGTCCATAATATCATCCATCCTTGCCAAAGGAAACCGGTACTTGATGGTGATCCTATTTATAGCTCGAGAATCTATACACATCCTCCACTCTCCATCCTTCTTTGGTGCGAGTACTGCAGGTACTACACATGGACTCAGGCCCTCTCGAATCAAGCCCTTCATCAACAACTCCTGAACCTGTCTATTTAGCTCCTCTATTTCAGTAGGAGTCATCCTATGAGAAGCCTTGTTAGGAAAGCTAGCTCCTAGAATCAGATCTATCTGATGACTGATTTGCCTTAGTGGTGGCAATCCATCTGGAACATTATTAGAGATAATATCTCCAAACTCCCCTAGTAAATCTGAAACTTCAACTAGTATTTCACTACTACCTTCTTTATCTTTCCTAGGAATCAAAGCATAGCACATATGCTGATGTTTCATGCCATCTAAAAACTTCCTTCCATCAACAAGACAAATCCTAGCATTGCTACATACCTTTTCACCTTCCTCTTTCATGGGCTTTAATTTGTGGCAAACTCCATCCTTTGTCAGAGAGTATGTGTTTGCATGTCCATCATGTATTGCATGTCTATCAAACTTCCATGGTCTACCCAACAATAGATGGAAAAAATCCATCAAAATAATATCACAGAGAAATTCATCATGGTAACTTCCAATTTTGAATTTCAGTAAACATTGTTCACTTACAAGGACCTTATGATCATCTTTTACCCAAGCAATCCAATAGGGCTGGGGATGTTTCTCCCTCTTGAGCTTTAGCTTAGAGACCATCTCTTTTGATACCAAGTTATCAGTGCTACCACCATCAATGATCACGTCACAAAATTTATCCTCACACTTGCATCTGGTACGGAACAAACTCCTTCATTGTCCTAGTTCAATCTGAGCACTTAGTAGGACTCTTTCATTTACCAAGGTCTCTCCTCCTTTTGCATCCTCTAAATGTGATGATTGTGCATCCTCATCCACATGAGCAAACCTAGCTTGGCCCTTAGCTCTCCTATTTGTCCTTCCTTGTCATTGAGGGCATTCAAAGGCACGATGACCTTCTTCATTGCAATGGAAACAGGTACCACAAAAGCCTCCTCTTCCTTGTCCATGTCCTCTACCTCTTCCTCTCTAATTTCCAAAGTCTTGATCATGGGAGCGGTTGAAACCCTCATCTTCATTTTTCTTTTGGGTTTCATTGCGGCCTCCAGATGATCTAACACTTCCCCTTCCTCCTTGACCATGCCCTCTTTGTCTTCCTTCAAACATTTTATTCAGCTTCTCTTCAACTCATAGGGAAAACTGGTATGCCTCTTCAACGCTGGCCATTCTTAACAGACTTAATTCCTCCTGGATGCTAAGTTGCAACCCACTAATATAATGAGCAACCTTCTCCTTAATTGCTACTGCATGCCCCACTCTAATCAAGAGTCGGTAAAATTCCTCTGTATATTCTTGGACTAATCTTCCTGCTTGCTTTAACCCATGCATCTTCTTAAACAAATCAAGCTCGCAGTCTCCAGGAATGAACTGCTTCTTCAATTTGTCCACCATGCGATCCCACCTTGTGATCTTCTCCTTTCCTCTTCTATTTATTTCCAATTGGACCTCTTGCCACCAGATTTTTGCATGGCCTTTCATTTTGGCCTTTGTAAACTTAACCCTATCTGGGTCCCTGATATCCTCATACTCAAAGTATTCTTCCAGTTCATTGATCCAATCGATCAACTAATCTAGTTTCAGATTTCCTGAAAATACACCCAATTCAATTGTAGGTCTTTTCCCAAACTTAGTAATGGCCCTAAAAAGCCTTTCCTCTGCATGATTCAAAACTTCTCCATCAAATTCCCCTTCTGGTTCCATTACTTCTTCTTCATTGTCATCCTCACTATCGTCACCTGCGGCAACATTTGCTCCTCTACGGAGCTCTTCTTGCAATGCTTGTACTTGCCTTTGGAGGGCTCTAACCTCTTCAAGATTAATAGCTCTGGTCCTTCTACCACACTCTCTTTTTGGAGGCATCTTCTTAACTCAAACCCACAACCACATAGTCCTGGTGCAAACTGCCTCACAGTCGGTGCTCTGTCTACACACTTAGGAAAACCAGCTTTGATACCACTTGATGGAGATGCAACCCAAGAACAGAATGGACACAACAGAAAAGGGAAATTGTATTAACTGAGAAAATAAACTAGTACAAACAGTACAAAGAAAATAAACTTCAAAACATGCCCTAAGGGCTTACAATAGCATAAATCTGGAGAAAATTTCTCCTTTTAGTACCTCCTCTCAAACTCCACTCCAAACTGCCTTTTACAATGCTAGGAATCTCCTCAAATAGACCCCAAAGGGTTAAGGACTAGGAGTACATTCTAGAAAGTGCTAGTAGGCATCCACCAACCAAATAGAAGGTTCCAAAAGCTGCGTTAGAAGTTGGTGCAAATTTAGAAGAATCCAAAAATGGTAATCGAACTTTCGGGAGGCATAACTTTTGAACTGTAGCTCTGATTGATGAACCGTTTACATTTTCGAAAAGCTCTCAAAGCATTCTATAGCCCTATAGACAAGCTTTTCTTGTCCCCCATTTTTTTTGCCCTTTTTGAGGTCATTTAATTCCCCTAACCTAACTTTGAAGCATTCTTAGGAGGTCTCCAAAACCTAAAAAATTGCAATAACTTTCAAACTGTGGGGCCTTTTGACCTGATTCTTTTCCTAGAATGCTCTAAATCACAATTACATTCATGTGGCCAATTCACACCTTCTAGGTCACCAAAATGATGGCCAAATTGCATGTTCCTATTTTTTTTGAGATTTTTTAGCATACTGATAGTTGAATTGTGAAAGTTGGAACCTTTATTTGACCCAAATGGGTGTCCAAAAATGAAAACACATGAAACAGAAACTAAGTCTAAGTACATTTTTTTGGGTGACATAGGATTTCCCTTATACCTCTGGATGCTCTTGCATCACTACTTTTTCCTTGAAACTCAATTGTATTGTTGGCAAACACTTCATTACTTCCAACTACCTTTAAAATATTCATTTCTACCTTTATAGCTATCCAGGACACTTGATCACATCAAAACATGATCTAATCCTAATATTATTTCATTTAAGAGCATCAAATCTACCTTTGCACTAAGGATGCCCTAAAATCATGAATTTTCTTATAGCTACTTTTGGTGAATACTTATATAAAAGCTAACTGTAGGAATAGAAAATTCATGTCTTACCAATTCCAACAGTATATTACACTCTATACTTTGGATGAAAATAGTGCTATTGAGGTCCATTCAAAATTTTAGTCCTAGAGTCATGAACTATTATTAAAAGGAAATATTTAAGAGATCATATAGTATAAACTATACAAAATCAATAAATTTATTTAATCCTTTCAACATTTGATCCTTTGATGCATTCAAATTGGAGCTCTTGATTTTAATCTTTTATATTATATAGTTTCCCCTCTTAATAGATGCCAAGTGCCATATTTCTATTCATCAAATTGCTCTCGAATGGGCCCCACATTTCCTAATGTATCTATTTGAAGCATTTTAAATTTCATACTTATCATATCATCTTATTCTTAAATTTTCTTTTCTCTGATCTTACGATAATATCTTAATAAACTATATGATCCCATCATATTATCATGGCCTCCTTTTTTTTGTCTTGCGATGATACAATTAGGCATAACATTAGAACCTAGAAATTTCCATTTTACAATATCACAGTGGTCGTATGATCATAAAAATTCTTTTCACTTCCCTAGAACTTATGATGGGACTCTCAAATGTGTCACATGGAACCTATTTATCATGTTTGAATGGTCAAAACAACTCTGATGTTACTTTTCAAATTGGCTAGATGGGTGGGCCCCCTTGTTTATACTTGTGGCTTCAAAATCCATAGTGTCATTAGGACACTTGTTAACTATGCCTTCATGTTTATAAATATGTTAAAATATCTTCACAATATGAATGTGGGATTGAAAAAGTTTCACCATTTTCCCTCTTTGTACATGTTACCTTTTGAATCTACAGTGTTACCTTACAACTACTGGCCTCCACTCAATCATTGTCCTTGTAGTTGTTTGCATCCCTTAAAACATTAGGCAAAGCATAGCATTGCACTAAATTTGAGCACCAATTAACATTGTATTCCAACAAAAATTTCAATATGTGTGTGACAAGATTTCTTTTTCTCTCCAACATGAATGTTTAGGTGCCTATAGATTTTCTTTTCCATGGAGCCTTTCTTCCTTGCATTGTTGTGAGTTATCTTTAATTTATAACTATAGAGAGAGCTTTTATTATACACTATGGATGCCACAACTCTACCTCCCCTACCATGGCATCACATGGCTTTTGTCACTACTAACTGCGCATCACAATTTACAAATGGCTTCTATGATTCATGGGGCCCCAACACTATCTGCTACCTCCACTGTACTTTCAAAGTGAGGTTGGATGCAACCAATGCATGATTCAAATTTCTTTGGCACTACTTCCACCACCCTTATGTCATGAAAAACTAAGCATATACTAGGCTACAAGTTTGGAAGATATTGGGAGAAGCACTAAAAAATCCACTTGTCAGCACATACCTTTTCACTCAAGATAGTCTATCAAAATATCAAACAGTTGATCAATCTGCAAGTCTTGCAAGAATAATATGTAAAATTATCAAGTTGTAACTACCAATGTGAACTAGATTAAAAAGTGTTTCCATAGGACATATTGTTAAATGATTTCAGTGATGGTGTTCTAAGAAAGCAAATGGAAAAGATCTTACATCATTGTAACTAACTTCATTCAACTTAATTTTATCCTCATGATGAATGAGCTCTCCTTTGCAAAAGTTTTAGTATCTAGAGATAAAATGCAATATTCACCAAGATCTATTTCTATGACTCTAAATACCATACTTTTCACTCCTCCTTGATGTATATTCCCATGAATACATCTATTCATGGTAATGACCCTCTAATTCAGTGGTGACATAAGGATTCAAATCATCTCTCCACTACTTCTGGGATCATTGTCCACCATGTATATGCCCCTTTTCATCGATTTGGTCTTGAAAGACAATATGCACACATCAAGATCCTACAATAATCTTAGTCATTATAATCATTGTTTAAAAAAATCCTCAAACTCCTTATTGTTTTGTTAGTATCACAAAATTATCAATTCATCAAACAAACCTTTTGAGCTCATATCACTGATTTGATACAAAAACAATTAATCATTTTTTATGTTAAAAACATTTTATCCCCTTTTGATAAACCTATGATTTTTGTGCCAAGAGGTCCACTGACTGGCCTTTAAAATTGGCATAAATAGATCATAGGGCTCTGAAAGTTGATATCTTGATACTTTGTTCCACATTCCTTAACACTATCAAATCTCATCACATGAAAACTTTAGGGTCAAAAGATATTGACCATCAAAGTTGCTTAGTTAAAATTGTCTGCAAATAAACATGTTAGAAAATTGAAAAGTGTATTTGGTTTTAGCTTCACAAATTGGGAAAATAGATACTTGAAGATTTAAAAATTGGGCATTAATTCATTTCCATGAGGGGAAGAAAATTCAATGATTTGGGCTCATGATGAATAACAAGATGTTTTTGACAAGCATGAGAAGTGGGGCACTTAAAATTGCAGGACTGGAAACATTAGTAGAAAAGTATTTTTTGCAAATGGAAAGGCCATAGGAAAGTGTGCAAGCAGATTCATCAAGGTTTACAAACTAGCACACTTGATTTATTTTTGGAGTAGAAAGAAGCGGTACAAACCATTTGATCTCATCATTTACAGATTTAGAGTTATGACATCTCAAACTAGGGTATCGATTAATCTGCAATTTATGACACCAGTAAAAAGCTATAAATTACATTCAAAATTGCATTTGAAAACCGATCAAAGAAGGCTTCCTAAATTTTTGAGAAATATGCATCAACATGACAAAGATAAGTATCAAACTTTGAGGGACTCAAAACCTAGTCTAAACATATCAAAATGATAGGACAATTGAAACTTAGGTTTACTAATATTATTACTAAATAATCCCAAAGTGGAAAGTCATGAAACATTACTGGGTACAAGATATTCAAATGCAAACTAGGCCTCTTGTCGCTATCTAACACTTGGGCAAAAATGCAGAATTGAACATTGCTCCAAATAGAACTTCACAAAATGACTTCGAATGAAAATTTATCACTATAGGATGAATATATATGCTAAATTCATGGTGCTAGAAACATAAAACACCTCTTAGGCCTTAAAATGATAGCAAGGTACACAAGCAAGAAAATGTGCATATAAGGCTCAAAGTGACTCAAAATTTTGGGATGGTACTCGAAAAGGGAATGCAATTTTGAGTCCCTTCTTACTGAACATTTTATAAGGTATTTAAAGGTTTAAATTTCTTAACATTGTAGCTTTAGTAGGCTTAAGTAAATATCATAACAGAGTATTCAATTAATTGAGATGTAAACTCCTTTAACCAAGGTAGAACCTACCAGTTCTTTAACTTTTAAATTGGCATACCCCTCAAAAGGTAGATCACAAGAAGTGATCAAATCATTGTAGCCTTAACATGCACAACTTTATTGCTATCATACTAAAGATTTTGTGGTTTTTATCTGCATTGTAGTTTTATCTTCAGCTTGGAGGATTTTTTCATTACGAAATCTATGTGTTAATGTTTTTATATTAATAATTTAAAAAGAGATCTGATATTATATTGATGTGAATGGTTACATTGATATGAAATGAATGTTTAATTGAGACTTTATGTAGTGATATCAGTATGTTTCATGGTTGAAGAGAAATAAGTTTTATAGATCTCGATTCACCACCCCTTCTTAGTATCACACATTACCTATTATATTTCCAACAATAGGCATAAGTCAATTTTATTGATTTAAATAATATAAAATCCATAATAGGAAGAACAAGATAGATTGTTAGGAGCCCACTTTTTTGAGGGTATTGAATCAATGCAAATAATATTACAAGATAAAAATATGGAAGGTGCCACAAACTTCCAATAGAAAGAGAAACACTATCAGAATATTATAAGAAATCTATACTAAATACATAATTCAAAGCATAACACTATTAGTATACTCGAATAATAATAACTAATAGAATAGAAAAAAAAATTCTAAACAAGAGCTTAAAATTCTTCATCATAATTGGAATTTTAACATTTGTGCAAGCTATTTTGAATATAATTATAAGAATTATTATTGTTATTTGGAGCTTAATTAGAATCAAAGGTTAATTTGTCCCACTTCATTCAATGTGATTTCTTCCCAAATTTTTATATGGGGGTTTAGGGGTAGCGTTCCCATGCATGAAGCCAAGGTGAAATGCCCCTTTCAAGGTCTAGGGGCAGCACCAAGGGTGGGGTCCTAGAGTCATTATCCAAGCATGCTCTCTATCATGATACATAGTGGGGTTGAGGGGTAATTCTCCAAAGCAAAATATATGTTTACTATTGTGAAATGTGTTTGAAGTTAATTTTTCTATTGAATGACATTTTCTATCCCTAATTTTGTAAGAGCCATTTAAGCCTTGTATAAAATGGCTTAGGCTTAGGGATTTTATGATGCATGATGATTTAGTATCTTCTTGTGGAGGAATTTTGTTTCAAGAGATTGAAAATTGTAATCAAGTTAAAAATCACTAAATAATAAGAATATTAGACTTATTGATTGGTGGACATAGTGTAGGGACTAGGTGAACTACATTAAATCTTTGTATCTGTTTTCTCTTCTATGTTCTTTATTTCTTTATTGTATTAGTTGTATAAAAATTTAATTGTTATTTCTTTCTCTCTAAACCTAATAACTATGAAATTAAAGAAGTTGGTACTTGATTCTATCACTATGGTTTTTCGTATCTAGTTTATGTTTGACACCTTCTTACAAGTGAGAACACACAAAAGCCAATCTAAAATATGATTTCATAGTAAAAAAATAATATTTGACATCTTAAATGAATATCTTGATTCAAAAATAAATCTATACATCTACACTTCCATATGATAAGCACAATAATAATTCACATAGTATCAATTGTAACGCCCCACCGAGGGATCCAAAGAATTAACCTAGAATTTCACTAAGTTTGGTAGCATTTTTTTCTGTGAAAAGTAAATACCACATATAACTTATGCACAAAAATGGAAGCAATAGTAATGTCCATCTGAAAGTAAACATAGCATACATAACATATTACATTCTTTAAGATCCCTTAACATTGAATTACATACATGAATCCATCTAGTACAACATCCACATCAAATAATAATGTTAAGTCCAATGTTTATACATTACATTTCAAATACTCAATCATCCACTGTACATGCCACAGGGTATGACAAGCTCGAAAGAATATACATACATAGAATAAGGTACATCATCCTATTCTAATCCATGATTCACCAAAGTAATGATAATCACATGATACAACATCATAGAAGATATATACATCCATCATAAAGATCAAACATAATAAACTAAGTGCACGGTTCCTCCCAACCATTAATAGAATCATTAGACCATCGTGGGTCCTAGCCATCCCTTCATGTGTAACATTCCAAATCATCGAAGAGATCATCGGTATTAACATAGTAGGAATGTCACTCCTAACATATACAAAATCATATGTAGAAAGTAATCTAATATGCAAATAAAAGCATAAGATAGCATCATCTAACATATGCTAATCATCAATGAAAGGATACATATCCACCATCATGAAGGATGCATCAGCCACGATGTCTCAATGAATCTTAAATGATAAGAGTGGAAAATACACTACCACCCGATCACATGGTACCTAAGTGGTCCACTCCCACCGTTCTGAGGAGATAATCTAGAGTCCCAAATAGGCTAACAAAATCACATAGCATAAATCTCTATAAGTCTAGGAATCCTAAAAGTATACTAACTCAAAGGTTCCCGACACAAAATCTGACATCCAATTCCCAGAGGCACACAATGACATGTAGGAACCTACTATGCAAGCGACAAAATGTCATCACATTTATCACATACAAGTTACCTTGGCAGTTAGGTAAACTCCACGGGTCCATACTGATCTCATGCGGCCATTAGTATCCTCTCATACTGACGAGGCATACTATGAAATGCAAGGTTGCAACCAAACGTTCTCACTACTCCAATCCTAGCCTATACAAGCACTAAAGGCATGAGCGAGAACAAAACTCTTATCTTTTTAGGTTCATTTAGTTAGTATTAGGTGTGAATATTATCACTTATTATTCCAACTTACAATGAGTTACCCTGGCAGCCTCTCAGGGCCCCAGCCCCCATTGCAAGCCACTTCCCATCACTACATGCAGATATCCTACCCTAATGCTCATGGAATCTTAAATCTCAAAATCACAAAAGATAATCCATCATAAAATCATCAAATATGCATAAAAGCATCAAATTTCCATGAGCAAACATCCATAGAAAATCATGAACACAACAGCTCTCTATTGGCAACTGAAGTATCACTGATAATCAAAGTATTCAATGGTTCTCAATAACCAAATATATCTCAATCATACTGATCAAAGACTCCAAAAATGGTTGAGTCAAACATGTCACAACATGACAGTCCCATCATTGCAACTAGAAAATAAGCAAGGATAACTGATCAATGACCAAAATAATGGTTAAGTCAAGTGTCTCATAAATAAGAATCTCAACTAAACCATCAGTAATCACATCCAATACATAGAGAATTCCATCACATAACCATGGTTGGGTTTATAAAGATCGAGATTAAAAAATCATCATGACATCACAATCACATAACTCCCAAGCCTTTGGTAGACATCCTATACTGGTCAACACTAGCCAGCCCGAAACCTAAAACAATAGCATAAGAATACATAATGCAAACACATGTTTTGGTTTTTCCAAGTTTACAACTTAAATTTAAATGCAAAAGTCTCAATTTACGTTTCCCAATTTATTTTTCAAGTGGAGAAACTTCACGTTTAACCTAGCCCAAGTTTTGTAAAAGTTTCTACCATTAAACTCAATTTTCTAAATGTTCTAAATGTCTCTTATATTTCCATTTAGACCCCCATCATTTTTTTAAAATAATATTTGAAATTCCTTCCATATTAATCTTTCTAAATTAAAGATTATATTGAATCCATATTGCTCACCATTATAAAATATCTTGTTATTAAAGAAATTCTCTTTAACTTCCAAACATCAATTAATATATTAAAATTTATTATTGATAATGTATATACATATATATATATACTTATATACATATACATACATACATACACACACACACACACACACACATATATATACATAAATAAATACATATATATAACATTTAATAATTTAATAACAATGCAACACTGAAAAGCCGAAATTCATAACATATGGAATGTTGTTTAACAATGTCCATTTTAAAAACAAGCCACAAACCGCACAGAATGTAAGTACTACCGGCGCATGTATGACCTGCGGATCACAGGTACGCTGCGGGTCGCAGGTACTCTGCTGACCGCAGGCACATTGCGATCTCGCAGTACCCTGCAATACCGCAGTTATAATAATGTTGGCAGAGGTGGGGGGAAATAAGTTCGTCCACCCATATATATATATATTTAAAAAAAATGATATGAATAACATTTTTCAAACGTTGATCCCATACAAATCGCAATGCAATTTTCATATATATTTTCACTGCGATTATAAAGTACGATTATCCAATGTATATATATATATATATATATATATATATATATATATATATATAGATATATATATATATATGCATATATATATGTATGTATATATATATGTATGTGTATTTATATGTACTTGCAGAATCAAATACCGCAACATATATATATAAATAAATATGTATATATATATATATATATATATGTATGTATGCAGATGCAAAAATTATAAACATGTATATTTTACAATAAGCATATACACAATTTATTTAAAGATCTCAATTTTCAGAATTTTCCTATAAACTATTTGGTCTCAAAATTTATCCATTAAATCATCTAATGGTTTTGGCTACAAACTTAAACCCTAGCCCCGTGTTCTTTTCAGATTTATGCATATAAAATTTTCAAATAAATTAAACTACCCATATAGAGAATGCATACAAATAAAAATATGAAATTTCTCAGAAGTCATATGGAAGACACGAAGAAGACAGGGAAAGCATGATGCAGAAATAGGATAAGAAAAATCACAAGAATCTACCCAGATTATGATGCTAATTCACTCTTCCTCAGAAAACCCACAGAGCAAGCTCCCTTCTTCAGAATTCTCAAATCCTCCAATGCTCCAAATTGTACTCCAAACTCTATGTCTAACTTCTAAGAATGCCTGAATATAAAGAGCTCTCAAGAAACATCTAGAATGCCTCTAGAAATAGCTAGAAGGTGTCACCAACTAAGCATGGGTCTTTTCCAACCTTCTAGATGAGCCATAGGGTTGTAGACACCATGTGCTTAATTGATGCACAAACCTCTATGTTGTTGACACATGAGAAATAGAAAAGTATGTTAACTCCCATGCAAGCTTATAACTCCAATTCACTTTTTATATAACTTCTATTTAAATATTTATAACTTCCATTTTAATTTTTATAACTTTTATTATTATTATTTATTTATTACTTTATTATTATTTTATTATTATTAGTAATTTTAATTTCTAATTTTATTTTATTTAATTCTTTTTCCTCAATTAATTCTCATTTAATTAATTATAATCAAAATATCAAATAACATGATATTTTATGTTAATTTTCTCAAATAATTAATTTATTAATCAAATCTATTTATTAAGACTTAATTAATAGAAAGTTCACCATAGACCTCCAAGATAAAATATGAAAACCCATCATAGAGCAATTCACACAAAATCAATCTAAAGGGTTAAAAATCATGAATTATGTCATCTGACATATTCGATGGGTTAAAATATCTAGATACTTGTCCTACCTCACTAGGACAATTGGTTTAAGGGTTTGGAATTTGGACTTAAGATTTTATCTCCCTTCTCTTATCATTGAGATAGTATAATAGGGTACGCTCATCCTGGCAATTCAGGGAAGTTGATACCTGATACTTGCAACCTATAGAAAAACCATGCATGTACATACAATATAGATAATGCTAACCTAAACAGACAATGGCAGGAAGTGGTGCATCATGGAGATCCTGACTAAGCAAGTGACTATGACTCCCTTCCTTAACCACATCAGAAATGACATACAATAAGAAAACACGCACACCATACACATGCAAGTATGGGGTAAGTATCCATAATAAAACACATGAGATATTAAACCATCTAACTAATCATCAACAATAACTGAAAACAATATAATGATCATCATGTATGCATGAAATGTAAAGTCTAAATGATCTCATCATATAATCACTGAATCCATAACATAATGCCTGATATTGTTAAAACAATACCACTAGTCCTTCAACATAAAACTAGTCTATCATAGTCTGATAATAATAGCAACAATAATGTGTCTAGAAAAGATCTGAATGAGGGTAGGCACTATATCCACCCCCTTAGGTTAGGCTTACTCCTAAAAGCCTTCAAACAAGTAGGGATATAACTCCCTGAATCTAGCTACATCCTCCCAAGTAGCTAAAGAATCATCAATAGGGTCCCATTGGACCCTTACCTATTCGATGGTTCGACCCCTGAGGGTCAACTCTCACTGCTCTAGAATATGAACCGGCTCCAAAGCCAATTGCCCATCCTCTACTTGCAACACATTCCAATCAGGAATATACTATTGAAGCATTGAAACATGGAAAACATCATGAATGCAAGCTAGGCTGGGCGGTAGAGCAAGGTGGTAAGCAATCGGGCCAATCCTCTCTAGAATCTCGAATGGTCCCACAAAGTGAGGTGCTAGCTTAGAACCCTTTCCATATTAGATCAGACTCTTTCGCGGATGCACTCTCAAGAAAACCTTATCACCCACAACAAATTTCTTATCAGTCCTATGAGCATCAGCATACTTTTTCTTCCTATCCTGTGCCGTAGTCAAATGCTCACAAATACGCACTACCTATTGCTCCATATCACAAAGCATCTTAGGACCCAACATGATGCGATCCTCAAGACTATCCCAACTAAAGGGTGTATGACAAGGATGTCCGTATAATGCCTGAAATGGTGCCATGCCAATAGAACTATGATACTCGTTGTTGTAAGCAAACTCCACTAGTAGAGATAGTCCTCCTAATGTGTCTGCCTATCCATCACATACATCTGTAACATATCCTCCAAAACCTGATTCACCCTCTCTATCTAACCATCAGTCTCTGGATTATATGCCAAACTAAAGTTTAACTATGCTCCAAGCTCATGCTGCAATGATGTCTAGAATGCAGATGTGAATACAGGATCCCTATCAAAAATAATCTTTCTAGGAATACCATGTAATCTCACAATGTCACACATGAAGACATTGGCTACAGAAGCTACTGTGTAGGAAGACCTAATTGGTGAGAAATGTACCACCTTAGTCAATCGATTAATGGTGACCATGATAGCATCATGACGTCGAACTGTCATAGGTAATCCAACTATAAAATCCATGGAGATGATATCCCACTTCCAAGAAGGAATGAGATTAGGCTGCAAAAGTCTAGCTGGGTGCTGATGTTCTGCCTTAACTCTCTGACACTCAAGGCACCTAGCCAAAAAATCAGCAATATCTCGCTTCATCTTGGACCAAAAGAACAAACATCTCAAATCAGCGTGCATCTTCTTGACACCTGGATGTGCTGAGTAAGGTGTACGATGGGCTTCTGCTAGAATCAAGGTGCGAAGCTCATCCAAAAATGGCACATAAATCCTCCCCAAATGTCTCAAAAGACCATCTAATTCTCGAATGTAACCTACAAACTTACCTTCCAAAGATCTTCCTGAATCTATCTCTCTACACACTTCCTGATACCAAGAATCTGTAGGAAGTGCCTGAAGAATCTGACTCCTCAAATCCACACTAAGAGTCATCAATGATACCACATGTCTCCTGCAACTCAAAGCATCCACCACCACATTCTCCTTACCCTAAATGTACTTAACCTCAAAATCATACTCGCATAGAAACTCCATCCATCACCTCTGGCGAGCATTCAAATTAGGCTAAGTAAAAATGTATTGAAGACTATGATAATCACTATGTAGCTCAAATCTGTGCCACAACAAGAAATGTCTCCACCTTGTCAAAGCATGAACTACTACTGCTAACTCGAGATCATGCATAGAATAATTTAACTCATGATCCTTGAGCTTGCGTGATTCATACGCAATCACCTATCCATTCTGCATCAACACTGCCCCAATCCCTTCAAGAGAAGCATTTGTACACACCATGAAATCACCTTCTGGATCAGGTATGGCTAAAATCGGTGCACTAGTCAAAAGCTCCTTGAGCTTCTGGAAAGCTTCCTCACATTTCTCTGTCCATACGAACTTCTTTCCTTTCCTCTGAAGAGAAGTGATAGGATGTGCTATCCTAGAGAAGTTCTAGACAAATTTGTAGTAATAACCAGCTAAACCCATGAAACTACAAATTTTTGACACATTAGTTGGTGTCAGCCAATCTATTATCGACTGAATCTTTGCAAGATCCATTGAAATACCATCACTTAAAATAACATGCCCTAAATACTGAATCTCTAATTTGAAGAATTCGCACTTAGCTGCATTAGCATAAAGCTGATTGTCTCTCAAACATTGCAATACCAACTGCAGGTGTTCCTCATGCTCCTTTTGAGTCTTAGAATATATCAATATGTCATCAAGAAACACAAGTAGAAACCTATCCAGATAAGATCAAAACACACCATTCATCAAACTCATGAAAACTGATGGAGCATTAGTCAACCCAAAAGGTACCACTGTGAACTCATAATGCCCATAGCGAGTTTGAAAAGCGGTCTTGTGAATATCTGCTTCCTTAATGCGAAGCTGGTGGTATCTTGACTTAAGGTCAATCTTGGAGAATACTGTAGCTCCCTTGATCTGATCAAATAAGTCATCAATTCTAGGCAAAGGATACCTGTTCTTAATAGTCACCTTATTCAATTGTCTGTAGTCGATACAAAGGTGCAAAGAACCATCTTTCTTCTTCACAAAGAGCACTAGAGCTCCCCATGGTGATACGCTAGGTTGAATGCTCCCTTTGGCCAGAAGTTCCTCTAGCTAAAGGCATAAGTCACCCAATTCTTGTGTAGTCATGTGATAAGGAGCTTTAGAGATAGGCTCCGCTCCAGGAATCAGATCAATACTAAAGTCAATGTCCCTCTTCGGAGGCATGCCTAGAATCTCACTTGGAAAAACATTTGTGTACTCCTTCAAAATTGGGTGATCTAAAATCTCCCTCATGGGATCTTCTTCATCAAGATCATTTACCATAACAACAAATATCTTACATCCCTTACAGAAACTTCGCTTCAATTGCATAGTAGAAATCATCCGTAGAGATATAGGCCTTGGTATCCCAACTATTTGCACATCATTCTCTTGGTCATCTTGGCACATAATAGTCTCCTTCCTGCAATCTATATGGGCTCTATGAGATCCAAGCTAGTCCATGCCTAAAACCACATCATAGGAACCAAGGGGTATGACTTGAACATCCACTGCTATATCAAAGCTTCCTAAGCTAAGCCCACACTTATGAACTACAGAGTCTATGGAGATCTTAATGCCTGAGGCTAGTTTCACTTGCCAACCATAATCTTGCTTCACTGCATCCAACTTACACTTATAAACTATAGATGGTGAAATAAATGAATTTTTAGCTCCTGAATAAAACAATACTAAAAGAGATATACCTTGAATAGCACCTGTGGTCTCAACCACTGTTCTCTGATGATTTGCCTGATGCTGATCAATTGCTGCAAAAACTCTATGAGCTCTACTTACATCACCAACTGTAGGCTCTGAAATGGTAGGTCTAGGTCCTAAAAACTGAGGTGCTCACTGAGGACACTGAGCTACATAATGTCCAATCTAACCACATGAAAAACATTCTATATTTCTGCCAGATCCTCTACCCATAGGTGGTACATTTGATTGCTGAATACTATTCCTGCTAACAAAAGACTGGCTACTCTAAGCTGGCTGATTGGACTGATTCTGTTTATTGCATTGAGCATTGTGGTTGTTCTTGGTGTTAGAACCTTTGCCACCACCTTGAACCTGAGAATTTGATCGCTTTTGTTGCTATGTCTGCTGAGACTGCTGCTGATACTGTTTCCCTTTAGAGAAAGAAAACTTCTTGTTACCACCTAAATTGTAGTTGCCTTTAGATCCTGATGCTGTTGGCGCTCCTACAAAACCACCTTGACCAAGGTTGACACTTTTCTCTACAAGGATAGCTTGATGTACTGCATCCTTGAGGGTTTTTGGCTCAAATAACTTAACTCCCCCAATAATATAGTTATTCAGCCCCCTAATGAAATGTTGTGTCAACTGAGCTAAATTTTCACTGAACCCTAAAAAAGACACGAGCTCATAAAAATTACGCTCATACTCGGTCACTGACAAGGTATACTATCTAAGATTATGAAATTCATTAGCCCTTTTCTGTTTCCATTCCTCTAGTAGGAATCGTTCATGAAAACTCTCTAAGAATAGTTCCCACATGACACTGCTCATATCGATTCCAAACTTCTTCTCCTCAATCGTCCACCAAGTGGCCCCAAAATTCTCTAAATTAGTGATCGTAAATCTTGCTTTAACATTACTGTTGAACTCCTGCATGGCAAAAATCCTGTCAAGGGAAATAAGCCACTGCTCGGCTACATAACCAAAACCTTTCCCATTGAAAGGCTTGACCTTGGATCTTGAAAGATCCTTCATCTGAGTGGACACAATAGATCTATGACAATCCTTTCGAGGACTTCTAGATCTGGGTCTATGCTCTTGTTCTGTTTGATGCACTTTGGGTTGTTCTTGAATAGGAGGTAGACGTTCTAGAATAGTCTACATCATCTATCTCAAACCAACCTCTTCAGACTCAGCTTGGTCCTCTCTACGGCTCTCTTCCTGCTGCCCACTAGAGTGCTCTTCCCTACTCTCTACATGAGCCGATCCCTCATGGGTAGACTCATGGACACTGATAGCTCTACCACAACCATGGCCTCTACCTCGGCCTCTACCACCGCCTCTAATAGAAGACCTAGTCCCAGATACCATCCTACAATAGCACAAAGTACTATTACAATCACATGTTGCAATATATTAAGCTTAGTTCTATGTTTAGGTTTAAGTAAAATTTCTAGTTTTGAAACTAACTGTTGACTTATGAAAAATATACAAGTAACAGTTCAAGTTCTGTTTCAGTTTACCTAGTTTCAAGTTGAACAAATACACTTAATAGTTCAAAGTTCTAGTTGTTCCAAAATACCCAAAGCTCCCAATGTAGAAACTTGGGCTCTGATACCAAATGTAACATGCCACCAAGGGATCCAAAGAATTAACCTAGAATTTCACTAAGTTTGGTAGCATTTTTTTTTCCATGAAAAGTAAATACCACATATAACTTATGCACAAAAATGGAAGCAATAGTAATGTCCATCTGAAAGTAAACATAGCGTACATAATAGATTACATTCTTTAAGATCCCTTAATGTTGAATTACATACATGAATGCATCTAGTACAACATCCACATGAAATAATAATGTTAAGTCCAATGTTTATACATTACATTTCAAATACTCAATCATCCACTGTATGTGCCATAGGGTATGATAAGCTCAAAAGAATATACATACATAGAATAAGGTACATCATCCTATTCTAATCCATGATTCAACAAAGTAATGATAATCACATGATACAACATCATAGAAGATATATACATCCATCATAAAGATCAAACATAATAAACTAAGTGCACGGTTCCTCCCAACTGTTAATAGCATCATTAGACCATCGTGGGTCCTAGCCATCCCTCTGTGCATAACATTCTAAATCATCGAAGAGATCATCGATATTAACATAGTAGGAATGTCACTCCTAACATATACAACATCATATGTAGAAAGTAATCTAATATGCAAATAAAAGCATAAGATAACATCATCTAACATATGCTAATCATCAATGAAAGGATACATATCCACCATTATGAAGGATGCATCAGCCACGATGTCTCAATGAATCTCAAATGATAAGAGTGGAAAATACACTACCACCCGACCGCGTGGTACCTAAGTGGTCCACTCCCACTGTGCTGAGGAGATAATCTCAAGTCACAAACAGGCTAACAAAATCACATAGCATAAATCTCTATAAGTCCAGGAATCCTAAAAGTATACTATCTCAAAGGTTCCTGACACAAAATATGAGATCTAATTCCTAGAGGCACACAATGACATATCGGAACCTACTATGCAAGCGGGAAAGTGTCATCGCATTTATCACGTACAAGTTACCCTAGCAGTTGGCTAAACTCCATAGGTCCATACTGATCTCATGCGGCCACTAGTATCCTCTCATACTGAGGAGGCATACTACGAAATGCAAGGTTGCAACCATGCATTCTCACTACTCCCATCCTAGCCTATATAAGCACTCAAGGCATGGGCGAGAACAAAACTCTTATCTTTTTAGGTTCATTTAGTTAGTATTAGGTGTGAATGTTATCACTTATTATTCCAACTTACAATGAGTTACCCTGGTACCCTCTTAGGGCCCTGGCCCCCATTGCAAGCCACTTCCCATCACTACATGTAGATATCCTACCCTAATCCTTATGGAATCATAAATCTCAAAATCACAAAAGATAATCCATAATAAAATCATAAATATGCATAAAAGCATCAAATCTCCATGAGCAAATATCCATAGAAAATCATGAAAACAATAGCTCTATATTGGCAATTGAAGTATCACTGATAATCAAAGTATCCAATGGTTCTCAATACTCCAAAAATGGTTGAGTCAAACATGTCACAACATGACATCATCAAGAATAAATCCACATTATAGTCCCATCATGGCGACTAGAAAATAACCAAGGATAAATGATCGATGACCAAAATAATGGTTAAGTCAAGTGTCTCATAAATAAGAATCTCAACTAAACAATCAGTAATCACATCTAATACATAGAGCATTCCATCACGTAACCATGGTTGGGTTTATAAAGATCAAGATTAAAACATCATCATGACATCACAATCACATAACTCCCAAGCCTCTAGTAGACATCCTATACTGGTCAACACTAGTCAACCCGAAACCCAAAACAATAGCATAAGAATACACAATGCAAACACATGTTTTGGTTTTGCCAAGTTTACAACTTAAATTTAAATGCAAAAGTCTCAACTTACATTTCCAAATTTAATTGTCAAGTGGATAAACTTCATGTTTAACCTAGCCCAAGTTTTGTAAAAGTTTCTACCATTAAACTCAATTTTCTAAATGTTCTAAATGTCTCTTATATTTCCATTTAGACCCCCATCATTTTTTTAAAATAATATTTGAAATTCCTTCCATATTCATCTTTCTAAATTAAAGATTATATTGAATCTATATTGCTCACCATTATAAAATATATTGTTATTAAATAAATTCTCTTTAAATTCAAAACATCAATTAACATATTAAAATTTATTATTGATAATGTATATACATACATATATATATATATATATATATATATATATATATATATACTTATATACAAATATATATATATATACTTATATACAGATATATATATATATACTTATATACAGATATATATATATATATATACTTATATACAAATATATATATATATATATACTTATATACAAATATATATATAACATTTAATAATTTAATAACAATGCAACATTGAAAAGCTGAAATTCATAATATATGGAATATATATATATATACATAAATAAATACATATATATAACATTTAATAATTTAATAACAATGCAACATTGAAAAGCCGAAATTCATAACATATGTAATATTGTTTAACAATGTCCATTTTAAAAACAAACCACCAACTGCATGGAATGTAAGTACCGTCGGCGCATGTATGACCTACGGATCGCAGGTACTCTACCGACTGCAAGTACACTGCGATCTTGCAGTACCCTGCGATACTGCGGTTATAATAATGTTGGTAGAGGTGGGGGGAAATAAGTCTGTCCGCCCATATATATATATATATATATATATTTAAAATGATATCAATAATGTTTTCCAAATGTTGATCCCATACAAATCATAATGCGATTTTCATATATATTTTCACTGTGATTATAAAGTACGATTATCCAATGTATATATATGCATATATATATGTGTGTGTGTGTGTGTGTGTATATATGTATGTGTATTTATATGTACTTGCAGAATCAAATATCACAACATATATATAAAAATAAATATGCAAATATATATATATATATGTATGTATGTATGTATGTATGCAGATGCATAAATTATAAACATGTATATTTTACAATCAGCATATACACAATTTATTTAAAGATCTCAATTTTCAAAATTTTCCTATAAACTATTTGGTCTCAAAATTTATCCATTAAATCATCTAATGGTTTTGGCTACAAATTTAAACCCTAGCCCAGTGTTCTTTTCAGATTTATGCATATAAAATTTTCAAATAAATTAAACTACCCATATAGAGAATGCATACAAATAAAAATATGAAATTTCTCAGAAGTCATATGGAAGACACGAAGAAGACAGGGAAATCATGATGTAGAAATAGCATAATAAAAATCACAAGAATCTACCCGGATTCTGATGCTAATTCACTCTTCCTCAGAAAACCCACAGAGCAAGCTCCCTTCTTTAGAATTCTCGAATCCTCCAATGCTCCAAATTACACTCCAAACGCTATGTCTAAGCTTCTAAGAATTCCTTAATATAAAGAGCTCTCAGGAAACATCTAGAATGCCTCTAGAAATAGTTAGAAGGTGTCACCAACTAAGCATGGGTCTTTTCCAACCTTCTAGATGAGCCATAGGGTTGTAGACGCCATGTGCTTAATTGATGCACAAACCTCCGTGTTGTTGACACATGAGAAATAGAAAAGTGCATTAACTCCCATGCAAGCTTATAACTCCAATTCACTTTTTATATAACTTCTATTTAAATATTTATAACTTCCATTTTAATTTTTATAGCTTTTATTATTATTTTATTATTATTATTAATTTTAATTTCTAATTTTCTTTTATTTAATTCTTTTTCCTCAATTAATTCTCATTTAATTGATTATAATCAAAATATCAAATAACATGATATTTTATGTTAATTTTCTCAAATATTTAATTTATTAATCAAATCTATTTATTAAGACTTAATTAATATAAAGTTCACCATAGATCTCCAAAATAAAATATGAAAACCCATCATAGAGCAATTCACACAAAATTAATCTAAAGGGTTAAAAATCATGAATTATGTCATCCGACACATTCGGTGGGTCAAAATATCCAGATACTTGTCCTACCTCACTAGGACAATTGGTTTAAGGGTTTGGGATTTGGACTTGAGGATTTATCTCCCTTCTCTTATCATTGAGATAGTATAATAGGGTACGCTCATCCTAGCAATTCAGGGAAGTCGATACTCGGTACCAGCAACCTACAAAAAAACCATGCATGTACATACAATATAGATAATGCTAAGCTAAATAGACAATGGCAGGAAGTGGTGCATCATGTAGATCTCGACTAAGCAGGTGACTATGACTCCCTTCCTTAACCACATCAAAAATGCCATACAATAAGAAAACACGCACACCATACACATGAAAGTATGGGGTAAGTATCGATAATAAAACACATGAGATATTAAACCATCTAACTAATCATCAACAATAACTGAAAACAATATAATGATCATCATGTATGCATGAAATATAAAGTCTAAATGATCTCATCATATAATCACTGAATCCATAACATAATGCCTGATAGTATTAAAACAATACCACTAGTCTATCAACATAAAACTAGTCTATCATAGTCTGATAATAATAGCAACAATAATGTGTCTAGAAAAGATGTGAACGAGGGTAGGCACTACATCAATAATGATGTTCTTCCAAAAATTCATGCCCCAAATGGATTCCTTCCAATATAATTATGATAAAATAATGTAGGAATATATCATAAGACAATGAACCATTTCTTTTTGGCCCAAGGAAAGTCCCAAAAAATATGTTTAATATCTTTTTTATATTGATAAAATGGGCATCTAGTTGGCTAAATTTGCAGACACTTTAATCTATCACCAACTGGAAGTTTATAATGAAGAATTTTCCAAGCAAGAATATGAGCACTTGTCTCAACATTATACCTCCCAATTTGAGCACTTAGTTTTTTCCAAATAATCTAGTAGAATTTATAGTCTCATTATTTTTAAGCCTATATTTTAGACAAAGTACTAATAAGAGAGTGAGATATATATCTTTCAACTAAAACAAACCAAAATGATGTTTATCAAACTAGTATCAATCAGGGAAAAAGTGACACCTTAAGGGAGTGCAAAGTTTCATAGCTAAGTTAATGTATAACAAATATTTAACAAAAAATGATAAATCATTTGAACCTATTATCTAAACCAAACTTGTTCATGATGAGTAACCAACTATCCCTATCTACGAAATGAAAACTATGCAAGTCTCTAAATGTTTTGGTGTCTCTCTTGAATAGGAAGAGAACTTGTCTACAAAAAGATATTACCAGATGTTGTTGATGATATTAGGTAATCCTTTTCTATCAAATAGAAGATAAGACAAAAATAAAACTATATCAACGATGTTCTTGTTGGAATATTAGGAAAGGTAGGATACTAAGAAGCGGGGGGGGGGGGGGGGGAAGTGAATTACTATCCTCTAAAAGTTTAGCCTTAGACAAATTTTGAGATGCCCTTATCCTTTTCACAACTTGGTAAGCTCATATCATGAACCATGACATTTGTAAATGAAATAAATTTATCAAGAACTAATTTGTATCAACTACATAAATATAAACATAAACTCATACCAAATAACAAAAGTATTTAGTTATACAAAAACTCTTGGTTAGAGGGAAAATTGTGGTGAGGATGGTACCCACAAATCCATCACTATTGCAATAAGAAGGTTCCTTTTTAGGGGTGTAATGTTTATGTCACTTCTAGTGACTTACTTTATTAAGAGTATACAATCAAATCTGATAAGATCTACATTCTTCAGAGATTTTATAACACTATGTCAAGTGTGTACTTAGTGAGATTTTACATAAGACTATTAATTCTACCTTGTGAAAGGATTTACTTTACTAAAATTATTAGAAAATAGCCTTGAATTGATTCATAGAATGCAACTTACTTTTCCAATCAAATCTCTCTTTTGTACAATTGTATATCATTGTGCCATGACTGATCTTCAAAAACTTTTAACTTTTCTTGAATATCTTATCTCTGATATACTCAACACTTGACTACTCTGACATAAAAATTCTTCTCAACAACAACAATAAGCCTCATTTTTAATTCAATAAATTTTAAAATATTTCTTTATAGGTCCTTTTATAGTTTCCGTTTTCCCTCTTTGACCTCTAACCTAATTAGGCTTCAAGAACTCTTTAGAATGTATAAAATCAATGATCTAGAATAATTTGTGGTCCTTACTTTTCCTTTCTACATTTTCATTGGCCCTTTCCTATTTTGAAATCATAAAACAATCACTACACTCTTACCAATAAATCTTTCAAAAATTTGTCTCGATCTATGTGAATATTGTTACCCACTTGGTATGATTGTTCTACATAGTTTTTAGTTCCAATTCAAACATTTGAGTGGCCTCTGTTCCACTTGGTAGATATAGTATTATTCCTTTGTAGAATGTTAAAAATAATAGCCCACCAAGATAACTAAGGCAGGGGGGGTGTGGGAGAATCAATTATCTAGCAATTAAAACATTTATCTTCCTTAGATAAACTTAACCATTCAACAAAAGTAAACAACAACCATACAAAGATGCACAAAGATAATTACACTAGATATGTTGACTAGGGAAACCCTTGATTAGGGGGAAAACCCTTGTGGGAATGATGCCCACAAGATGATTTACTAATATAAATATTCCTTCTTAGAGGATGGACACTATTAGGAGTCTATTACAACATTCAATATATATGAGTACCTATTAGGAGACTTTGAATCCTTGTTAGGATATTCTAATCCTATTAGGAGTTGTAGTACAATGTATGCAAGATGAGCTCACTACCCAAACATGCAATTTTAAATACAAGAAGAGCTCACTACTCAAACATGTAATTTACTATTATGTTCCTCTTTCCTTTGTTCTATCAACTAAACCAATCACTGTCAGACCTTGTAGACTAGGTCACAAACCTCAAATCCAAATATCAAAACTTGGTAATGAAGTTTCCTTCACTTTTGCCCTTCTCTACTCAACTTCACATTCTACTCTTACTACTACTTACCATCAATCATAAACCCTACCATGATAAAGGAAAATTTCCTTCCTTTATACCCAATCCATAAAACAATTCCCTAAGTTGGCTATTAGACCTTCTTAATTAATCATTATAGGAACATTAAGAAGACATTACACATTAATCTTCTACCTTGCAACATGAATATCTTTCCATACACTTAATATTATGAGGTGTGAACTTAGCCATGTCATTACCAACATGTCCTCTTTACATCCTCAACCTTGATTCTTATAAGAATAACAACTCTACTAAGTGATATAACAAGTTTACCAGAACATGTCTCTATAAACTCTATCTATGAACAAAAATCACTTAAACTTACATAAGTTCTTCCAGACTTATCATTTCTTCTTTTGACAATAACTACATATACTAGATACTTAGAAGTATCTCCCATAACCTTGGTTAGTTAGAATACTCAACTAGCCATCTGCACCAACTTGATCATTTTATTGTTCTTCTGTCAGATACCATAGAAAATTACTATGTTGACATCAATAAAAAACTTAGTCATGAATGTAACATATCATCATAGTAACTTATCTACAATACTCCCCCACAAAAATATCATTAGCATTCGTGCTTCCAACAATCTCTCAAAAATATCCCCCTTTGGCATTGATGGCAACATAGATGAAATACATCTAGTTCTAAGAATACCAACAAAAGACTATCCATCTTACTTTTCAAATCCTCTTCATCAATCATTCTCCTCCATTGATATACCTCAATGTGTTCTTTTTCAAATTATTATTCCATGTTGTACTTCTTGTGAACATACTACACTCATGCAAAAATTCTCCCAACTCTCATTTTGTACATGTTGTTTTTCATGCCAAACTTCTCCCCCATTGAGATCAATGTCAAAGGTTTCACCAACCAACTTTAATGCATCAAACACTGCAACAACTAATTCTTACTAGCTCAAGTGTCCAAAGACATTGTTCAAAACAACATTCAACAAGAGTCCTAGATGACTCTGTCCATTAGAGATACTCCCCCATACAAGAAGCATAAACATTCAATCTAGACAATAATGGTGCTTTGCTATACTAGACTAATGCATTCTTGCATTTCTACTCTGATATAGGAAGGCGCATAACCCCTATCATACCTCACAAATACTCAAAAGTCTCTTTGGAAAGAGGCTTAGTGAATATATCTACAATCTTCTCTTTAGTTCTAACATACTCCAATCTAATTTCCTTTTCTGCAACTTTCTCTCTCAACATGTGATACTTAATACAAATGTGCTTAGTCTTCAAATAGAACACTAGATTCTTAGACATATTTACTATGCCTATGTTGTCACAATGTATGACAATAGGTTCATTAAATTCTATCCTTATACCCTTTAGCATTTTCTTCATCCAAACAACTTGATTATAGTTGTTTGCTACTATGACATATTATGCATCCATTGTACTTTTTGATGCAAAATCCTTCTTCTTCCTTAGCCAAGACCATTGTACTTTTTGATGTAAAATCCTTCTTCTTCCTTAGCCAAGAAGCCAATCTTCCTCTAAGAAAGAAGGCTTCACCATTGGTGCTCTTTCTATCATCCATACTACCTATCCAATCAGCATCAATATAAGCACTTAGAGTAAAATAATTAGATCTTTCATATCACAAAACAAACTCAAATGTTCCCTTCAGATATCTAAATATTGTTTTGAATATTGCATAATGTGCTTCTTTTGGATCATCTTGGAATCTTGCAACAATTCCAACTACATTTTCTATATCCAACCTTGTGTGAGTCAGATATTGGAATCCTCCAATCATAGTTTTTTACTTCTACTCAACAGTAGGTGTCTCATCCTTTGTAGATAACTTCTGTATAGTTACCATAGGTGTTCCAATAGGTTTGCATGTTTCCAAACCAAACTTTTTTAGTAAATCCTTCAAATACCAAATCTAAGAAATAAAGATTCCTTCTTTATTCTATACAATCTGTAATCCTAGAAAATATTTCATTTCTCCTATCATACTCATCTCAAATTCTTTCTTCATCTCTTCTACAAACTTCTTACTTTCCTCATCATTTTCTCCAAATATGATATCATCAACAACTATTACCAAAATCATCAAATCATCATCAGTTTCTTTCTAATATAGATTACTATTAGCCATAGCTCTACTATATCCAAGCTTTGTTAAATTCTTGTCCAACCTTGCATACTAGGTTTTGGGTACTTACTTCAAGCCATACAATTCTTTCTTCAGTTTGCATACTATGTCCTTATCATCTGTCAAGAGACAACCTTCAAGCTTCTTTATGTACACTTCTTCTTCAAATTCTCCATTTAGAAATGTTGACTTGACATTTGTCTGATACACTTTGAATTTATTTTGTGCTTCATAGGCTAAGAATAATCTTACTACTTCTATTCTAGCCACTAGATCATAGGTCTCATCATAGTCTATTCCTTCTTGCTATGAGTAACCTTTACATACCAATCTTGCCTTGTTGCTTACAACTTCACCTTGTTCATTCATCTTGTTCTTGAATACCCATTTAGTTCCTATCACATTCTTGTCTGTTGGTTTGGGGACCAATTCTCATGCCTCATTCTTTACTATATGATCTAATTCCTCTTTCATAGCTTGTTTTTGATATTCATCTTTACATGCTTCATTTGTATTCTTAGGTTCAACTTGAGATATTAAACATAGTTCTTCATTGACTCTACTTCTTGTCATCACACCTTTATCTCTACTTCTGATGATCTACTCAAATGGTTGATTCCTTATCATATTCATTCTTGAAGTAGGAGAATCTATCTCAACTCTTAGTTCTACTAAAGGTTTTGATCTTTGTTCCTACCTTGGTTCTCCTTCATTCTACAAATCATTGTTAGTCTCAAGAAACACTTCATCATTCCTTGGCTTGGTAATATCATCATTTGAATTGTAATCAACTATTCTCTCTTGTATCCTAAATTTCTCATCAATTCTCACATTTTCACTTTCCATAATAGTCTTAGTTCTCAGATTATAACATCTATAAGCCTTTCTTTTCAATGAATAACCAAGAAACATAACTTCATCACTTCTATCATCAAACTTACCAATATCATCATCTCTTTTGATATAACTCTTACTCCCAAAAATTCTGAAATACTTAATTGTAGGTGAGTGGTCAAACCATAGCTCATAGGGGGTCTTGTTTGTGTCTTTCCTAACTTGCATTCTTTTCATAGTGTAGACTATTGTATTCATAGCTTCTCTTCAAAATATTTTGGATATATCATTCTCTACTAACATAGCTCTTGTCACTTTTGTAACTGATCTGTTTCTTCTCTTTGTAAGGCCATTCTATTTAGGGGTTCTCAAAGCTGATAACTATCTTTTGATCCCATTTTATTCACAAAACATGTTAAACTCATTTGAAGTAAATTCTCCTCCTCTATGCAATCTTAAATATTTAGTCTTCATACCATATTCATTCTCAACTCTATTCTTGAATATCTTAAACTTTTCAAATGCCTCAGATTTCTTTTTAAGAAATGCAACCCACATCATTCTAGAAGAGTCATCAACTAGAATCATAAAATACCTTTCACCATAGAATCATTTAATCTTCATAGGACCACTAAGATCTATGTGTATAATCTCCAAATTTTATGTATTAGTAAACTTCTTACTGGGAAAAGAAGTTTTGTTATACTTTTTCAATATGCATTCTTTGCAAATTTTGTTAGTAGGCTTTACAATCTTAAGCAAATCTCTAACTAAAAACATACTACTAGTCTTCACAATACTATCAAAGTTTATATAAAAAAATCTCTTGTGCCATAACCAACTATCATTTACCTTTACAACCAAACATGTCATTTCAATAGGATTCAACTAAAATACATTACCCCTGGTTCCTATTCCAATTACCTTTCCATCCTTGTGTCTAATCATGCATGTCTTCTTTGTGAACTGTAATTGATAGCCTTTTTCCACTAGTTGTCCAACACTCAAAAGATTGTGCTTCAAACCATCAACAAAATATGCATAATCAGTTTCAGTTTTACCATCAAGATTTATAGATCCAATGCCTTTAACTTAGCATGTTGCATTGTTTCCAACACTAACAATGCCTCCATCCTGACTTTTAAAGTCAACAAACTTGTTCATATTACTTATCATATGATGTGAACAACCCCTATCAATTATCCAACTAGATTTCTTCTCCACTTGTAACACCAATGCTACCTTTTTTGGACTTTCTTCTTTAATTGCCACAAATCCAATTTCATCATTACTAGCACTAAATGCTTGGTCATTAGAATCATTTTCTTCATTTACATACAAACATTCTCTATCTTTTCTAGGTTTTCAATTTCTTTTATACTTTTTCTCTCTTGTACGACACCTAGATGCGTAATGACCATATTCATCACAAGTTCAACATTTAAAGATTATCTTACCTCCTTTTTTTCTTCTTACTAGAAGGGCCACTCCTTCAATCTTTTTATCTTCCTTAGATTTACTACGGCTAGCAAAATCTCCTCTAGCACTTGTGCTCCTTGATAAACTAGATCAAATATTCAAGGCACTAAAAGCTATCTCTATTTTGGTCAACTATCCAAACTATGCAAGCTCATTCTCAACTACTTCAAGTCTTCCAATTGTTGGAAATGATTGAAAAGCTCAAAAATGAAGAGTAATGGAACTGGTTAAGAATGTTTTCAATCATTGTTTTGTCATTGATGTCAAACTTGCTACTTGTAGGGATGACAATTACTTTAGTGATCCAAATACTATAAGTTGGTTGATTGACAAGGAGGTGGAAATCAAAAAGATGTAATTAGAGTACCTAGAGAAAGGTTGAAGTTATGATGTTTTAATGAAGTATAAGGATCAGCTAAGCTATTGATGAAATAGTGCATTGATGTCAGACATAGATAATGGGCACACTAAAACACATCAAAGATGTAAGGTCTAGCTAAGTCATTTGTAATGAAAGAGCCAAGAAAGCTAGCTAGTACCGAACAGATTCTTAGTTGAAGCCGAGAAAAGTTCAACTGAGTATGTGGTGAGTGATCTTTAGGTGCCGAGTAGTCTTCAGGTACTGAGTGAAGATTAGGTGCCGATTAGTAGAAAAGAAACAAGCATCGAGTAAGTTTACAAATGTCGAGTAGTCTTTAGGTGTCGAGCAAGAAACAGCTGCCAAGTAAAGATATAGGTGCTGAGCAAGATACAAGTGCCGAGTAACATAGAAGTAATTGAGCATCAGTAAATCAATTATGCCAAGTTGCTGCATTATTTTGAAAATTTAAGATTCGCCAGATCTAAGCCGACATGGTGGTTATCTAGAATTTTGTGAATTAGATAGAAGATAAGAATGATGAGCTGGTGGCACTAAACACTATGTAAAACATTTTTGGTGAGTACAATTGGATTCTAGACAAAGTTTATAGATAAGAGTAAGATATGGGATAGATACATTGTATCTTACCTAATCTATTGAAACCATAAAGTTGGAGAGGGAGAATCGAGCAAGAAAGGTATTCCAGATTTCTATTTAAGGAGTCATAAGGTCACAAAGCAAATAGAAGAGAGGGGGTCATGCATGAAAGCATGAAGTGCTAAAGAAGGTGCTAATGTGGAAGAGAGCATAGATACTCTACTTTAATAGGTGACCATAGATATTATTGCATTGGTATGATGAGTAAAAAGACTCAAGGTGACAAAGCTTAAGATAACAAGCTTACAGAGCTGAAGTGATTAAAGCCAAGCAAAGGATTGAACTGAAGTGTGATCTATAATCTGCAAGATATGTTGTAAGTTGTATCAGATTAAAAACCATTATTGTTACTCTCTAGCAATTGTAATAGTTAGAATAAATCCTATGGACTTAGGTTGGTTTAATAGCCATGTTGTAAATCCTTTAACAAGGTGACATTCCAAGTGAATGTTCCAAAGTCCTTTAACTAGGCCCATTCCTAACAATATGGTGAAATCCTCTAACAAGGTCACATTTAACAATGTGTTGTAGCCTTTAATAGGGCATGTCTTTAACAGGGTAGACCATTAGAAGTGGTTGAAATCAATTGTGTAGTTATTTTGTGGGTATCATCCCCACTGTAGTTTTACCTTCTTATTCCTAGAGGGTTTCTGGGTTATCAAATTCTTAGTGTTATGATGTGATGCATGTTTACTTTTCATAGTTGTTTAAATGTTCAAATTGCATGCATGATTATTTCAGTTATGTGCCATTAAGGATTTGTAGAAAAGGTATTATTAGGGTATTGGGACCTTGAATAACTGATTCAACCCCCCTCTCAGTTATTCTAAAGAATTATAACACCAAGTAATGTCTTCTTTGTGAAATCTTTGATACAAGATATCAACAATTGTATCATTTGAACTATTGACTTAAATGGTGGTGTTAAGCTCTTCAATATCTTCCATATCACCACATCATCTTCTTTGGTTCCTCCTTGAGATTTAATACCTATAGTAATTTATGATATCCTGCCTACATATGTTCTTATAGATTTATCTTCCATCATCTTAGCATCTTGAAATGCACAAATCCAACTTTGTAGCCTCAATTTCTTAGAATGTTCATCACCTTCAAAACTATTTTCCAAAGCTTTCCAAATCAAATGAGAAGTAGCAAGTGATTTTACTTGATTGTATTCAATTTCAGGAAGTAATGTTAATAGTGCTTCTTTAGCTCTCATGTTATACATAAAAAGATCTCTTTCTACCTCGATACATGTTTCCAAATCCTTTTCAGCAATGATTTTCTTCACTAATTTTGTCAAGATCCAATATCTTGGACACATACATAATAGATGTGTCTTTATGTTTTCCTTCCAACTATCATAATTTGTTCCATTGAACTTTAGACTATCTTTCCTAAACATGTTCACCATGGATCTCCCAAACTTCTTAAACTTTATCTTCAAGGACTTGAGGCTTTGATACCAATTGTTAGAAACAATAGTCCACCAAGATAACTGAGAGGGGGGGTGGGTGGTGGGGGACGTGAATCAGTTATCCAACAATTAAAACATTTATCTTCCTTAAAAAAACTTAACCCTTCAACTAAATAAACAACCATACAAATATGCACATAGACAATTACACCAAATATGTTAACTAGGGAATCCCTTGATTAGAGGGAAAACCCCGGTGGCAATGATGCCCACAAGCTGATGTACTAATATAAATATTCCTTGTTAGAGGATGGCTCTGTTAGGATTCTATTACAACATTCAATATATATGAGTCCCTATTAGAAGACTTTCAATCCTTATTAGGGGATTCCAAACTTGTTAGGAGTTGTGCCTACCTTGTTAGGAGTTGTAGTACAATATATGGAAGATGAGCCCACTACCTAAACATGCAATTTCAACTACAAGAAGAGCTCATTTCTCAAACATGTAATTTACTATTATGTTCCCCTTACCTATGTTCTATCAATTGAACCAATCACTATCAAACCGTGTAGACCAAGTCACAAACCTCAAATCCAAATATCAAACCTCTAATCACTCTACAAAACCTTGGCAATGAAATTTCCTTAACTTCCACATTGCTCTACTCAACTTCAAATTCCACTATTATTGCTACTTATCATCAATCATAAACTATGTCATGATAAAGGAAAATGTCTTTCCTTTATAAAAAGTCCATAAAAAAATTCCCTAAGTTAATTGTTAGACCTTCTTAGTTAATCATTATAGGACCACATTAAGAACATGTTACACATTAGTATTTCACCTTGCAACTTGAATATCGTTCCATACACATAATATTATGAAGAGAAAATGTAGTCATGTCATCATCGACATGTCTTCTTTACATCCTCAACCTTGATTCTCAGAATAACAAATCTTCTAGGAGATATAACAAGTTTACTAGAACATGCCTCTGTAAACTCTATCTCAGAACATACATCACTAAAACTTACATAACTTCTTCCAAACTTATTGAATTTCTTCTTTTGATGTTAACTACATATACTAGATACTTAGAAGTAGCTACCATAACCTTAGATAGAATACTCAACTAGCTATCCATACCAACTTGATCTTTCCATTGTTCTTCTATCAAATACAATAGAAAACTACTATGCTAATATCAATGAAAAACTTAGTCATGAATGTAACATATCATCATAGTAACATATCTACAATATTCCCACATAGGAATATCATCAGCATTCATGCTTCCAACAATCTCTCAACAAAGAAATGTTGTCACTCGATGTTATCTCTACTTGGTTATAACTCACTTTCTCAATGAGTACTAAGCTTGGGAATAACTATGAACTCATTCATCTCCTTCTTCATTTCTTTGACATTATAGGGACTTCATTACGGTTCTCACTAACTAACATGTTTTCTTCTTATTCACTCTTTTTTATACTAATTGGCAACATGAAAGTTTATGGGAGTAAACTCTCCCCTTTTAACATTAGTCGAAATAACATTATGCAAAAAAATAGAATCTCCCACTATATGTATACTTCCATGGTAGAAAATATTTTTTTAAATACTTTTGTTTGTAGTATTATATGATCACCTTATAACTCCTTAAAAAAATAATAGATTCAAACATATAGACAAAAAAATAATTTCCCTTTTTCTTGACATTGATGTCAAAGCAACTTTAAACATGAAAATACTTACTTTGGATGTAATCCATAGTCATCAAGACACTATTGATGATTCTTCAACATAATTTACATTGTATTATCCCAATTTTTCTTTATCAATTCAATTATTTATTTTTGTATCATTAATTTGACCATGAGATTTGGCATGTGGTCTATAATAGATAGGATCAAGGAAGCTCTGAGATCCTTTGAAATATTTATACAATTTTGTATGACCTCAAGAGGAGATAATAGCAACACTTGAATTTTATTAATCTTAACCCTTAGATTTCTTTCTTCTTGTAACAATTCCTATTAAAACCTTTGTTAGAAATCTCACTTCGAGGTAGTGCATTGATGTTATGCTTGGATTTTCTTTCAATGCAGTTACACCAGCCTTCATGTCATCACTTGCCTTCTACAATTTATTCTAGAATTCATAGGTAAGGAGTGGAATATTAAAAAATTTCTAGAATAATAATAATACCTTTTGTATAATACTCTCCAACTCAGTTATAGTAGTGGATAAATCCACTTGTTGAATGATAATTTTACTAGAAATACTCTCAAAAACCTTATGCTCAAAATTATTTTTTCTCTTTCCATAAGCTTAGATTGAGTGATAATATTTGGTGCATTCATCTTCTCAACAATTTTTAAAAATTGATCTAACATAGGTACCTTCTCATTCAAAACAATATCTGACATGGTATCCAATAATATGTTATTCACATCATGCAACACTTTCTTCTTCTTAGGTTCCTTTATTAGTCTTTCTTTTACAACTTTCTTGTTGTGTAGAGAAGTATATATCTCCATAGCATCAGAATCTAAGTTCTTTGGATTCAATCTAGGTATGATTAGAACTTCATATAACATTACTAGATTGTAGTTGTTAGCTGGTGTTGTCTCCTTTTTCTTTTTCAACTTCCTTTATTTTCTCTTCATTGTATTTCTCATCTTTATTTTGTTCTAGGCGGCTTGGGGTAGTCGAATATAACAATATAGGATTATCTCTATATTTAGGTGTATAGGCTAAAGGTGAAAAATCCTCTTTCTTTTTCTCCCTTTCAATTAGTGGATTCCCTTGTCCAATATTTCCCTCACTTGGAGATCCATGGTTCTTTGTGCTTGGTGGAGTCTCTTCTAGTTTGAGCATTTCCATCATCAACATTACATTATTATGCTTGGTGTCTATATTTTCTATAACTTTTCCCACTTATGTTTGTTGAGTTCTTTTCTCTATGTCTATGTCATTTTGTTGTTCATTAGTGTGCATTGGAATAGTCTCATCTAGAATATATAGTCAACCAATGGGTATATCTTTCTCATTTTGTTGTTCCTTCATCATCTTAGGCTTGGGATAGTCTTTGATTTGAACCATAATTGGTGCAAATCCCAGTATGTGATCATGAGATGACTTAGTAGATGTCAAACCTTTAGCATTCATCTTGATATCTACCATAATATCTTTTCCCTTCTTCAATTCTTTAGTTGGATCATCTCCAGTTAGATCTTGAAAAGTAAATTTTTTATTTCTCCCAACTATGTCTTCCACCATTTGATGTACATAATCAAAAATATCTTGTGGGGAAATACCTTCATATTTATCCTTTTTGTTATCTAGCTCAAAATTCTTCTTGGTTTTAATATTGTCAACTTGAACTATTTCTTCTTGACATTTGATGTTAAATATCTATTTCGAGATCATTTAAGAGTCTTCATCAACATATTCTAAGTGTCCTATCAAAACATAGATAACTCTTCTCTTTTTTATATACCTAATTTTTTATGTTTTTACAATGCTTCATTTATTTCTTCCTTTCCAAGGTCAAGCATTAATCTAACAAGTGAGCTACCTCTCATTTCCTTTTCTATTACAATGCATATTTCCATCTATTCTCAATTCTTTGATAGAGATCTTCTAGAATTGAATCTCCAATCGCTAGAGGTGTGTATTTGATTCTAATCATCAAGACTATTACAAAATATTCTATCTTTTTCTTGTCCTCATTATTCATGGTATAATACTTGAAATACTAGAAAGTAGACAAACTATTAATTTCTCTGATAGACTCAATAATTTTATCAACAATCTTTGGTATCTTATGTACAAAAAATCTAAGAAGACTTCCTTCATTAGATTCAATTCTTTCACTATCCTCAACCTCATCATTATCATCTTTGAGAATTAATTTTATTTTCCTTTGTATAGGCTCCTTGGTTGATTTTCTTGATCATGCAGGTGCATCTTTTTTCTTTTGATGTGTCTTGACTTGTGATTGTGTTGGTTTAGTAATTATGACTATGCCCTTCTTTAAAGGTGGAGTAACCTCTTGTGTGACTTGAGTCCTTGACCTAGTATTCTTAAGACACAAGGGGTTAGCCAATGGTTTCTTCTTCTTAGGTTCTATAACCACATTTTCTTTTCCTTTGTCTTCTTCTTTAGTAATATTTTTATCCTTTCCTTTAGTTACCATCAAGGATTATTTCTTTCCTTTCACAACAAGTCCACTCTCTAATGTATCAATCATATTTTTTATTTTCTTCGACACTTTGGGTGTGACAATATCCATTTTGATCCTTTCCTTGGTTTGTTCATATGTGCTAAATGGTTTAGCTATCTTTTCCACCACTTCATTAAGTAAAGCCTCTATTTCCTAGGTATCTTAATCAATGCTTATCTCATGTTTTAGGGTTTCAAGCCATGCAACCCTTGGATTCATTACTTGCACAAGTGTGGTGTTAGTATTAACCAAAAAAAATATCATCATGATACTTCTAAATATTTGGGTTGAAATTTTGTACCATTGATTGATTATTTCCTAAATTATTCAAAGTATTTAGTCATGACACTTTCAAAATTGTTTTCTAAATTTTGAATAAAATCATTGATTTGATAAATAATAGGAGTGGGCCTATTTTCTAATTTACTTGACTAGTTGAGGGGAAATAGTTTTACATGTAAAATAAAATGTATACTAGTAATGAACCAAATTTTTATGTATTTGTTCTGACAACCTTGATTGTGCTCATGTTCTCGGTAAGTTTCCTTGGCTCTAGCTGAACTAAGTTATATTTGTGACCTTTCTTCACAATTTTATAACCCAAATCAGCTACATATACTCCAATTTTTGTTTCCAAAGCTCCTATTATGGAAATCTTTAAATCATGTCCATCTAATTGAGCTTTAGTGTTAATTTCAATTTCATTCTTTATACGAATAGATTTTACCTTCTCTATAATAGGATAGTCTATGACTATGTGAGTTACATCCTTTGTATTTTTAATAGGTTCATCTAACCACATTTTCATGTTGTGGACTTTTCTCAACAACATACAAATTCAATTTACTTTAAGCACTTTTGTAAAAAGAAGGGCATGGATGATAAATTTCCCATCATCAGATAATTTTTCATAAACCTCATGCAATTTATGATGTCCACCTTTAACAAATTTGCAATGATAAATTGAACAACTATATTTTATTAGTAAAACCCTAGGTGGAATGGATGATGATGCACCAACCTTATCTATTTGCATTAATACTTCAAGATATGTCTTGTATTCCAACTCTTCACATACTTCACTTTGAATCTTGATTTTTTGGTCTACCTCAATCTTTCTCTTTGTTGATGCATAATTTGACACCATTACTGTAGGCTAGGGTTTTAGTAAACAAATGCTTCCACTTCACTTAGTTTACTTCAAATCCGCCTTTTCACTTAAGATTCTCAAATATATTTGCACTCAAAAGCTCTTGAATTTAACCATTCACACATATAGCTCAAATTCTCTCCTCTACTCTCAAGATTTCAAGGTAAATAGATGATTAAGATTTCCACTATTTAATATAAAAAAAGTATATTTTAATTCTTATTGGAGCATAATAAATGCTCCATATCTCATTCTCTTTTACCATAAAGAAATCAATCATACTCACTTTCATCACCTTCTCAGTTATCTTTGTTGTGCCATCTTCAGGCTTGGTTAAAACACCAACTTTGCCAACAATTTCACTTAATTAATATTATGCCATTATTTAATGACAAACTTAGTGTGATTAATTAAATTTGCAAGCTTCTAGACTTCATGATTTATCCTTGTACATCATTTATTATGCCGATATGGACTTCCATTATGTATTAGGAACTAATGTAAGATATGTAGACACCTAAAAACCTTTAGAAAATAAAGTATTTTTATTTTTTGAAAAAATCCTGATGACATCATCATTTATTAATTAATTATTTATTTAATTTATTTATTTATTTTTATTCCATTAAATCCCTTTATCTTAATTAAAAATATTTAATTAAGGAATCCCTCCCAAAAATGTTTAAATCTTATTTAAACATTATTTCCTTATTTATTAATTATTTAATTAATAAATTGACCAAAAAACCCAAAATAAATAAAAAAATTATTTTTTGCCCAAAACTTGGCCAATTTTCTTAAGACCACTAACCTCTTCCAAAATCTTCTAATCCTTCTTTAATTTTGATTAAAGGTTAATCCCATGATTTCCTACCCCTAATCCCAACTCAAAATATTTAATTAAGATTAAATATTAATCCCCATGTTTATTAAAAAGTTTTAATAAATATCTCCTCAACCCAAACCCTTGAAATAAATAAAACTTTATTTATTTCCTAAAAATCTAATTTATCCTCATCCTAAGAAGTTCTAGACTCTTCTAGAAAGTCTTCATCCTCATCCTAGGAAGTTCTAGACTATTCTAGAAAGTCTTTATCCTCATCCAAAGTCTAGACTCTTCTAGAAGATGTCTTTAAACCTAATACTAATCCCCTCCTAACCTTGTCACATTCCCTAAACATGGGTTAAGACTTACTAACCCAAGCCAAAGTTAACAAATATCTCCTCCTTCACCCACCCTCATTAAATGCCATCCACTTGCCTATCCCTAAGCTAATCCTAAACCATCCTAATCCATCCTCTAATCATTTGCACAATCCTAAGCAAGCTTAAAACCTTCCTAATCAAGCCCAAGTCAAAATTCCTCTCATCTCCTTCAAAATATCTAAACCATAATACTTTATGAAGCCCACTAGGCCATAACTGACTCTTCCAAGCCCTTTTATTGCTCTTACAAGCCATTATGAGGGTCTTTATGAAGATTTTATCCCTTGAGCCTCTTTTTTTGACTCATCCTTCCCCTTTCCTCCATCCTCTCACCCTGTGATATGTGTCACTCACTGATTGGCTGTAAGGAAGCACAATCCATGTGCTCTCCTCTCATGCAATCTGAGCCCTCCATGAGCTCTTTCCCATCCTTGCATCTTAGCCCTCAATCCCTCAAGCCTCTTTCCTATAAATTGGATCCTTCCCCTTTGCAAAACAACACAATCCATGAAGTAAAGTCATAATGCCATTTTTAGAAGCCATTTTACATCAAAACCATACACTCACACCCAAATTCCAACTCCATTTGAAGCACTTTTTGAAGCATAAGCTTGAGCATACATCCTATCTATTTAGACAAAGCCACTCAACAAGAGAGCTTCTTATTGAGAGAGCCCATTAATGGCTCATATTCTTAATTGAGAGCTCATCTTAGTCTATCTTGAAGTTTATGAATTTTGTTTAGTTTGTAGAAGCTTTATTTAAATTTGGTTTCTATTAGCATACTAACATTGCTCATATACAAGATATATCAATAGTAGTGAAATTCCAACCCTTCTTATAAGTTTTAGTTGGAAGTAGAGATTTCACCTAATCCATTAGATGATGTGCCAACATCAGTTGTATTTGATTTTACATTCTCAATGTTTATCCACTTCTTGCCTATCTATGTAGGATCTTCATCCATATTGACATTCCCTTTAACTTTTGGATCCTCTTCTTGAGGCACTGATACTCAACACCTGTAGTTCTTTCTTAAGTGAGTGACCTTGTGAAAATGATAACATGTTATTTTAGGATTTCTCCAATTTCTTGATCTTCCTCCAAAGTTTAATCTAATGCAATTAGCATCAATATGACCATATTTTACACATTTAGTAAAATAATGCCATGTATTATAGTTCTAACTGGTTGTATTAGATGCCTTTCCCAATAACTAGTTCAAACCTCTTCTATGATCTATAGTCTTGGGATTTATGTCCAAATATATTGTAATTATGACTGTAACCATTGAATGTGTACTTTTTAAGGGACTGATTGAACTCAGACCTACATCATATTCTTGGTGAGCATACAAGTTACAATGATAAAAATAACCATCAAACTTGGTAATAACATTATATTTACCATTTCTTCTCATGCAAACATTTTCCTATGTCTTAGTTTTCCATAGTGATAACATGTAGGTTTGTTTGACCTAGGATTTGTATAGACATTCCTTTGTACAACTTGCTTTGGAGATTCTCCTTTCTCAATAATAGAATTATCCATATAGCTTACTAGATGTATCTCTTAGTCACCTATACTCTCTAATTTGTTCATCAAATATTCTTATGCTTTCCTCTGATCTCTTTAGTCTCTCATTGGTTTTCTTCTCTAATTTTAGTTCACATTTCATCATTTCATTCTCCAGTCAGAGTTCCATAATTTCTTCCATACTTATAGTGATCTAATGATTTGTACTAAGTAACTAATTTATGGTATCATAATGGTTCTAAGTCAATCTTGTGATTTCATCATCCTTAACATCCATTCTTGCCATGATTTGTCTCTTATATTCTTCAATCATCCTTTTCTCATTTTCAACTTTCCTATTTTGCTCTATCACTTCACACATTTTTGTGGATTTCAATTTTTGTTCTCTTTTCATTGATTTTACTTGCTTAGTAAGTCTATGATTTTTCTCTAGTAGATCATTTATGGAAGCTTTAGATTCATTAGATATGTTTCCATCAAACAATTCTTTAATCACCTCTTCCTAATATGTAGTTTCAATCCAATTTTTTGTAATTTCCTTTGTTCAATTTTTAATCACCTCTACTATTCAGTGATTAATTTAATTTATCTTTCATCTCATTTGTTTCATTCATGGCCATCCTTTATTCTAGTTTTTGATTCTCAATGGTTTTGTCAAGCAATCCTCTGTATGATTTGGATATTTTCTAGTTAGGTTCTAAAACCCTCAATAAGAGAAGTGTTCTTTGATACCAATTGTTGGAACATTAGAAAAGGTAGCATGTTAGTGGGTGGGGGGTTGAATTAGTATCCTTTGAAAATTCATCCTTAGAAAAATTATGTGATTTTCTTATCCTTTTCACAACTCAGTAAGCTCTTATCATTAACCAAAATATTAATAATTGAAATAAATTTATCCATTCTAGTTTTCATCAACCATATAAACATAAACATAAAATCAAAAAAGATAAGACAAGTATTTGGTCATACAAAAACACTTGGTTAGAGGGAAAACTGTAGTGGGGATGATACCCACAAATCCATCACTACTACACTAATAGGGTGCCTTGTTAGGGCTACAATATCTTTGTCACTTCTAGTGACCTATTCTATTAATAGTATACAATAAGATCTGCTAGATCTACCTTCTTCAATGATTTTACAACACTATACTAAGTTTGTACTTGGTGAAGATATTTTACATAGGAATATTAAGTCTACCTTATAGAAGGATTTAGTCTACTACAATGATTAGAAAATAGTAATAAATTGTTCTATAGAATGCAACTTACTTTGTTGATCAGATCTATCTTGTGCACAACTTTATATCACCTTGTTGTAATTGAACTTCAATACCTTTCAACTCTTCTTGAATATTTGATCTCTAATATACTCAAACATTTACTCTCTTGACATAAAAAATATTCTTAGTAATAGAAATTCCCCTTTTCCAATTCAACAAAAACTTTTAAAATATTTCCTTATAAGTCCTTTTATATTTTTCTTTTGGCTCTTCAAAATATGACCTAATCAGGGTTCAAGAACTTGATAGACTATATCACTAATCCAAATCAAAGGTCTATAGTAATCTACATTCCTTAATTTTCCTTTTTACATCTTTATTAACCATTTTCTACCTTGAAATCACACAAAAATTAATAAACTCTTACTAATAAATATTTTCACATATTTGTCTCTTATATGTGGGAATCTTGTTTTTCGCTTGGTAGGATCATTCTGCATGATTTTTAGTGCAAATTCAAAAAATATAAGTGGCCTGTGTCCCACTTGGTAGATATGTTGTTCATGCTTAGCACAAATTCTATCACTAGATGATAACTCTACTAAGTTATAACCAACTTTCTTAGTAATTGATGAGCTTGGAAATAACTATAAGTCATTCATCGTCTCCTTTATTAGTTAGGCATTATAGGGACTCAATTATTGTTCTCACCAACTAACATGTTCACTTATTCTTCACTCATTTTGACACTAATTGGAAACATTAATGTTTATGGGAGTAATAATTATTTCTAATTTAAATATTATTTAACTTTGTCTCATGCCTTCTTATAAAGTGAAATGAGAAGGAAGAACTATTTTGGAAAGAAGGGGCTAACATTACTTTACCTTACCAAGTCACATATTTCATTTAGTTTTTAAGGATGCTCCAGAGATGTGAAATCATATCAAATGTCTTTATGGTTCATCCCCTTTATATGCATGAATAATCCATGTTGTTGCTAAATAAATTCTATGGATTTTCAGATTCAAAATTTCTAAACTAGCTTCATCTTTAGGTTTGATACAATGTAGCCAAGAAGTCCATTTGAACTTAGCTCGACCACATTGATTGGACTATAAAATGTTCTGAAATAATTTAGTAAATACATTATACCCTTTATTATTGGAATCAAACATGAAGAATAATAAACATGTGAGGGTAAGAATATGCAATTCACAATTTGGATTTTCTTAACCAAAGAGAGGAATTCATTTTCCCAAGTGAGTAATTTACCTTTTAATTTATTTTGAAACCATCTCCACATTTGTAAAAGTGATACTCCTATCCTAAAGGGGATACCCAAATAGCATGAGATCTAACCATGTTTAATTAGTCTCCATGAAGTAGGGATCCAAAGGTGTACCATTCTTAGAATATATAGTTCACTGATATAATTGAGGGGAGGGGGGGTTGAATCAGTTATCCCACTATTATCACTTTCATTAGCCTTAAAAAAATTAACCATGTGAGTAATATAAATTGAAACCATAAAAAGATACTCATACACAATGAACACTAGATATGTTAACTATGAAAACCCTTGATCAGAGGGAAAACCCTAGTGGGGATGGTACCCACACGATGATGTACCAATATAAATATTCCTTTTTAGAGGATAGACCTTGTTAGGAGTTTGTTACAGAATTTAGTACATATGAGTCCCTATTAGGAGACTTTGAATCCCTAATAGGAGATTTTGACCCTATTAAGAGTTGTGCCAACCTTGTTAGGAGTTGTGGAAGATAGCTAGAACCACTACCCAAACAACTTCAAGGTTAAGATCAATGAACCCATTGTCCAAATGATCTCTGTATTATTCCTTGTAGAATAATATAACTAAATTGTACTTCCTTCCTTTGTCTCTGTCTTATCAACTAGACCTCTGCTCCTTCAGATCTTGTAACCAAATCTCATACTGTGCACACAATGATCTCTTAGATCTCTTATACATATTAAGTAAGCATTCCACTCTTTCTCACTCTATGCACTAATACTTCACATCTAACTTGGTCCTCTCCACCAAGATACATTAAAAATAAGGAAAAAAACTTCCCTTTATATTGTATCTTCAAAATAGTTCCTTGAGTTAGCCTTGAGGCTTTCCCAATTAATTATAATAAGATAATTAAATAATTCACAATTATAATAGCATTGTTGACTCATAGTCTATAAAAAGCTTCACATGTGCAAAACCACATCTTGTGCACATGTTGGCATCACCACATGATCATCCTCTATTATGTGTATCTGTACATCCTCTTCATTACTTCTTAGATGAAAGATAGTGATAAATTATCTAAACTCATTTTTCCAATTCTCTATTTCTGCGCTGCTTCCATTAAATCAAGTGTAACTTTCGTACACCATTGAATTATACTTAGCTCTCTTAGCTATGTCATCAAGATAACATCAAGAACATGCCCTCCACTGTGCATCATCTAAAAACTCCTTAGCTTTTTCACATCATAAGATTACTTCTATTCTTCCAGTCTTTACAAAATTACTACTATGTTGACATTAATGACAAACACACTCATGAATGCAACATATCATTACTCTCCAATGCTTAGGACACTCCCCCAATAGTATTATTAGCATTAATTCTAACAAACCTATCTATTTGTGTAATGAGAAATGCAATTTTATGATGCACTAACATGGACGCAAAAATGGAGCAATAAAAGGTCAAGAATGCTCAATTCATTTGAAACCTCTTCCTTATAGTTTTGAAAAAACAACATACTATCATCCTTAAAATATAAGCTAATGGAAGTAGTATTATTGGGAATAGAGATAAATTTAACTAAATTCATTTGATTATACTTCTATAGAAAGTGACAAAGAGAATTATTAGTAAGGACATAAAAAAATGGAGATAATGAACAACCTTATCTTATTTAGTGTTATAGAGAAAAGGGTGTAATGTCCCCACTAATAGGGTTAGTTAGGGACAAGTAATACCTAAAAAAAAATGTTATAATCACAATAATAATAAAACTAACTATATTATTCTACCCTCTAAGTTAACCCCAATCTTAAGTACCTCTCTAGATCAGGCTTCTTAGCTCTTACCTACCTTGCAATCATCTTGAGAGTGCACCGCTAAAGATTCTTCTTGGATGAGCATCTTCTATCCAAGACCAATGAAATATGCATATACTTGACAACATCAGAATATTGTAGTACATCAATTATTGACCATGGTAGATAATGGAGATCTTAATATCTCCATGTACCATGCTTTGATAGTGATTCTTGACCATGATGGATAATGTAGATATTAGTATCTCACATGCTCCATGCTTTGAGTTCACATTGATTCTTGGTCATGGTGGACAATGGAGATCTTAATATCTCACATGCTACATGCTTTGAGTCTCATTAATATCCATGGTGTCAACCCCATGAGCTAACACAATATTATCCACAAGTATAATTCATTAATATAAATAAATTCATAAATATAATTAAACAAATATAATTCATAAACATACCTTTCTTACCTTGTTCTTTTCTAAGAGTCACACCTTTTCATAATACAAATCCTTTAAAAAGTCACAACACTTTATAGTTATAATACTTTCAAAAGGTCACAACACTCCATAACTAAAATCCTTTGGAAAAGTCCCACTACTTTATAATCACAATATTTTTTAAGAATTTTAAGTATTCATAATTATGACCATTTCAAAGGTTCACATCCTTTCAATATCATTGACACCTTTTCAAAAAGTCATTATTGGAATGTCCAAATTGGGAAGAGTACTTTTGAGCAAGGGGGGGGGGGGGGGGGGGTGTGAATTAGAAGTACCACACTTTTAACCTTTTTCAATCCTTTAAACATATAACTAAAAGGTAAACTACATGCATGTAGACATATAGATGAACATAAAGTAAACACATGCAATGACACATAACACTAGATTTGGTAACCTAGAAACCCTCTAGGAATAAGAAGGCAAAATTGGGGTAGGGATGATACCCAAAAAAATCACTATAGCAATAAATGTTTGACCACTTTTGATGGCCTTCCCTATGAAAGGCCTGCCTTGTTAAAGGATTTACACTATGTCAATAGTGACCTGATTAGAGGATTTACAAACACTTTAGATGAAGTGTCACCTTGTTAAAGGATTTATAATAGGTTGTTAAACCCACCTAATACAATAGGATTTTCAATCACCTTCTTCAAAGGTTCTCCTACCTACCCATTAAGCTAACCTATCAATATAGGATTTCCAACTTCTAATACAATGGCAAGAAAGTATTAGAATAATGAACCTGACAGTATGCAATCTTTAATTTCTAGAATCAGGCACTTGATCTACCCTCTTTGATCTTGATCCTCTAAGATCTAATATCTAATCGTGTCTCTTATCCCTTGTACTATTATGATCTATTTGATATGAAATTGCTGTTTTGTTCCTCTACGTCTTACTCACTTCACACTAAATTTTTCTATAATCTCCCCACACATTGTTCTTATGCTCTTACCTAATGGATTTTTTGACCTCCTTTTAAATATTGTGAAGAATTAGGGTTGGGTATAGATCTATGATCCATATTGAATCTCAAGTTCCTACTAATTCCTTGCATTTTCCTCATTGGTTGCATGCCTTCTCCATTTTTCTGATTGGTTGCATGCTAATCGCATAGGAAACATAAACTATTCATCCTTATCCTTTTTCTCCTTCAAAATATCTCTATGTTGGCTCCAAAAATGGTTTACATCTAAGTTTGTGAGGGAAAAAACTCATATGGTGATTCTGTGCTACTTAACACATACTAGACTACTGGTGCTCAGTAGACATACTATCTTGGCCTGCTTAGCACCTATTACACTCTATCTTTCTTGGCACATATGTGATTCTAGTTCACTTGGCATATGAAGCATTCTGGCTTGCTCGACATCAACTATGACTCGACACCTATATATCACTCAACACTTATATACTACTCAGCACCTGAAGTCACTCAACACCTGTTGGAATTCTAACTTGGCACACATTGTGGCTTGGCATACATAGTATACTTAGCTTCAATGTAGAAAGTGGTTAAGTGTGTTGACACTCAAATTTCAAAACCATCTAAGAACCAACAATCTCCCCCTTTGACATGATTGTCAAAACCACTTAACTAATCATTACTAATCTATCCTTATAAGTACCTTATCCAGAAAATTTCAAAAAAAATTCAATTTTTTTTCAAAATACCTTAACTCGCCTAAGCTAATTGTGCCCTAACATTCTTGCAATGAAAACTCTGTGTTGAATATGCCTGATACTCTTTGTCCTTTTGTCCTATTCTTGCATTCTATACCTATATTTTGTATCTAATCTTCCATATGCTTGTCAACTTACTTATCTCCCCCTTTTTGCTATTAAAAATTTATAGTATTCCCCCTTATATCTCCCCTAAAACATATTTCTCCCCTTTTTTGAAACTAATGTAAAAGGGTTCTAAGGAGTAATACCATACTTAGCCAAAAATTTACCATTTACCTCCATTATTGTTTTCAGAGCTGCATTCTAATTCTCCAAAGCCTTGTGTTAGCTCTATTGGGCCTTGCCCTTGCTCTCATTCTTCATCAATTTCTTCTTCTAATTCTTCTTCTTCTGCTTCACCTGCTTCTCCTTTAGTGCTTGATCCAAATGTCTTCTTTATCTTCTTTACCATTTTATCTTTCTTTTTTATAACATAAGCTATTTTCAATTTAGTCTCAACTTTGGACTTGACAATGTCATATGTTCCAAAGTGAGGAGCCTTCTTGTCTATCTCTTTTGATAGCAATGCTATGATTGCTACCAAGGCTTCATCTACATCAACCCCATTTCTAAATGGCCTTAGCCATCTTACTCTTGGTATTGCTACCTGGATGTAGGTGTAGTCAATGTCAACCAAGAAGCATATATCATTGATAGGTTTCTCAACCAGTGAAACTTGTTGGAATTCCAGTTCACCTTCCCAATTGAAGGGAATTCTTCCATCACATAAAAGAATATGGAGACTAATACTGATCCAAATTTGCATTGTGCTCCCTTGGATCTTCTTATAGCTCACAAATTTTAATTAATTTGCTAAAGCATTAGTTTTTAAGTATGATATTTCTTCACCAACTTGTAAGCTACATCAATAGCTATGTAGGGTACATTGTTTAGTCTACTAGATTGGTAGAATTTATGTGAAATTATTCTCATAGAAAATTCAAGTAGGGGTTCAGTTACAGTGTCTATAGTCACTCCCCTATTGTTCCATTTTGCTCATGTATTCTTCTCAATGACCTCCTTTCTATCACTTCTCAAGGTCTTTTGCCAATCTAGGGTTGGGAGTCCTATAATCCTATGAACTATTCTCTTTGTAATCTTAATAGGTCCTATCTCTAACCATAGACATCCATCATGAACTTGACTCAAAATAATACCAATCCATTCTGTCTTAAACACCATAGGAAAAACTAGGGTTTTTGTCAAACCCTTCTTCTCAACAATTTGGAACTTGTCTTTCAATATCTCATTGTCACATAACTTATCATAGGCATGAAATATTTCAAGATCATCTATGGCACCAATTTTACAACTATGGCACTTTATTACATCTTGCACCATGAAAACTATGGATGGAATGATGGATAATGCACTAGCTGGGTTGTTTCTATATGTAACTTTGGGGATTGGCCTAAATTTGGGTTGTTTGACCTCATTGCTAACTAACTGAATCTCATGATCTTCATTTTATTTGGGGTTTCTTTAACTAGAGTCCATTTTACCAGACTAGGGTTTAAGTTATATTAAAAAGTTTAACTTCTGCATAGCTTGGCACTTGATAAATTCCTTTGAATCGATGAACTTATATTGAATTGCTAGTGGAATCCATGAAAATGGCTATTAGGTTGCTACTTGATTGCTTCTTTTCTCTTCTTGTGTTTGCTCTACATTTGAATGGTGTGAAAATGGATGAAATTTGACCTTATACCTATCAAAGATCTAGCATTAAATGCTTCGTACATATAGTTGTAAACTTTGCATTTGAAAGATTCAATATGAATCAACTCCCATTGTATTTCATTTACTTGGCCTCCACTAGACTTCTAATCCACTCAGCTTCAACTATTAGCTTGGTCGCTATTAGAAACTTGGCATCCATTGGAGCTTTACTTGGCATCTGAGGACAGTTCAGTAACATTTGCAAAAACTTTAGATTTAGACTTGGCATCTTTTCTTATGCAAATTTCTTCCTTGTAGTACTCCTTTGTTCTTTGGAATTTATGTATGATATAACTTTGTATATCAGTCTAATACACCTTTCTTTTTCTTAGTTGGATGAAGTGTGATCACTTGACCTCTTGGGTGAAGTGATCTCTCCATTAGATGTGTTGCACTCACCTTTCTTTTTAATCTCTCCATTTGATGTGGTACACTCACCTTTATTTTTCCAAGTCTTGTTCATTTGTCCTCTTATTTTTTCAACATCAACCTTCTCTTTTCCTTTGTTGACTTTTGTCTTGGGTGCTTTTGACTTTGTTGGGCAATTCCTACTAATATGACCAGTCTTCAGGCAACTAAAACATGTAATTTGGCTTAGCCATCTATTATAACTTCCTCTAAAATGTTTCCTTATGCAAATTTTAGGAATGTGTCCATAGTCCTAACAATAGTGATAGCTATACCTGGTATTGTAATCCTAGTTGTAGTGATGACCATGGTTGTTTCCTCTTGTAGGCTGATTAAACGTCCACATAGGCTTTGATCTACACTCAAATGCTCTAAGTCCATATATTTTGTAGTTGTAATAGTGACCTTCAAATCTTGGTGTCCTCATGGTCTTGGTTCTACATTCATGTGCTTGATGTCCTTGCTTTTTGTACCTGTGACAAAACAATGTGTCCATAGTCCTAACAATAGTGATAGCTATACCTAGTATTGTAATCCTAGTTGTAGTGATGACCATGGTTGTTTCCTCTTGTAGGCTGATTAGATGTCCACATAGGCTTTGATCTACACTCAAATGCTCTAAGTCCATGTATTTTTTAGTTGTAACAGTGACCTTCAAATCTTGGTGTCCTCATGGTCTTGGTTCTACATTCATGTGCTTGATGTCCTTTCTTTTTGTACTTGTGACAAAAGATTGCATTGGTAGGCTTATCATGCTAATGATTGTTCTTGCTCCTACACCCATTAGAGATATGTCCCTTTTTACCACAAAAATGAAAAGTAGGTTTAGTGTTCTTACCTTTTTACTCCTTTCTTCTTCAGCCTTGGATGATTCTCCTTGTTCAGTGCTAGTGTAACCAAGTCCTGAAGTATCATTACTAGCCCTTGGTGATTTTAGTAGTTGCTTAAAATACTTGATAGACTCATTGGGTTTTTTGAAGCTTTCTGCTATCTCCTTCTCTCTCTTCAATTCATTATGTAACTATTCATTCTACATCTTCAAGGTGGAAATCTCAATGTCCTTCATGTTCAATTCATGATGAGAATTCATCATCTGGCTTAAGGTATCTAACTGCATGTTTGAGATCCTTTCAAACTCAATTATCTTCTCCTCCAGTCTATTGGTAAGATTTCTCTTGTCATCTTCTATCATGGCCTTGTCTTCAATGGCTCTCATCATTTATTCAGTTACTTCACAAAGCATTATGGCTTATGATTCTTGTTAAAGATTGAGTAATCTAATTTCTTCAGCTTGTGTTATGTTTTTCTCCATCAGTTCAACTATTTTTTTATCAAATTCCTTGGAATCTCCATTGGAAAACACTTGTGTGGTATCAATCTCCTTGTAGTGTATGTCATTTTAAGCTATGGCTATCTCCTCCCTTTTGTTTAAGGACTTTCTCAATTCTTCTCTAGCTTCTTCCACTTTGTGTAGAGCTAGGTGCACATTAATCACCTGAGTGTCTATGATCTTCCCAAGTTTGAAGACTTCTATCTTTAGGCCTTTTCTCTAAGCTATTAGGCTTCTCCTTGTGAGAAACTTTTCTTTGATACCAATTGTTGGAATGTCCAAAATGGGAAGAGTGCTTTTGAGAGTGGGGGATGAATCAGAAGTACCACACTTTTAGCCTTTTTCAATCCTTTAAACATATAGTTGAAAAGTAAACTGCATGCATGTAAACATATAAATAAACATAAACTAAACACATGGAAAACACATAACACTAGATTTGGTAGCCCAAAAACCCTCCAGGATAAGAAGGAAAAATTGGGGTGGGGATGATACCCACAAAAATCACCATAGTAATAAATGTTTGACCACTTCTGATGGTCTACCCTGTGAAAGGCCTGCCCTATTAAAGGCTTTACACTATGTAGATAGTGACCTAATTAGAGGATTTACAAACACTTTACATGAAGTGTCACGTTGTGAAAGGATTTATAATTGGTTGTTAAACCCACCTAATACAATAGGATTTTCAATCACCTTCTTCAAAGGTTCTCCTACCTAGCTGTTAAGCTAACTTATCAATATAGGATTTCTAACTTCTAATACAATGGCAAGAAAGTATTAGAACAATGAACCTAATAGTACATAATATTTAATTATTGGAATTAGGAAATTGATCTACTCTCTTTGATCTTGATCCTTTGAGATCTGATATATGATCATGTCTCTTGTCCCTTGTACTGTTTTGATCAACTGGATATGAAGTTGCTACTTTGTTCCTCTAAGTCTTACTTAGTTCACACTGAATTTCACTATAATCTCCCCATACACTATTCTCATCCTCTTACCTAATTGATTTTTTGACCTCCTTTTAAAGATTGTGAAGACTTAGGGTTAGGTATTGATCTATGATCCATATTGAATCTCAAGTTCCTGCTCATTCCTTGCATTTTCCTCATTGGTTGCATGCCTTCTCCATTTTTCTGATTAGCTGCATGCTAATCGCATAGGAAACATAAAAGATTCATCCTTATCCATTTTCTCCTTTGAAATATCTCTATGTCAGCTCAAAAAATGGTTTACATTTTTGTTTGTGAGGGCACAAACTCATATGTTGATTTTTTGTTACATGGCACATATTGGACTATTGGTGCTTGACACACATACTATCCTGACTTGCTCGACACCTATTACACTCTATCTTGCTCGACACATATATGATTCTAGTTCACTTGGCATATGAAGCATTCTAGCTTGATCGACATCAATTGTGACTCGGCACTTGTATATCACTCGGCGCTTATATACTGCTTGACACCTAAAGTCACTCGACACCTTTTGGAATTCTGACTCGACACACATTTTGGCTTGGCATACATACCATACTCAGCTTCAATGTGGAAAGTGGTTAAGTGTGTTGATACTCAAATGTCAAAACCATCTAAGAACTAATAGTCACTTCTTTATTATCTTCATATTTCCATTTTTCCTTCTTGAACTCCTCTCTTCTCCTCCTTTTTTTGTCCTCTCTAAAATAAACTCTCCTCCCTTTAATATCTTAATGTTAAGGAGTTATGTCTATTTGTTAAACATCTCTTGAATTTTCATTAGATTTAGTTAATTTATATTATTCTATGTTATATTATTTATTTACTTACTCATTTGTGTTTTTTTTATTCATTATTAAATTCTATTTAGAAAATTAACATACTTTCTACAATATTGTCTCTTGTATCTAATTTTATTTCTTTATTTACACATTCAATTTTTTTAGTTTTTTTATTTTTTAAAATATCATACTAAATATTATTTCATTAATAATATAGATTAAATAATTATTATTTCCTATTTTTATATTTTAGTATTAGTTTTAATATAACTTTATTATAACATTATTTATTTAATAACATTTTATTATCTAATTATTATTAAAAGTCTATTTTAAAATGGGGATATGACAAAGGGACCACACATCTCATTACAAAATACTAGTTGAGTATTATCTTTAATTAATAACATTTTCACATGTTTTCCTACCTTGGAACCAAACCCAAACCATTGCAATATTTGGAAAATAGAGGTCCCTTGTTGGAAACTTACAATTGGAACAATTGTTTTTTTATCATTGATGTCAAATCTATGGATGAGATATATTGCTACCTAATCTAAATGTTAAAGAAAAGTAAACTTTTATGTCAAGAAAGCTAAGACAATTTGAGAAAAAGAGTAAAATACTAAGGAGTGCCAAGTAATGCTAGTGTCAACCAAACCATAGTTAGTGCCAAGAAAATCTAGAGTTGATTGAACATTAGAATTGATCAAGAAAGCTAGTTAATTTTCAACTAGAAATCTTAAAATATAATATATTATTTCAGTATTGAAAGAGTATCATAAATCAATGATTTTTGAGTAATAGTAAAAGATCAAATTCAAAGTAATTGTAAAATCAAGCCAACTCAGTTGATTTCTTGGGAGATGTAAAATGTGTTGAAGATAAGATTGATGTGTTGGATCATTAATTCAAGGAGATGATTAGGTAAATAACTAATAGAAGGAATCTAGAGAAGTCTCTAGAGGATTATCAAGAAGATGTATAGATACATTGAATCAAGTTGAATCCAATCGTAAACCCTAAGATCTATAATGGATGTAGAAAATGGTAAAACACAAATTGATTATTTGAAGGGATACTAAACCAAAATTTTGGTGTTGTATCTAGTAAAGCCTAGCTGAGCCTAGCCATTATGTATGAGTAAGTTCATATATAGATAAAGGTTGATAAAAAACACATAAGAGTGTGAATACATAGGAAAAGCTTGTTGATGTGATGCTTTTGTTGACAAATGAATTTGAGAAGGTGTTGAAAAAGAAGATTGTTGAAGTGTGGGAACCTGATGGGATTCTAAATTATCCATCTTTCTCAGCACTTTTAATCCTCTTTCTATGATATTTGATTACACATAGACATATATTTATGGTTTTAAGAATATGAGCTTATGGTTTCTATGTATATGATTATATATATATGTGTGAACATTAGATGGAATGTGGATACCTCTAAAGACATAATATTTTCTTGAATGTAATAGTTATACATGTTAATGAATGTTTTCTCTCCTAAGCTATGTTTTGGGTAGTTACCTCTTATAGCCGTAGGTTTGCAGGAGTGATAATTAAGACTAACATCTTTTCCTAATATTGATGTTGTGGATATATATGTATATGGTTGGATGTGTGTGCATTAATTATATTGCCAGAGTTGAACATGGATATTCAAGGACCAACATACTAGCATGAGAGTTGTCAAAGAAAACTATGATTACAAAATCTTCAGAAGCAAGTCAATGCTTTCTATTGCATGTAACACACAGATTTAGTATGCACTATATTCTGGGATTTTTCATGGTCAATAATGTTTCTATTATGAAATGAGTTTTAATTAATCCTCATTATGAAGTGATCGTAGGTTTATGAAGTTAGTATTAGTTTCCTTTTAAATAATTGATTGTTGTGACTCTTTTGGAGTTAGTCAAACAAAATGGTTTTTAATATAGAACTCTTGCATACTATTTCAATAAAGTGTGATCATTTTTATGGATAAATAGGATGTTTAGTTCAATTTTACAACTTTCATCTTGATTGTACTTTCTATTCACTCATTCAAGGGTACTTTCTATTCACTCATTCAAGGGGGCCCACTTGATGAGTGAATTGCTTTGTTAGTGTAGAGTTCATTTCTTGTTCATTTATATGTTTTAGAAATTTTTTGGTCCTATAGCTATTAATACTAGAATTAGTAGCCTATTCCTACAACATAGTTAGTTGGAGTAGTTCTTAACTATAATTTCTTGCTTTTATTAGAATACATTTTCTTACCAATTTTAGTTTAGTTTTCTTGAAACATAAGCATTTTAATTCCTTAAAAATGATTAGAAGAAGAGGTTTGAAGCATATACTTTTCAGATTTCATTCCAAGTTTGCATCATAGGTCGATAAATAAATGAGACTAAATAGTGCATTAGGAATCATTTGAGGTGTCCAATCCTGAATTAAGTAGTCCATTGCTTTTGGTTTTTGACACCATTATTTGGCCAAGCTTTTTTGGCACCATTGCCAAGGATGGTATTAATTCAAACTAATCCTTGTAGTTGCAATCTTAGTTTTAATTTAGCACTTTAGTAAGCATTTTTATGCATAGAAGAAGAGATCACCTAGGGATATTTCTTTCCCATAATTATCAAGAAGAACCATTTGATTTATTTAATCCTTAAATTGAAGAACCACAAAGTGAGAATGAAGAAGAAGAACTCCTTGAAAATCTATTTGCTAATGCTTAGGAACACATGTCCTCTTCATCATCTGAAGAATCACTGCATTTGAATGACCTATTTTTTGAACCTAAATATCAAGATAATCCACTTGCTCTTGTTTTATATTAGCCACCACCACAGGATCCTCCTCCTAGAATGACTACTCAAGATCCCTTTCATTTTCCTATACCAAAACAACAAGGTAGCCAGAATCTTTAAAAAAATACCTATTGCTGCACTTCCCAAATTTTATGGCCTGAAGACCCTTAGACCTTTCTCTTTGAATTTGATATTCTTTGCTAGATTTATGACTATATCATTGATTCCATGCATACAATGTTTCTTACAAAGTACAAAGAGTACTGTAGAGATCAAGATTTGAAAGGTGATGACATTTTTAAAATGTCTCAGAAAGAGGATGAAACACTGGAGGATTATGTATCTAGATTTATGTTTAACCTATAGCTTAATACTCAACACTAGCTAAATGAGGAATCTTAGAAGCACCTATTCTTAAAATTTTTGAATGATGGAAGTGTTGAGGCTCTAGAGCTAATGGCAAGGGGCGATATCACACAAATAGCATGGGTTGACATAAAGAATATATGTGAAAATTACTCAAGGCCCACTTTCAAGAAGGGTAGGGGATTTAGAAACCTACCACATAAGTCTAATGGTCATTTTTGGAGTATCTAAGATGTAGCTATTTAATCTACTATCTGATTTCAAGCAGGACATCATTAATGATGTTGCTACTTAGCTGGATAGTATGCGAGGAGGAAGAAGGAAGAGTCATATGCCATGCTTGTTAAGTTCTGTTCTCATTGAAGAGAGAGAAAAATAAATTGTAAATGTAAGATAGTTGCATCTGTGAATGTTGGTTCAATGACCATTGTGTTCAAAGCTATAGATGAGGAGAATGGAAAAGTTTTCTACATTGCTCAAAGGTGTCCATGGGCTCAAAGATAAGGTATGCCTCTGGACCCACTAAATAATTTTGGTTATAATAATAATAGTAGTTATTGGACAAAACAAAAACCCCATAATTCTACTCCTTAAGGTTAGAATTGGAATCAATGTTTGGTCCAATCAACAGCCATACCATAACTAAGCCTATCTGTAACAACCACTATTTAACCTATACCAACAACAATATAACTCCTGTCTAAAGCTGCACTAGAATAAATAATGGCAACCTCATAGTAACTAACAACCACAACCTTAGTGTGGGCCTAATCAATCTAATTAGCAACCAACACTAGTGCCTCCACCTCAGTAGCAAGCTAGTATGCCATTGCCTCCTATAGCAAATAGAACTCCTCAAAAGCCAACTCAAATTCTAGCTTAGCCAACTCCAAATCCTAGTAATAAGTACCAAGCCTATTCCTTGCTATAAAAGACATCTATCTTAGATTAGGAAGTACACTACCTACAACCAAGGAGCCAATAATAACCAAAGTTGTTGATACTAAGGATATACCTCTGAGCTAGCCTGTTAATGTTCCACCTGTTGCTCAAACTACACTAGTGCCTAAGAATCCTCCTTATCCAAAGAGATGGTCTTAGGCTATTTGTCCAAATGAAAATATTGTAGCCACTTATTTGAGAGAGATTAACAAGATTTGTGCAATGAAGAATAAGCCATGCTTTGAGAGACATAGTCAAGACCAAGTTGCACAAGCTTCTTAGTACAAGTTTTATTTATCCTATCTCTAATAGTCAGTGGGTTTCTCCTCTTGTCATTATTCCAAAGAATGGAGGAAAGTGGAGAGTCTGTGTTGACTATAGAGAGCTTAACAAAGCCACTAAGAAGGATAAATTTCCACTACCTTTCATTGACCAAGTGCTTGATAATCTGGTGCATAAAAACTACTTCTCATTTCTAGATAGCTCCAATGGGTATAATTAGATACAAATATCACTAGAAGATCAACACAAATTTTTTTTTACTTATCCTTGGGGAATCTTTACTTATTTAGTCTTGCCATTTGTATTATGCAATGCCCCCACTACTTTCCAGAGAGTAGTGCTAGGTATTTTCTTTGACATTACTATTGTTTGTGTTGAAATCTATATGGAGGACTTTACAAATCATGGAGAAACATTTGAAGAAGCACAAGCTAACTTGGAAAAAGTTCTTAAGATATGGAAAGATTATAATCTCTCTCTCAATAGTGAAACATGCTATATGATGATGGAGGAAGGAGTAGTCCTAAGAAATTATCTTTCATCTTTGGCATTCAAGTTGATCCTACAAAAATTACTATTATAAACACACTTCTCACACCGGCTAAGCATAAGGATGTTAGAAGTTTCTATTGGAAATGATTGAAAAGCTCATGAATGAAGAGTAATGAAATTGGTAAAGAATGTTTTCAATCATTGTTTTGTCATTGATGTCAAACTTGCAACTTGTAGGAATGATAATTGCTTTAGTGATCCAAATACTATCAATTGGTTGATTGACAAGGAGGAGGCAATCAATAAGATGTAACTAGTGCACCTAGAGAAAGGTTGAAGTTATGATGTTATAATGAAGTATAAAGATCAGCTAAGCCATTGATAAAATAGTGTATTGATGACATACTCTAATACATAGAGAATGGACACACTAAAACACATAAAATATGTAAGGTTTAGCTAAGTCATTTGTAAAAGCCTAACTAAGTTCATAAGAGAGAGCCGAGCAAGCTAGTTAGTGCCAAACAGATTCTCAATTGAAGCTGAGCAAAGTTTAACTTTAGTGAGTGTTGAGTGATCTTCAGGTGCCGAGCAACCTTCAAGCGTTGAGTGAAGATTAGGTGTCGAGTGAAGAACAAGTGCTGAGTGATCTTCAAGTGGAGTAAAGATCAAGTGTCCAGCATGATATAAGTACCAAGTAACATAGAAGGAGCTGAGCATCAGTAAACCAATAATGCCAAGTTGCTACATTATTTTGAAAGTCAAAGATTTGCTAGATCTAAGCTAACATGGTAGTTATCTAGAATTTTTTGAATCAAATAGAAGATAAGAATGATGAGCTGGTGGCACAAAACACTATGTAAAATGTTTTTGGCAAATACAACTAGATTCTAGATGAAGTTTGTAGATAAAAACAAGATATGGGATAGATACATTGTATCCTACCTAATCTATTGAAACCCAAAAGTTGGAAAGGGAGAATCAAGTGGGAAAGGTATTCTAGATTTCTATTTAAGGAGTCATAAGGTCACAAAGCAAAGTATTGGTCAAGTATGAAAGCATGAAGTGTTGAAGCAGGTGCTAAGGAGAAAGAGAGCACAGATACTCTATTTTGATAGATGACCATAGATATGATTGCATTGGTATGATGAGCTAGAAGACTCAAGGAGATAAAGCTTGAGAAGAAGAAAAGCTGTAAGAGCCGTAGTGATTAAAGCCAAGCAAAGTATTGAACTGAAGTGTGATCTATAATCTGCAAGATATGTTGTAAGTTGTATCAAATCAAAAGCCATTACTATTACTCTTTAGAAATTGTAATAGTTTGTATAAATCCTATGGACTTAGGTTGGTTTAATAGCCATGTTGTAAATCCTTTAACATGGTGACATTCCAAGTGAATGTTGCAAAGTCCTTTGACCAGGCCCATTCCTAACAGTATGGTGAAATCGTCTAACAAGGTCACATTTAACGGTTTGTTGTAAGCCTTTAATAGGGTAGGCCTTTAATAGGGCATCACTTTAGAAGAGTGAGAATTGAGTAGCATGTTACTATTGGTTTTTCCCAAATTGGGTTTTCACATAAATCACTATGTCATGTGTTGATCTTACATGTTTTATTCCTGCATGTTGATTTGTTGTAACTTGCTAAGATGGGTGTTTTAAGCTTGGATAGATGAATAGTTTAATGGGCTCAGTATAATTAGTGAAAAAGTATTATTAAGGCATTTAGACCTTGAATGACTGATTCACCCCCCTCTCTAGTTTTATTCTAAAGAATTCTAACAATTGGTATCGGAGCCTTGTTGTTGACTTCGTTTAAAGGGACTAGAAGAAAAAGAGATCAAAATACCTAAGAGAGAAGTTCCCAAGCTCAAAAAAGACAACTTTGTTGCATGGAAAAGTTTGATGAAGCTACATCTTGGATCCATAGGAGATTATGCCTAAAATTCAATTGTTACTAAACATGTTGATCCAACTAGTACTCTTACTACAGAAGATTTAAAAAACAAACAGGAACACAATCAGACAATGTCGGAGGTTGTTTCTACACTCAACTATGTGGAATTTGATGATATCAAAGGATGTGACACTGCATTCAAGATGTGGAAAGCCCTGTCAGACATTTATGGAGGAGATCTAAATGTCCAAATAACAAAAAGAGAAAGCCTCAGAGGAAAGTGAGAATGCTGCTTAGTATGCCTCTAGAATAAAGGAAGTGGTTAGTGCAATAAGATGTTTGAGTGGTCAATTAGATGATGATATTGTTAATAGTAAGCTCTTAAGAACCTTGCTTCCTATCTACGCTATTAAAGTATCAACTATACAAGAGCTAAGATGTGTACCATGAAACAATCTAAGTTTTGAAGGTATAGTGGGTAGACTCACTGCATTTGAGTTATCTAACTTTGACAACTACAGACTTGCAAATGTTGAATTTGCTTTCAAAGCCAACCTATCACTAAAAGATACTTAACAAGTGAAACCAAAGAAGGGAAGAAAGACAAAATATGTATCTAGTGATAGTAGCACTAATGAGGAAGATGTGGAACAATTGGAAGCATTACTAGCTAGAAGGTGTACAGATAAAAAGGAATACAAGGAAGGAAACAAGTACAAATATAGAAGAGAAGATGATAAGAGAGATTAAAAAGACAAAGGCAAGAAGTGCTATATTGCTAAAGAGGATTCTGATGATAATGATGATGAAGTTGTTTATGTGTCCATGAAGGACCAGTCTGATGAAGAAGAGCCTACAACACTGGTAACATGTATGAACAAGAATGATAGATGGATCATAGACAGTGGATGCTCACATCACATGACAGGAGACAAAAGTAAGTTTGTTAACTTTACTCAATATGATGGAAATAGTGTTAGATTTGGTAGTGATGCTCCATGTCAAATCAAAGGAAAAGGCTCCATTAAGCTTATAGAGAAAATTTCATGTGATAATGCATACTATGTTGAAGGACTAAACTACAATTTGCTCAGTGTCTCACAGTTACGCAATGTAGGGTGCAAAGTAGAATTTGGAAATAAAACTACAAAAATCTATGATACTGATGGAAAATTGATAGGAAAAGGAGATCAAACAAGAAGTAAACTATATTATCTTGATATGGAAAATGCTTCTTGTCTTGTTGCAAAATTTGATGATCAATGGTTATGGCATAGAAGGCTATGTGATGTCAACTTTGATAATTTGGTCAATATCAGTAAAATGAAGAATGTTAGAGGTTTACCTAAACTGAAGAAACCTGACAACATCATGTGCAAATAATGTCAACTAGGAAAGATGACAAAGTCAAGTTTCAAGAGTAAAAACTATACATCTAAAGAAGTACTTGAGTTAGTCCATATTGATTTATGTGGTCTAATAGAAGTACAAAGCTACAAAAAAGATAAATATATAATGTTGTTTGTTGATGACTATTCCAAGATAATGATTGTTATGTTCTTAAAGAAAAAATCTGATGCTTTTCAAATGTTCAAGTGGTATGTGGCTAGAGTTAAAAAGGAAAAAAGAAAGAGTTTGAAATGCCTAAGATCAGATAGAGGTGGTGAATTCACATCAAATGAATTTGAGACATTTTGCAATGACAAAGGAATCAAGAGACAAACATCAGCTCCTAGAACTCCCCCACAGAATGGAATTGCTGAGAGAAGAAATAGATCCGTGATTGACTGTGCTAGAACATTAATTATGGAAAAGACTATTGCTCTAAAATATTGGAGAGAAGCTATAAATGTGGCTGTTCATACACTGAACTGAGTACAAGTCAAGAAAGGTACAAGTGCAACACCTTTTGAATTATGATATAGTCACTCACCCAATGTAAAACATTTCAAAGTATTTGGTTGCAAATGCTTTATCCTTAAAGATGCTAAAAATGGAAAATTTGATGCAAAAAGTGTTGAAGGCATATTCCTTGGTTACTCCACTAGAAGTAAAGCATATAAGTGTTTAAATACTAACACTAAAAAAATTGTGGAAAGTGAAAATGTAAAATTTGATGAGTATACAGATGTCCAAGTTGAAAAACCAAAGAGAATGGATGAATACAAAACCTTTGTGTATTCTTATGAAGGAATTCCTATTGATGAGGATGATATCAATCAAATTGGGATTCAATAGCAAGTTTCAGTTTTAGCCAAGTCACAACTAGTGAATGTTGAGTTGCATTCAAAAGCCAAGTTATAGAATGAAGAGAATGCACATTCTAGCTCTAAAGTTAGTACACATGAAAGAGATGTAGAACTACTTGACAATGAAGTGTATAGTGATCCTGAATCTGAAAGATCAAACATGGAAACAAGGACAGAACCAAGACTATCCAAATATGTGAAGAGACATCACCTTGCTAAACAGATAATTGGTGACAAAGATGCAAGACCAATGACAAGGAATAGACTAAGAAATGAATCATATCTATTAAGAAAATTTGAACCTAAGACAATATATGATGCATTGCAAGATGGTGACTGGTATAAAGCTATGGAAGAAGAGATGGATCAAATAAAGAAGAAAAAAACTTGGAGTTTGGTTCCCAGAGCAGTTGACAAGAATGCAATTGGCACCAAGTGGGTATTCAAAAACAAGCTAGATGAGAATGGTGAGATTACAAGAAAATAAGCCAGACTAGTATGTAAGGGTTATGCTCAAGAAGAACGATTAGACTATGGGGAAACATTTGACCCTATTGCTAGAATGGAAGGAGTAAGAACTTTACTTGCATATGCTGCATATAAAGGTTTTAAAGTCTATCAGATGGATGTAAAGTCTGCTTTTCTGAATGGTATATTCAAAGAGGAAGTCTATATTGAAAAACTAGAGGGATTTGTTGATGAGAACAATAGGGATATGGTTTGTAAACTACATAAAGCACTCTATGGTCTGAAACAAGCACCTAGAGCATGGTATGAGAGACTTCACAAGTATCTAGTGCAAATAGGATTTGAAAGAACTGATGATAACAACAACATGTACATCAAATCAGAAGAAGGTAAGGATATTCTTGTATCTGAAATCTTTGTGGATGACATAGTTATCGAAGGAAAGGAAGTGCTTTGCAAAATTCTTTATGACAATGAAACATGAGTTTGAGATGTCTATGTTTGGAGAGATCAATTTTTTTGTTGGATTGCAAGTACATCAACTAAAACATGGTATATTTATGACACAATAAAAGTACATCAAAGAGATACTTAAAACGTTTGGATTGGAAGACTCCAAACCAGTCAGCACAACAATGGAAACAAGACATAAGCTATCCAAAAATGATGAATTAGTTGAAGTCAATCAAACAATGTACAAATCAATGATTGAAAAACTACAATATGTTGTTCATAGCAGACTAGACATAGCATTAGCAATTGGAATAGTGGCTAGATTCTTTACTAATCCTAAAGAAAATCATCTCATGGCAGTAAAAAGAATAATGAGGTATCTCAAAGGAATTGATGATTTTGGCCTATATTACAAAAAGAATGAGAAGTTTGAGCTCAATGCATACACAAACATAGATTGGGGAGACAACATTGATGATAGGAAAAGCACAAGTGGAGGAGCATTATTTTTAGGTAAAAGGCTAGTTGCTTGGACTAGCAAGAAGCAAACATGCACATCTTAGTCCACTGCAGAATCAGAATATGTGGCAGCAACAGTCAATTGCACAAACATTGTGTGGCTCACACATCTTTTGAAAGGAATGAAAAAAGAGGTAACCAAACCTATGATATTGTATTTTGATAATACAAGTGCTATAAACATATCCAAGAATCTAGTAATGCATGCAAAAACCAAGCATATTGCAATCAAGTATCACTATGTCAGAGAATTGGTAGAAGACAAACAAGTGAAGATGGAGTACATTCACACAAAGGAAAAAACTATAGATATCTTCACCAAACCATTTTCCAAGAATGCTTATGAATATCTTAGAGACAAGTTGGGGTTAATGCCCCTAACTCAAGAAGTTTAAAGCAACAAAGAAGCTGCCCTGCATTAACAAGAACAAATCATTGAAATATCAGAAGAATAATGTAGAGGATGACAATAGGAGTAGAAACTCTAGATCAGTCACAAGCATGGTGATAGAGGGAGAAAACATGAGATGCAAAGCTTATATTTCACATGTTAAAGATGCTACATCTTTGGCATTTATGTCAAAGAGGGAGATATATGTAGAAAATTGATCAATACAAAGCAAGAGGGAGATATATATGAAGGAGGGAGATTTATGAGAAACTGAAAGGTAAAGATATGGAGATATATGAGATCAGTAGTAAGGATGTAGTAGTCAAGAGGGAGAAGCAGAAATAAGCTATGTCATTTGTAAAAGCCTAACTAAGTTCATTAGAGAGAGCCAAGCAAGCTAGTTAGTGCCAAATAGATTCTCAGTTGAAGTTAAGAAAAGTTTAACTTTAGTGAGTACCGAGTAATCTTCAGGTGTCGAGCAGCCTTTAGGTGTTGAGTGAAGATCAGGTGCCGAGTGAAGAACAAGTGTCGAGTGATCTTCAAGTACTGAGCATGATATAGATGCCAAGTAAAGATCAAGTGTTGAGCATGATACAAGTGTCAAGTAACATAGAAGGAGTCGAGCATCAGTAAACCAATAATGCATTATTTTGAAAGTCGAAGATTCGCTAGATCTAAGCCGACATGGTAGTTATTTAGAATTTAGTGACTCAGATAGAAGATTAGAATGATGAGCTAGTGGCACAAAACACTATGTAAAACATTTTTGGTGAATAAAACTGGATTCTAGATGAAGTTTCTAGATAAGAGCAAGATATGGGACAAATACATTGTATCCTACCTAATCTATTGAAACCCAAAAGTTGGAAAGGGAGAATCGAGTGGGAAAGGTATTCCAAATTTCTATTTAAGGAGTCATAAGGTCATGAAGCAAAGTGTTGGTCAAACATGAAAGCATGAAGTGCTGAAGCAGGCGCTAAGGAGAAAGACAACACAGATACTCTGTTTCTATAGATGACCATAGATATGATGAGCTAGAAGACTCAAGGAGATGAAGATTGAGAAGAAGAAAAGCATTCAGAGCCACAGTGATTAAAGAGAAGCAAATGATTGAACTGAAGTGTGATCTATAATCTGCAAGATATGTTGTAAGTTGTATCAGATCAAAAGCCATTATTGTTACTCTCTAGCAATTGTAACAGTTAGTATAAATCCTATGGACTTAGGTTGGTTTAATAGCCATGTTGTAAATCTTTTAACATGGTGACATTCCAAGTGAATGTCCCAAAGTCCTTTGACCAGGCCCATTCCTAACAGTATGGTGAAATCCTCTAACAAGGTCACATTTAATAGTGTGTTGTAAGCCTTTAATAAGGTAGGCCTTTAATAGGGAATCACTTTAGAAGAGTGAGAATTGAGTAGCATGTTACTGATGGTTTTTCTCAAATTGGGTTTCCACGTAAATCACTATGTCATGTGTTGATCTTGCATGTTTTATTCCTACATGTTGATTTGTTATAACTTGCTAAGATGGGTGTTTTAAGCTTGGATAGATGAATAGTTTAATGGGCTCAATATAATTAGTAAAAAAGTATTATTAAGGCATTTAGACCTTGAATAACTGATTCACCCCCCCCCCCCCCCCCTCTTAGTTATTCTAAAGAATTCTAACAGTTTCCTTGGCCATGCTAGTTATTACAGAAGGTTCATAAAATATTTTAGCCAACTTACAGCACCGTTGTATAATTTGTTGAAGAAAGAAGTTGAATTTGCATGGACAAAAGAATGTGAAGCATCATTCCAAAAGTTGAAAGATGTTTTGACAATAACACCTATTCTTAGAGGACCTGATTAGAGGCTTCCATTCCATATCCACATAGATGCATCTGATTATGCTATTGGAACAGTTCTGGGATAGAAGGAATGCATTATTGACATGCAATTTACTATATTAGTAAAAATTTTCAATGAGTAGAATTGAATTATACTATTATTGAAAAAGAGTTGTTAGCATTTGTTTATAACCTAACAAATTTAGCCACTACATTACAAGCTATGAAGTATTTTTTTATACTGATCATTCAACTATCAAATACTTAATGAATAAACCTACCATTAATGGTAGAGTAGAACACTGGTTACTCCTCATGTAGGAGTTTGATGTAAAGATCATAGAAAAACCATGCAAAGCTAATTTAGTGGCTGATTTCTTGTAACAATTGCAAGTGCCAAATGATCCTACAAAAATTGATGATAGTTTTCCTGATGAGCACTTGTTTTCTATTGATTCTTTTTTCAAGCATTTTTTTTGTTTTTGTTTTGGGGTAGAATTTTGTGATCTACACATTGCTATCGGTTGTTTAGAATCCACATTCCTAAAATTTTCTAAAAATCACAAATCCCAAATTTTGCAACTTCAAAGGCTTCGTGTGGGGTCATACGGACACATATTTAGGTGCTATTTTTTTTGAAAGTGCATAATTTTTTGTCTACTTTCCAGATTTGGTATCAGTTTGGAGTAATTTTGAGTAGACATAGTACTTTCAACATTTGTTCATTTTTGGCCTATTTTGGCACTTTTAATTAATTAGATCCTTGAAAGGTCTTGCGTCTTATCTTGTTGATTCATATATAGCTTCATATTTTTTATTGTAATCATCAAAATCAAAAGTCCACTTTGGTTCATTTTGACAAGTGGCAATTGTACACACAATTAGTATAAATTGTCAAAAATATTTACTTTGGGGGGTTCTTCGATTGAGCAATTTGGGGGGGTGTCTTTGGTGTCTGCATTTCTCTTTCTCTTATGTTCTTCTATTTTGAATCATGGGTTCTCCTAGGTTTCCACTTTTAAATCCACATAATTATGCTACATGAAAAATTAGAGCATTGAGTAAAATGATGGAAAAAGGTTTAATTGATTATATTGATGGAACCATGGTTGCACCATCTAATCCTAACAAACTAAATGAACAAAATCATATCAATAAGGTTTCTATTAGTACTTTATGGAAGTATGTAAATAAAGATCTTATCTTCCATATTGATAATTGTAAAACAATAAAGGAAGCATGGGATACGTTTGCTAGCTTGTATGCAAAGGTAGACAAAGCTAGGGGTTTTGAACTTTATAAAGATCTCATGTCATCAGATCCTAAGGAGTTTGATGCAATTCAAGACTATATTACCAAGGCACATGAGCTAAGGTCAATGGTTAAGGATTGTGGAATTACCATATATTGTGAGAAATTGATCTATAATTTGATGAGAAAACTTCCTCTAGAGTATGGATCATTTTTTTGACCTTCAACACTCATAAGTTGACCTTGGGTTCTTCCTACACCACACCTTCATTTGATTCCTTCACAAAGATGTTAATGTTGGAACTATCTAACTTGATGAGCATGGCAATTCTCAACTCTTCAAAGTCCAAAAAATTGTTGGCTAGAAAAGGGAATCAAGGAAAAGGGTCCAACAAGAAGAAAAAATCATGGCAAAAAAATTCATAACAAGAGAAAGAACAATCAACCTCCTCACCAAAAGAAAACATCAACAATAAAAATAAATAATCCAAGAAGGAGTTTCTTACTTATGCATATTGCAAGAATAATAGACATAAAGAACATCATTATTACAAGAAAGAAATTGACGAACTCAAGAATCTCCTTAAGAAACATCAAATTAGTCTACCTTCAAGAATGAATACTTCACCCTCTTCTTCACATTAAAATTCTAATAAAGGAAAGGATCAAATGGTCAAAGGCCAAGCCTTAGTAGCTACTTCAAGTCAAGATTCAAGGAGATGGATTCTAGATTCAGGGGTTCCTCATCATATGGATTCTTCATAGTCTACATTTTCATCTTTTGATCCTTTTCATACTCCACCTATCTTGATGGGAAATCATACTTACATGAATGTTGTTGGGAAAGACACTATTGATAAAGGGAAGGGATACTTCAAAGATGTGTTGTGTGTACCTCATTGAAGTTATAATCTTCTTTTCATCTATCAGATCACTCATGGAGATAGAAGAAGGATTGTGGAATTCACACTTAATTCATTTTTTATTAGAGGCTTGGAGACTAGATAGATCATTTATATAGGGGAGGTTGATCATTCATCTTGACTATACTACTTCTCTGAATTTGGTCATGATGATGATAATGATTTTTCAATAGATTTTGATCACATTTCCAATGATGATTTAGATTTTGAGGAGAACTTTAGCTACTTGAATTTGGGTGTTCTACATATGATCAAGTTCTTGAACCTTCCATTTCTTCTCCTCCTACTAATATTCCATCTATTTTTATTCCTAATCATCCTTATAATATTCACATAGCCATGGGTTTGGATGATTTGGTGTAGTAGGGCATTCATTATCTTCTAGACTCAATTCCATGGGATGAATTCTTGACATACATTGTAGGTTTTTCTATGGAGTCATATATATTGTAGATTTTGGAGATATTATTGATGGAATTCATCTTCTCTTTGGTGAAGATGACCCTTCTTCAATTTTTGTGAGGGAACACTTTTACCCTCATCCTCATTCTCTACTTGATAATTCTTTTGCATATGACATGATGGTAGATCCTTTGATACAATAGTTGGAGGAGGTCACTTTCTCTTTAGAGGAGATATTTGAGTCTTTGATACATGCTCTACATTCACCCTTAGCTGATCATGATTTGTCTTTTTTAGCAGAGTGGCATAGTACACATGATTTGGAGGAGGCACTTTTTTGTGTTGACATGGGGACAATTGAGAAGGTTTTAGAGATTCCATATATTTTGAGGTTTCTTCCTATAGATGGGGGAGGCTTTACTGATACACCTTTGGTCATGTTTCTTCCTAAGTTGAGGAATTTTTTTCTACAGTCATGGAGCAATTTCTACATTGAACCTAGAGCATCTACCAATGGTATACATTCTGCACTGAGGGGAGGCTACTTTGTCTATCTTCCTCTTCTTCTCTCTTATGGAGGTGATCTTTTCCCCACATGATGTCTTCTTCTTCTCTTCTTGGAGGGGGGTTTTTCCCATGTGGTTTTCACTATTTCTTTTTTTTATGAGAGATTGTGTTGCATATATTTTGCACTTGCATATTGTAGATGGGTACCTAACATGGCCTAGTAGTCAAGACCCATCTTGCATTATTATCTATCTTTTTCGATCTTAAGTACATTTTCCTAAGTTTTAGTTAAGGAGGTGTTGGCATAAATAACTATTTACTATTTACACTTTACTTAAGTTTACTTGGGATAATGCATATTCATATTAGTTATCATGTAGACACCTATGAGTTTGCATATTAATATGAGTTGTCATGTAGACAACATGTAATAGTTTGCACTCTAATTGAGCACATATTTTCTACTACATCTCTTGGTGGACATGTACTTAGTTGTTATTCTTATCTCTTGTATGACTCCTAAACATATCAGTTGCCTTTATATACAAGACACTTTTATGTGTATTCATCTAATTATCTGATTAATCCATTATCATTTGATCATATATTGTCTCTCTTGTGCTATCTCTTGAGCTTCTAGATCTTGGCATTTTATTCTTGGCTTAGTAAAATTCTTACATAGTGTCAGAGCTATACTAAATTCTTACACTAAGGAAGAACGTATTGAGCATGTTAGACAAGTATTGGAAAGATTGAAGGAGGAGAACGTGATGAGTAACTTGAAAAAGTGTTCTTTTATGCGAGAAGAGATTGTGTATTTTGGATTTGTGATTTCAGTTAATGGTTTGAGAATTGATCTGGAGAAGGTTAAATAAATTTTGGAATTACCTACACCTAAGAATGTGGGTGAGGTAAGATCATTTCATAGGTTGTGTAGTTTCTACAAAAAATTTATAAAGAATTTTAGTTCTATTTATAATGCTATGACTGAGATTATGAGAGGAGATTAAAAAGGATTTCATGTGGATAAAAATTTTATAAAGAATTTTAGTTCTATTTGTAAGAGGGTATGATTCAATATTTGAGGTTATGAATAGATTTTCTAAAATATCTCATTTCATACCATGTAAGAAGAAATCAGATGTTGTGCATGTTGTCAAGATTTTCTTCAAAGAGATTGTTAGATTGCATGGATTACCAAAAAGTATTATTTCTAACTAAGACAATAAGTTTGTTGGTTATTTTTGAAAAACTTTGTGGAAGAAGATGGGTATTGAGTTGAGATTTAGTTCTGCATTCCATCCATAGATAGATTGATGCATAGAGGTTGTGAATAGAAGTTTGAGTAATTTGCTAAGATGTTTAGTTGGAGATAAGCCAAGTAATTGGGATATCATATTGCCACAAGCCAAGTTTGCATATAATAATTATGTGAGTAGGAGTACATGAAAAAACCTTTTGAGATCATTACTAGAATGCAACCTAGAGGAATATTAGATTTAAGGGATGTTGTTGGTGAATAGAAGTGAAGTGATAAAGGGGAAGAATTTTATGATTTTATGATTTCTTTGCATGAGGGAATGTAGTTGAAGTTGGAACAAAGTAATCAAAAGTATAAGGAGAGTGCTTATAAGCCTAGAAGACATCATATGTTTGAAGTTGGTAATGAAGTGATGGTTCATTTGAAGAAAGTTAGATTTTCTATTGGAACATATAGTAAGCTAAAGATGAAGAAGTTTGGACCTTGTAAGATCTTGAGGAAGTTTGATAGTAGTAATGCTTACAAAGTTGAGTTACCTAATGACATGGATAAATCTGCTATATTCAATGTTGCTGATTTGTGTAAGTATCATGAGTCAAATGATGAAGTTGTTGTATTAAATGATTATCCTAAGAATTAGATTGAAGAGGTTGAATAGATATTGGATTAGAGAGTTGGTAAGACATTAAGAGGAAAAAATTACTTTAACTATTTGGTCAAATGAAAGAACATACTAGTTGAAGATGCTACATGGATATCTCAATTTGAGTTGGATTCCACTTAGGTTTTGACACTTGCATGATTCAAGAGAAGAATTTATTCAACCCTGCTTTTCTAATGCATGAGCATCCCAAGTTTCCTTATTATCCTACTCTTTTGGTCATTTTGGTAGTTTTAACCAAGTTCCTACATTGTTAACTGAGTATTAACATGTCATCCTAACTGAGTTGTATTGTTAATTAAGTACTAACTTGTTGTATTAACCATGCATTTGTGTTAATAAAGTACTAACCTATCATGTCAATCATGATGTAGTGTTGACTAAGTATTAACATGTCCTATTAACCAAGTTGTAGTGTTAGTTAAGTGTTCCTTCATATGATAAGGGTAAAAGTACAAAGTTGTGTCACCTTTTAGGCTAACTTATCAGAATGACTGAATTCAAGTTTTTCTATTGAAAAATCAATTTTGCTCAAACATATGATCTAGATAAATTAATTCTAGCTAGGTTATATATAGTCTCACACTTTTCCAATTGGAAATGTCTATTAATGCATGTTTTATACTAGTTCACATCCAATTACTAAAGAAATAAAATTATTTCAAAAAACTAATATTTCAATAAATCTTACTATTTTTTATGATATGTTTTAAATAATATATAAACACCATTTTATAGAGCTTAAAGTCAAGAATGTTCTCATATAGAGTTTATAGTGTTTTAATTAGATATAGTATATTGTAAATAAAAAATTCTACGAGCACACATTTTAATACTTGAAAAGATGTTGATTTTGAGAAGGAGAAAAATATTAAATGATATAAAAAAAATTTAAAATTATACTACGGTCTATAAGAGAAAGTCCTCTTCCAGAATGCATAATTTTTCTTCTTGTTAGAATGGATTTTTTTTGAAAAATGTAGTGGGAGTTAGAAACTATCAATTTCAGGTGAGTTGAAATTTGAATCATTATAAAGGAGAAAATATAGGTCTAAAGAGTTTTTTAATTTTTAATTTTTCTAGCTATATATGTTATCTACAACATAGTTTAAGATCAAAGGGAAATAATTTTATTTCCATGTAGTTTTGTGGTGGGAACTAGACCTATAATTTTGAACAACTTTTAGCAACTAACAAATTATCTATAAAAACTAGGAAAATATATGAATTATTATTCAAAATAATTATTAAAAATTGTAATCCTAAACTTCATCCATTTGTACACATTTTATTAGTTTACTCATTTTCAAATTCTAAATAATAATACCAGTGTTATGTCATTGAAGTTGAGTAGTTATATTTTTGTTAGCCTTTTCCTTTACAAAATGGTGAGACAGGTTTGTACTTTTACCCTGAGTGAACCTAATATTTGGTGATGCTCGATTCCTTCTTTGCCTGATTTGTCTATGATTAGTTCTTAGTTTGAGATTACTTATGTATTTAATTTGGATCATGACTTTAATGATGGGATTGTTCCTTGGGATAAGTATAGACTATTTTAAGGTTGGCCTTTTTGTTATGTAATGACCTAGGATCTTCTATAGTCTATTTTGGGAAGTATAAGTTGAAGTATTTGGTTTAGTTTAGAGGTAGGAATTAGAGAGTTAGAGAATATGTTTTTAGAATTATGAATTTGAAGCTTGATTGTATATCTTGAAGTTTTATTTTATATTTGGCCATGACCCACAAGGCCTTATAGTTGGGCATGTATGTTGATAACTTGATTAATCAATAAAAGTTGTTTTTGTCTCTCTCTCCTTGGTGTTGTTCTCTATGTTTTTTCTTCCATTATGTTTAATTAGCAAGGTGGTTGGATAGCTACATGTGCCTTTGGCCCTAGCTATTCAATTCCCTCCTTGCACCAATATTAGCAAGGAAGAAAAAACAAGAAGAAATGAGGCAAGAAAAAGAATAGAAATAAGTGTTGCATGATATCAAGGACATATTTGTTGATGCTTTTGATATTTATACCATTGATGAGAATGCCCCCATTATCCCTCAATTGGTTTAGATTTTTGAAAAAGTCAACACTGAAGAGATTGAGGCAAATGGAAAATCGATGGCCTCATTTGAAAAGAAATTTGAAAGAATGTCATATAGAAAGTTTCTACTGTCGTTGTTGTTAAAAAAGTTGAGTTACAAGAACTTGTATAGAATTTAGAGGAAATTGTGAAAAAGATACAATATCTATTTAACAAACGTTGTGACGTGCCAAGGTCTACAAACAAACTATAGGTAAATATATAGAGGATTCAAGCTAATATGAAGCAATCAGACAATTCGATCTCTTAGCTAGCTGAATCAAACTCAATGCATTATAATAGATTGTTGTTTACAAAAGGGAGGTTGGAAAAGCTACAAATAGTAGACAATAGAATGAGGGCCAAAATGTTATCCATATAGTCAATATTGATACCTCATTTAGAGGTTATGCAATAATAGTTCATTTTAGAAAAGGATCTAGTGCA